>VZRU01005817.1:29775-42249 GCA_013398155.1 Pedionomus torquatus
GGGCTTTTTAATTTTTTTTTTTTTTTTTTTTTTTTTTTTTTTTTTTTTTTTTTTTTTTTTTTTTTTTTATTTGGAGGGTGGGAAGTAAATTGATATAGCTACAACCGGTAGGTTAAAGCGGTTTTGATGCACTAAACTATCAGTCTGGAAGTTAGGTATGTAATTCAAGCTAATTAAAACAGTGGAGAAAGAGAGGCACTTTGACATAGAATAAGCATCTAATACAGTTCAGATTAAATTATTACTGCATTGTCTTTGAATCTCCTTGGTTGGTTGGTTGTGATTTTTTCTGGACTTAATCCAGCTTGTATTAGGTTCTCTATATGTAGAGCTCAAGAGCTGGCAATCCATCATGCTAATGGACATAGCTCAGTAAAGTGTTTTCAGAGAACCAGCTTGCTGTTTATTTGAATTTCTATTATCTGTTTTAGGATAAGCAGTAAGAATTGGACCTCTTGACATAACTTCCATCTGGAACTGTCCTATGATTTTAACCTCAAATGCAAATTTTCTCTGCTACAATACCACTTCTATTTCCAAGACGTCACTATTAACTGGAAACATCTCCACTGAGTGAATGTGAGAATTCTGATCACCAAGACTGAAAATATTTGGTTAATGTTTCCAACTAATTGAGTTAAATAAATCACAGTTACTGCAAATATTGTGTGTCTGTCTGTCTGTATCTTGCCATAAAATATTAAAAAATAAACAGTTCAGATTACTTGTTAAAACAAATATAAATTAGCTGTAAAATAAGTTGCCAACAAAAAACAAGGCAGATCAATTTTCAAGAAGCCTCTAATGCATTACAGAGTCCATGTTTGATAAAATATTTCTAGTGCAAGTATGAGCCAGATTTCAAATATTCATGTTATGAAACCATGCCAGCTACAGAACTGGAGATAAAAAATGTAAAATATTTCTTTGCAGTGATAACATGAAGTATTCTACTTTTAACGTCCTTTGTAGCATCGTGGTTGAAACTCAGCTGACAATGAGGCACCGCACAGCTGCTTACTCACTCCCCTGCCGGTGGGATAGGGGAGATAATCAGAAGGGTAAAATTCAGAAAGCTCATGGTCTGAGATAAAGACAGTTTAATAAGTAAAACAAAAGCTGTGCATGCAAGAAAATCAAGACAAGGAATGAATTCACTGCTTCCCATCAGCAGACAGGTGTTCACCCATCTCCAGTAAAGCAGGGATCCATCACATATTGGTTTTTAGGAAGACAAATCCTGGCATTCCGAATGTCCCGCCTTCCTCCCTCTTCCCTGCATCTTTTATCACTAAGCTTGACATCACATAGTATGGGAGACCCCTTAGTTCAGTTGGGGTCAGTTGTCCTGTCTGTCCCCTTCCAACTTCTTGTGCACCCTTGGACTACTCACTGGTGAGGTTGTGTGAGAAGCAGAAAAGACCTTGACTCTGTGTAAGCACTGCTCAGCAATAATGAAAACACCCCAGTATTATCAACACTGCTTTTATCATGATTCCAAAACACAGTTCCATGGAATCTACTATGAATATATTTAACTGTATCGTAGCCAAAACTGCTACACCTAGAGAAATTTTGTTCCAGTTTTTAAATTGCAGGAACATATTATATGTGGAACACACATATGTGTTGCTATACTTTAAAATTAAGCATGCAAACCTGAAGGTCATTTGAAATATTTGGTATGTAAAAATCTTATAAAACCATATGTAGATTTTTTTTTTTTTTTTGCCTGTATTTTGCAGCCATTAACGTTTATTCTTTAAATGCACAGCTCTATGTTAGTTTAAATATTCATTCATTATCTTGGCACCCCTTTGAAAGGAGGACAAAGTCATAAAACCTTACCCCCTAGATGTGTATTTTTCAAAAACAATTAATAAGAGACATTTTCATCATTTCACATTATTTTAAAGCTTGGAGGAAGGGGAAGGAGATGAAAAAAAATAAAATATTTCTTTATTAGTTTCTTTCAGAGAATAAGCATACAGCAGAATAAACCATAGAAAACCAGACGGAATAACTGAAGATTATTATCTCAAATAGAAGTAAAAACACTAAAATACTGAATAGATAAGAATCTATCAGTCATGTATACTGATACAAGAAACATCTACACTTTTGAAAAGAAGGAAATATATTAGATCTCATAAATATCTCTGGAGTTTTACAACTCAATTGACATTTCATGGAGAATATGTTGTCTTTAAGTTACATGACCTTTTATTTTATTTTCTTTTTCCATGCGATACCAACCTTTTTGATTTATTCCGTCACTAAATGCTTGAAGCTGTAATCTTTCTTGATTAGAGGGATGGAGCACCTCTCCTATGAAGACAGACTGAGAGAGCTGGGGCTGTTCAGCCTGGAAAAGAGAAAGCTCCAGAGAGACCTTATAGCAGCCGTCCAGTATCTGAAGGGAGCCTACAGGAGAGCAGGAGAGGGACTATTTGTCAGGAAGTGTAGTGATAGGACAAGGGGTAATGGTTTTAAACTGGAAGAGGGGAGATTTAGATTGGATATTAGGACGAATTTCTTTCCTGTGAGTGTGGTGAGGCACTGGAACAGATTGCCCAGAGAAGTTGTGGCTGCCCCATCCGTGGAAGTATTTAAGGCCAGGCTGGATGGAGCTTTGAGCAACCTGGCCTAGTGGGAGGTGTCCCAGCCCATGGCAGTGTGTTTGGAATTCGATGATCTTGAAGGTCCCTTCCAACGTCCCCACCATTTTATGATTCTATGATTCTAAGTGCCTAATGAATATAATCTTTATTTACTAAACTCTAAAGGAAATCAAAATGGGTCTGACTGCATGGATGACACAGAAACTCATATGCTTTGTGAGCTTTGTTTTTCCACGTAGAACTCTTCAAGCTGATGCACAGACAGGAGGGAGTCCTATCTAACCATTTTCGAATCTTGGTGGAATATAGGACTGTCTGCATGTTACTATATAGAAATGTTTCTGGCATGCACTATTTTATCCTTCCTTATATGTCTCATTCTTTCATTGCAAATATAAAATTTAGAAAGTTTAAGCATGTTTTGATATTTAATTTCAACATTCTTAAAGATGGCTGTCTTTTCTCAATGACTGAGTTGGTTTTTTTAAGAAAACAAAGAGACAAACAAAATGTTTAAACCAAGCCAGCAACTTGTGCTGTATAGCTGCTTTCTCACCCACCTTGGTTGGGATGGGAGATAGAATCAGAAGAGTAAAAGTGAGAAAAAAACTTGTGGGTTGAGATTAAATACAATTTAATAAGTAAAGCAAAAGCCATGTACTCAAGCAAAGTAAACCAATAAATTAATTCCTTTCTTCCCATCAGGAGGTAGATGTTTGGCCATCTCCAGGCAATCAGGGCTCCAAAGCTCATAATGGTTACTTGGGAAGACAAAATGTCATCACTCTGAATATCTTACCTCTTCTTTCATTGTCCCCCAGCTTTAAGTACTGAGCATGACATCATAAAGCATAAACTACTCCTTGGCTCTGTTGTGGTCAGCTTTCCCAGCCATGTCTTCTCCCAACTTCTTGTGCACTCCTGGCCTACTTGCTGGCAGGGCAGTGTGAGGAGCAAAAAAGGCCTTGATTGTTTAGCAATAACAAAAAGCATTAGTGCACTGCCAACAGTATTTTTGTTCCAAATCCAAAACATAGCACTACACCAGCTGACATCAAGAAAGTCAGCTCTGTCCCAGATGAAACCATTTCCTTAAGGTTAGTGTTTGTGGATAGTCTTCAAATGGTAAACAGATTGTAAAAACTAGAGTATAAAGATATTTTCTTTCGTAATGTATGCTGTGTTGAACTACTTCCCATTTGTTAGGAATATTCTTGCCAGGTAAAGTGTGTGGAACAGAAATCTATTTTGGATCCTTAGACTGCAATAGAGTTTAGAAAAGTAGAAAGAAACCTGTAAAATATATATTTGACATTGAGAGCTCTGCTTTTGAACTACATCAATTTTTATAGTGATAAAAATTCTTCCTAGGATTAAATTTAGAGTAGGTTTAGCAATTTTCTAGCATTTTCTAGAGGGAGGGTGATGTAGAGCTCAAGATTTTTGATCAAGGACATGAAATGATTCCTCTCTGTCACCCAGATTTTAAACATGAATTATAGAAGGTGATTACACCTGTCAACTTTCCTGAAGCAATGATATTAAACAATGGTACATTTTTACAGAGCTGTCAAAAACCTGCTGTGTCAGACATTAGCATGATTTCAAATTATTATGGAGCACACAGAACCTGGGAAATATAAAGATGCTTCCATACTGTCAAAATATCACCTTAAATAGCAGCTGTTACAAAAGATGGTGGGTTTATTGTCACTCTTTTTTTTTTCTTTTTTTCTTTTTTTTTTTCCCCAATACAAGATATAGGTACTACGATGTTACGGAGGGCCACAAAGATGATTAGAGGGATGGAGCACCTCTCCTATGAAGACAGACTGAGAGAGCTGGGGCTGTTCAGCCTGGAAAAGAGAAAGCTCTGAGAGACCTTATAGCAGCCGTCCAGTATCTGAAGGGAGCCTACAGGAGAGCAGGAGAGGGACTATTTGTCAGGAAGTGTAGTGATAGGACAAGGGGTAATGGTTTTAAACTGGAAGAGGGGAGATTTAGATTGGATATTAGGAAGAAATTCTTTCCTGTGAGGGTGGTGAGGCACTGGAACAGGTTGCCCAGAGAAGTTGTGGCTGCCCCATCCGTGGAAGTATTGAAGGCCAGGCTTGATAGGGCTTTGAGCAACCTGGCCTAGTGGGAGGTGTCCCAGCCCATGGCAGGGGGGTTGGAACACGATGATCTTCAAGGTCCTTTCCAACTAACCATTCTATGATTCTATGTGTTTTGAGAAAGTTCTTAACTCAAAGGAATTCTGTAGAAAACCAGTATTTTCTGAGGTAGGTATAAAGCAGATGGCTACCACTCAGTACAGTAAAAGGGAAGGTGAAGAGTGATTGTTTGTTTTGACTTAGTAATTTCCATGATCAAAGTGTTCAATTTGGGACAAAAAGGGACACAGACATCTTTGCTAATAAGTTGGCTAAGTTAATGAAGTAGGCTTTAAACTAAGTGCAATGGGAAGTGGAGTCCAAAGTCTGAAGACAAGGACCCAAGTGATGAACTGAAAGTGTGCATGTAATGCAGCAAGAGAAGATGTCTACACTCCCCTAAAAGACTAGGGGAGACAGAAGATCTCAAGCACCTGCCCTCCAATTATCATAATCAGGGAAACAAGATAAAATAGAATTCCGTGTGCAGTCAATAAGTCACAATGCCATTGGAAGTACAGAAACTTATTAATATAGTTCATGAGTGGTATAAAGCATTAGATAAGCTGCTCACGAAAGACAGAGGGTAGAAGAGATAAAGGCTAATTTTCTGTGTAAAAGACCTGTGTGAGCACATAGAAGTTAGCTATGAAAAAGAGATATGTGCAGGGCCTTTAGGTCAAAATCAAAAGAATCACCATCAAGGTGCACCTTGTGGTAGCAGTGTTCTACAGGTAACTCAGTGAGGAAGAAGTGGTGGGACAAACCTTTCTCAAACAATTCAAAGAAGCCTTTGGTCTGCATGCTCTGGTTCTCGTGAAGGACTTCAGTTATAATGATATTTGCTGGGAAATCAAATATCCAGTGTTTAGACTGGATATTAGGAAGCATTTCTTACCAAAAGGGTGATCAAACACTGGAACAAGTTTCTTAGAGTGGTGATCAACGTCCTAAGCCTGTCAGTGTTTAAGGGGTATTTGGACAATCCCCTTAACAGTATGCCTTAAGTTTTGGTCAGCCTGAATTGGTCAGACTAGATGACAGTTATAGGTTCCTTCCAACTGAAATTTCTATTCTATTCTATTCTATTCTATTCTATTCTATTCTATTCTATTCTATTCTATGCATAAGCAATCCAGGAGATTTCTGGAATACTCAAGGACAGCTTCCTTACACAATTCTTGAATATGTCATCTAGGAGTTGTGGTTTTCTGGACCTGCATATAAGGAAGAGTTATTTTCATGATGACCTTCAATTACAGCCTGGGCTGCACCGACCATAAGATCACAGAATTTTGATATTAAAGTGCATGAGGAAAAAAGGTAGAATAAAGACCTGGATTTCAGAATGGCAGATTTGAATTTGTTCAGGGAGTGATCTCTGGGAGTCTTACTCAGAAGGCAATAGAACTTAAGAATACTGGGAGATTTTCAGAAACAGCTTTCTTAAAGGATCAGTCCACCCACTCAGCCAGAAAAGAAAAAAGCGTAACATAAAAAACAGCCTAGTTAGAGTTAGTAAAAGAACATTAAAAAAAGCCTCACAAAACCCCAAACCAACCAAAATAAAAGAAAATTAAAACCAAACCAAAAAATCCCCAAACCAAAATGAACACCTCCCCTCCCCCCACAAACCTACCCTAAAAACAAAGTAGCTAAAACCCCCACCAAAATAAAAGCAAAACAAACCCAAACATAAATTAAAAAAATCATATGAGAAAGGAATGGACAGCTTCCAAAAGATGTATATATAAATATATATATATATAAATATGCTTGATCATTCAAAGGTGACTTGAGACCAAAAGCTCAGCTGGAGGTCAAATTGGCAAGAGATATGTAAAATAACATATACATAACATATAAAATAAAGTGTTCTTTAACTATGTTAGTAGCAAGCAAACAGAAATACAAGAAATATATAGGTCCAGTTCTGAATGGGACTAGCAAGTTACTCACAAATAGCGTAAAAAGGCTGACATGCTTAATGCCTTCTTTCCCTTAGTCTTCATGGGCAAGGTCAGTCCCAATGTCTTTCTGCCAAAATGCAATGATGAAGAAAATGGCAAAGAATGAGCATGAAAATGGAAATCTTCCAAAGAATGGAGGACAGGGAGATGGTTTGAGAAAGCCAGCATGGCTTCACCAAGGACAGATACTACCTGACAAACATTGTGGCCTTCTATGATGGAGTGACTATATCACTGGACAAGGGAAGACCTATGGATGTCAATTATCTTGGCTCCTAAAAGGCTTTT
This sequence comes from Pedionomus torquatus, assembly GCA_013398155.1. NCBI lineage: Eukaryota > Metazoa > Chordata > Aves > Charadriiformes > Pedionomidae > Pedionomus > Pedionomus torquatus. The sequence continues at coordinate 36,808 of VZRU01005817.1, forward strand.
GACATGATCGCCCAAAATATCCTCCTCTCTAATTGGAGACACATGGATTTGATGGGTGGACTCCTTAGATGATGAGGAATTGGTTGGGTGGTTGCGTCCAGAAGGTAGAGGTCAACAGTCCAATGAACAGGTGGAGGTCGGTGGCAAATGGTATCCCTCAGAGATCTGTATTAGGACTAGTATTGTTGAATATCTTAATCAGTGACAGACAGTGGGATCGAGTGCACCCTCAGCAAGTTTGCCGATGACACCAAGCTGAGTGGTTCAGCTTGAGCATACTGGTAGATGAAAAGTTGGACATGAGCTAAGAATGTGCAGAAAGACAACCGTGTCCTGGGCTGTGGCCAGCAGGCTGAGGGAAGTGACTCAGTTCCCTTACTCCACCTGGAGTGCTGCATCCAGTTCTGGAGTCCTCAGCACTGGAATGCCATGGACCTATTGGAGCAGGTTCAGAGGAGGACCACAAAAATTATGAGAGCGATGGAGCATCTTTCCTATGAGGACAGGCTGAGAGAATTCAGATTGTTCAGCCTGGAGAAGAGAAGGCTTTGGGAATACCTTATCTCAGCCTCTCAGTACTTAAAGAGGGGCTGTAAGCCTTGTGCACTCACAATCCTTATGGAGACAAACTTTTTGTTCAGGCCTATTGTGATAGGACAAGAGTTATTATTTTAAATGAAAAGAGGGTAGATTCAGACTAGGTATAAGGAAGAATATATTTTTTAATGATTAGGGTGGTGAAACACTGGAACAGGTTGCCCAGAGAGGTGGTAGATGTCCCATCCCTGGAAACATTCAGCATCCCATTAGACGGGGCTCTGAGAAACCTGATTGAGTTGAAGAAGTCCCTGCTTATTGCAGGGGAGTTGGAATTAGAAGACCCTTAAAGTTCCCTTCCAATATAAACTCTTCTATGATTTTATGATTTTATGATTCAATGGTCACATATGATCCTATATGAACAAATTGGACATATAGATAGCTGTGCGGCCTGACAGCATATGTAGCAGGATACTGAGAGAGTTATGTGACATCCCTGCAAAACGATTTTCTGTCATCTTTGAAAGAGTCATGGGGACAAAGGTGAGTCCTGAATGATTGTGAAAGAGCAAGTAATACATGTGCTTATTACACAGGGCAAAAAGGAAATATTCCAGATTAAGTTTGACAGGACCCTAGATAATCTAATCCAAGGTTGTGCTTTCAAACAAAGGTTGGACTGGATGATTTCCAGATATCCTTTTCAACTTAGCCTTTACTATTATTCTGTAATATCTGCAAGACATGTCTTTTACAACTAGAGCTGATGAGAAGATGAAAGAATGTGGCTAACAGATGTGACTCTAGGTCATAAACCTGAATTTCAGGATATACTTGCTTTGGTGTCACGTTAACAAACCTTTCATATAATTACATCTCTTGTTCAAAAGTAGGCAAAGTTGCTGTGGTTTTTTATGCTCTTGTAAACCACTATGGTAACACTCTTATGTAAATTACCCTTAAGGTAGCAAGGGAAATGGTAATCTTTCTGGCTTCATCTTTCAAAAATTAGGCAGCCATCTAGGATCTCATTGTAATTAGTGCAGAGGGAAAGATGACTCTAGAAAGAAAGATCCTAGACAACTATAACAAGCCAGATGCCTATCAATCAGTCATGCCTAAAATTAAGTGAGATTAATTGCTTTTTAAGTGTCATGGCCAAGGAAAAGTAATTATGTTACATAATCATTGGCTCAGCATTTTTCTAAAAGCTGTAAGTCTGAAGAGGGATGCACCATGTAAAATTCCATGTTCTGACTCTAAGAAAATAAGTGAGTTCAAGTATTTAGTTGGTGCTTTTTTACAAGGTGTACAACGCAATGGTCTTAAAACCATTAGGGGTCTGTATAGAATCTTGTAATGGAAGAAAAATCTCATTGAATAGAGATAGAGAGAGAGCAAATTTAAAAGTCTTTGACAAGAAAATGTGTTGGGACCAGGAAAAAAAACCCACAACTGTTTTGTGCTGAATATAGTAGATCAGTTTAATTCATAGTATTCCAAACTTCTATGCCCTTTTAGTACTTTTTTATACCTAGTATACCAGAATTTAGAACAGTTTATAGTAAAATAATTTTGATTACTGTGAAGGGTATAATCCATTTTTAAAAATGATCTGTGACTTCTTTAAAAACAAACACATTAGCACAGAAAAGTCTGAACTACTTGATTTGTTCTTTGCAGTGCTGCACCTAAGGTTTTATTTAAAATGTGTTGTCCTCTGTTGCTGCCTTAGCTCCTTCTGTGTTTTAATATTATTTCTAGGGGAGCCAGAACTGTTTACCTTAGGCTTTCCACATGGTTATGGTCCTCTACATTTCAGATGAATTTCTGAGGCAAGAGATATAACTACTGCAAATCTTTAGAAACAATGCCTTATTGGTTCCAGATATATCTGACATTTTTAGGGACAAGTATAACGCAGAGCCCATAGAATCAGTGACTGCACAGATCTGTTGGACTCAAAAAACTATTATTGCTTCTGACTTTTGAAGGAGATGTGGAACACAGACAAAATGACAACATGAGATCTCTAAGTGCTGGGCAGTTTTGTATAACTTTTTTATCTCAGTTACCTAAATGGTAATTTTAAGAAATATTTTTTAAAACACAGAGTTTTGTATTATTTGTCATCCATGTGCAAAACAATGCTTAAACTTACATACATTCTGCTTAGATACTTAGATATTCTCATCCTTGTTTTTTAGTCAAATCAGATAAAGCTAAAGAATTGAGTTATATAAATGTTAGAAAGAAATTAAGATAAGAAAAAAACAGTGTGTTTAGATTGTTCAGTTTCTTAGCCTTTCTTAGTCAAACTGAAGACTGTGTTATGATCTATCTGTTCTTATATACACAGTATAACATTCTTTTCTAGTAACTGAGGCCCACAGTTTTATTGAAATCTGAGTTGAGCAAATTAGCTTGTGCATAAACATTTTCTGAATTAATTTCTTGTTATAACTAATGTTACTAAAAAGTATGAAAAAGAGGTGGAAGCAATAATGGTAAGAACAAAACTTTTCATTTATTATGGTGTGGTGAGTTGACTATGGCTAGCCTCCATGTGACCACAAAGAGATTCTGTCACCACCCTTTCACAACAGGACAGGTGGGAAAATAGGACAAAAATCTTGTGGGCCAGGATAAGAAAAAAGGTCACATACCAATTACTGTCATGAGCAAATCAGACTCAATTTATGGAAATTAATGTAATTTATTACCAATTAATGTATGTAAGATAATGAGAAATAAGAACAAATCTAGAAACACCTTCCTTGCACTCCTCCCTTCTTTGGCTCGGCTTCACTTCTGATTTCTCTACCTCCTCCCTTGAGTGGCACAGCTGGATTGGGGAATGGGGGTTGCCATCAGTTAATCAAACATTGTCTCTGCTGCTCCTTCCTGCTCACTTTTCTCCTGCTCCAGGGTGGGGTCCCACCCATGCGATACAGTCCTTCATGAACTTCTCCAAGGTGGGTTCTTCCCATGGGCTGCGGTTCTTCCCATGGGCTGCAATTCTTCATGAACAACACCAGTGTGGGTCTTTTCTACGGGTTGTAGTCATTCAGGAATGGATTGCTCCAGCATAGAGTCCACATGGGGTAAAAATCTTCAGTCATATCTACCTGCTCCATCATGGAGAGCTCTATGGGCTGCAGGTAGATATCTGCTGCACTGTGGACCTTTATGGGCTACATGGGGACATCTTGTGTCAGCCTCCAATGTCTCCTCACAGAAGCCACTTCCATCCTGACTACCTAAACCTTGCCACATAAACCAAATACATATGGAAAACGCATGAGGACTGAGGACTATATGAAAGTATAGGACTATAAGAAAGTATAAACAGAAGTCTATACTCTAAACCTGCCATGTTAGATATAAACCTAGTTTGTGGACCACTTATTCAGCCAATGTCATATCTGGTTTTTGTTTTGTTTTGTTTTACAGAAATAAAAAAAAAAATCAAAACAGTTTTACAAAGCAGCATTTCTCAGTCACAAATCTGCATTATTAAATAGGCAATTTACATGTAAAATATACAGGTTCTATATGTCTTAGAGTCCTATATCACCTCCATTTTTGACTATCACATCATAGTCACAGAATATTCCCTCCTACAGTGGTCACTAAGAGGACTTCCTTGACAGAGTAAAAGGCTACTCTATAACAGGCAGAAGCATTCTAGTGCAGTTGTAGAATAACTTTTACTTTGTTTTCCAGATTTTCTCAAGTGTATTATATTCAACACATTTCTGAACATTTAATGGTGTTTTTCATTGTGAATTTAGAGTACTATTCATTATAAGTAATAGAAATGGATTGGCACAAGGCATTCTTCTTGTTTGCATATATTACAGAGTAAACTCAGGAGCACAGATGTGGGTCCTCACTGGCAATAGATCTCAGTATTTCTTCAGACAAGTCTAAACCTAATGATCTGCCTAAATGTGAGGAGATGCTTCTGTTTATTTTCTCTGCTGGTTGCATCTGGTACTTGTAAGGTCTTTATTCTCAAGTGTTAATTTACATCAACAAAAATAATTCATAGTTGTTGTTTGTTATTTGATAACATATATAATTGTATTTGAATTTTGATGCACCCCCACAGTGCTGGATGAAACTAAATATCTTGCACCTGTGATCCCAATTTATGCAAATTGTGACAGACTGTTAAAATTACCTGTCTCTAAACTACTTCAAGTGACTATATGGGTTGCTTCTTTTGTGTGCCCGTGTGAGTGTGTATGCTTGCAGAAATAAATGACAATGTATTTTTGTTTGTCCTTTCTGATACACACTGCCAGAAAACAGAGAACTACTGGATTCTCTCATATATAACATTGACACATACAATTGAATACCTGCATGTTTTAGTTATCCTGTTTTAGCTGCTGACAGCTGAGTGCTAATATGATACAAAAGTATTAAAAAAAAATATCATATTTACATATTGCCTTGTTTATAATATTGTTTATATTAAAAATCTGCAAATAGCTTTTATAATAATTTCTTAGAGTTGGTAGTGTAGCCATAAGAAAAATTACATTTGTAGGGAATAATCTAATGTGGTTTGGTAATACATGTATGTGACTTTAAACAGTTTATTTTATTACAGATTATTTTGTCATCCTAACATATTTAGTTTAGGAGAAACTGCATTTTATTGAGGACAGGAATATGTCACAGAATCACAGAATCATCATGGTTGGAAGGGACCTCTGAGGCCATTGAGTGTAAACATACACACACCAGAGGGAAAAAAAAAACCAAAACCACCAAACAACAACAACAACAACAACAAAAACAAAACCCAAAATACCCCAGCCCCACAAAACAAATCACCCAACTCAACAGTCTTGGGCAGTAGAGCATGACCTGAAGTGCCACATCTACACG
>VZRU01005819.1:296-39581 GCA_013398155.1 Pedionomus torquatus
GGTGGGGGTCGAGATTGCCTCGACGCGCCTGAGTTGTGGGTGCGATGTTGGAGTATCGGTGGGCTGTTGATAACCCCCATCCTGCTCGCTTTTCACAGGTGTAACTCGCTTTTGCTCACTTCCTTGAGCTTTTTTTGGTTTGGTTTTGTTGCACTTCATAAGCAGGCCTGTATGGAGGGGTTCGGAGGGTTGTGGAATTTGAAGCGTGTCATGGAGATGCACTGTTGAGGTGCCTTTGCCTGGACATCTCCATTTAGTTTCTGTAACCCTGTGTCCTAGAGCAATGTAGTTATCTGCAGAATGCAGTTCTGCTTATGAGGCAGCTCTTGGAGATTGGGCTTTTTATGCCACGGTGCCTTGCCTGGTTAGCGTATACAAAGCTCCATGAAAAGACCCCATCCCTAAAGTACTTTGTTTAGTCAGATGCTCCCTCTGAGCGGTCTATTGAAACTTCATGAATGGCTTGGACTTACACCACTGTATTCCATGCTGGCACTGTCTGCCATGGATCTTTGATAAAGTATGAAATTAGGCTAATCATTTGCGCAAGAAATATTTAGTAGTAGTTTGACCATTACTGCTTGAGTGGTAGGAGCTATTCTCTGTAAGTTTTTTTGCTAAATATAGAAGGCTAGTACTCTGCTCTTATAATGCTTTTCTTCCTTCTCCTCATCATTGTGCATAACTGATAGTTAAGGTTTTATGTGGTTATTCGAGGAAGTTTTAAACAGAACAAGAAAAGGCAATAATACGTAGTAGTTAGTCTTGCAGGTATATGACGTTAACAGTTCTTGTCCAGAATACACTAAAATGTGCTTTAAATCCACATACTGGTGTGGAAGTCAGGCGACTTCCTTCTCCTTTATTTTTTCGTATTATCTGATTAATTCAGGTTTTCATTAGCTTTTAGTTCAAAAGCTGATTTTTCCAATCCTTCCTTGCTTTTCAGTTTGTGGGTATAATAGTTGGTATGGTATAAAAACTTAAATACTGGAATTTTGGTGTTAATGAATTTTGGTTTTGTTCAAATAAATCTACTGCCTTTGGCAGGTGAGCAAGTCATGGTAGTTTTCTAAATTTTGTTTACATACCTAAATTTATAAACTTATGGTTTACTTTAACAAACTCATAAGCTAAAAAGGAGGAAACAAAACCGTGAAATCAAACCATCAGCATTTTGCTTTTGGTGGAGAAGGCTTTTGTTGAACAGGCAATGCGTTTGTCATCTGGGGACTTGGCCATGTGAATACATAGTATTTTCTTGCTATGCAACAGGAACATTGCCCTTCTCAGCACAGCAAATATTTCATCCACATGAACTCTGGCTTGGGCTAAGTGATCCAAGAAGTTATTGCCTTCCTGGCTACCTGAGCTTTAAATTAAAATTATTGATCTAGACTGTTTGGCTAAGCTGCACTGAATGCAGTAACAGAGTGTGCACTTGCACAATATCCTGCTGGTTCTCAGGTGCTTAAAAAAATTGTTCTGTTCCTTTCTGTGCGCCAGTGTTGGCACTTGTCCAACTGCACAGAGAGCCAGCTCAGTTTATTAACAGCATCGCTGGGCGTGTTAGTTGAACTGGCTTGTTGTCCTGTGAGGTTAGTGCTGGAGCCACCAGCAGGGATGGAGCCTTGAAGTGAAAAGCTGGGGAATGACACCACTGCTTTGAGGGCCAGTGGGCTATTGTATTGCTTCGACTGTATTACCTACTGTACCCTGAAAAAACAGTATATGCCCACCTCTGTGGACAGCAGTCTCTGACAGAGGAGAGGGCAGGGCTGCTGGAAGCTGTACCTCTATAAAAATTGCCCAAATGTGGTTCAGCAGTGAGTGGCTGCCTGAAGGCCCTCTTAGTCTCCTCTGAGATCTGTCTTCATGTGCTGAAAAGTCACCAAGCAACGTGTGACACTTTCCTAAACCCTCCCTGTGAACCTAATCTGCATGGTATGTGTGGTGGGTTAGTGAGGAGGTGCTGAGCCTTTAGTTGTGAAAATATCTAGTAGATCTGATCAACTGAAGGTTGGTCTACAAGGAGATTACAGCACGTGAGCTGGTCACCAGCTTTGTATTCAGCTGAAGAAAAGTTGAATGTTTGCATAAATGTATGCTTACACCATTTGTTGTAAGAGCTGGCTGTTTTGCAGAGGTGGTTCAGGCATGCTTGAAGTATGACATGTTTTTTTTTTCCTGTACCTATTGAAATAGGAACACTTATTTTCAGTTTGTTATAGTTCAGCTGCTAAAAATCAACCTGCACTAGAGTTGTAAAAGCAAACTTTTACAACTTGCCACTTCTAAAAGCACACTAAGATCTGTGAAGCTAGATAGTTACTGGTACTTTGTGTGATTTGTCTTAACTTGAGCTTGAGGATATGCTTCCCTGAGACAGATCCTTTGTTATTAAAGTTTAAGTGACCTGAGCACTCTTTCTTGGACTGTGGTTCCACGGCTGTTAAAGTTTGTCTAGGTTGGCTGTGTCACAAGTGATCCATCCTGGTTTCAGCTGTTGGGCAGCATTAGGCTGGTTTAGGTCACTAAGGTGTCACAGAGGCTTGGGATTCCATACTAGCAAAGTGGTAGTTCAAACTGTTTTGAACTGTTGCAGTAGTTCACCCTCAGATTATTTTCATTGTTGCTTTGCATTACCTAAGTGTGGGATGCTGCCAAGAGGGTGGTCTTGATCCTTCTTCCCACCTGTGGGTGAGGTTCCCTCAGTCATGCTTGCACTTGTACTTACGAGCTTGAAAACAGGTGAAAATGTCCTGTTTTTCTGGAGAGCATGGTGGGAGTGAGAGGCATTGCTGAGTCGGTTCTTTGATGCGGCCCGTAGTTTGTTAGTGCTAATGCTGGCAAGGGAGAGGCTGAGAACTGGCAACTGGAGTTGAGGAAATGGGGCAGGAGTTTACCGGGTACCCCTTCCAGTACCACTTTGCACTGGTTCTGGTTTCCCAGTCGCCTTACAGTGTGCTAGCTCAGCTGCCCGCCTGTGAACCTCATCTCTGGAGTGTGGTTATACAGAGCAGACAGTGGTTCCAAGCAGAAGTTCCTGAAGTGCAGCAGGAGGTCTTAACCTGCAGGGAGTGGGGAGGAGATCCCTTGGGATACCTGAACCACACAGCACCATGTGTAACCAGGCTAACCTGCTTTAACACTACTGAAATACCATTGGTAACTGCTCTACTAAGCCAGGAGATGGTTAGCTGCTTTAGGAGGTGTTTGGTTTGTTATCTGGTTGAGCCCCATTCATGCAGGCATTTAAAGCAGCTTGTCCAGTACGTGAAGTACATCATGAGTACACACATATACAGTGGTGCAACACTGGAACAGGTTGCCCAGGGAAGAGGTTGAGGCCCCTTCCCTGGAGATATTCAAGGTGAAGCTTGATGAGGCCCTGGGCAACTTGGTCCAGTTGGGGGTGTCCCTGCGACTGCAAGGAAGTCAGACAAGATGACCTTTGGAGGCCCCTTCCCCTTTGGAGGCCTGGATGATTCTATGATTCTGTACAGGGCAGCTAAGTTTGATTGTATTCATATTTTTATCTAAAGTTGAAAATACTATCAGCGCTTGTATGTATGCACAATTGGGTCCTTGAAGAAAATATTTTAGTGTAAACTGGTGTAAATATTACCCTGGAATGCTTATGGCCAGTAGGTTTACTGTGCAGTGCCCTTGGTTCTCAATTCATGTTTAGCATTGCAATATCTTAACAAAAGTAAACCTTACATCTTATCTGCAGTGGCTTCTTTGAGAAGGGTTATCCTTAAGCATGCCTTAGTGTTGGGACTCAGTGTCTCATTGTAATTGTTTGTGGGTTAAAAGATTTTTCTAATAAAGCGCTTTTGAGTGTTTAAAGGCCAAGGGCGGTTTAAATGTTGAACCCAGGTTCATACCAAAACTATAATTTTCTCCAAACCATATCTAAACAAAGATTTTATGAAATACTAAGGAAGAAGTTACAGATGGTGATGCTGAAGATCAGATGGTTATGGATTCTTTCTGGCCTTGATTTGTATGGTATATTTTAGACTTTGGAAGCATTAGGTGTCCATGCACAAAGTCTTAAGTTAAAATAGAATCTCAAGCTGATGTTGTACCTTATCGGTAGGACTATTTTGTCTTGACAACATTTTTTTCTAGATTATTAAACACACTGGCATTTGACTAATGGGAATTATTAGCTCTTTTTAATCTCTTATGCATTAAAACTGTAATCCCATTGCATATTTGTGCACTTATTCGTACTTATTAAAAAAGAAAGTAGTTTAAGTTCTAATAAGGTAGGCATAATTTGCTAATACAGTTATTTTTTTCTCTCCAATATTTTAGGTTTTACCTCTGCAGTCTTTAGAGGTCAAAGGTTTTTTTCCCCCTGTGCATAAAGGGGGAAAAGCAAATCCTCCTGTGCATATTGAAAATGTATAAGATTGTTGAATTCAAAACTTGGTTGCTAAGGAAGTGCTGGTGGAGTTGGTGTAAGAGCATGCAGACGTAGAACTTAACTACTTTCTCTGCTACAGAAATAATGACTTTGTTTGAAGCATTTTAAAATTGGCAATTTAGTTATAATGATGATTTTTTTTTTGGTGACATCTTTATTTAATTTATACCAGCTGATCAGTTAATCTTTTTGGATGGTTCTACATTTGTCTTCTATGAAGCATAGCTTTAAACTTTAATTCTGTACTTTGGGATTGTGACTCGACTTGTGTTTTGTTCAGTTAGTACTTTTAAGAGACCTCAGCCTTTGTGCCCCTCCCAAAGGCTGTAAGGTCTGGCAATGAAAGATAAAGCTATTTCAAATTCATAGGGGGCAAATGTATCTTGCAATTGAAACTGCAGTAGTAAGTATAACTATAAGAATTTAGTAAGAATGTAAAATATTGTAAAGTCCCTTTGGGAGGTATAAAGAATAATTGTAAACAGTTCTCAATGTTTTTGAAGACAGCTCTTTAATTGATTGAAAAATTCTATTTGCTTGTTTTCTGGGGAGGGAAAAGAGACGTTAAATTTTTCTAGCTCCTGTTTGAAGTCAGTATAGTATAGCAGCCAACTCTATATCTTTCAGCCCACATCTTTGAGTAGGAGTGAGAACCGAGCCTGGCTTCATCATAGTTTTTCTAATAGTTCTCTTGTTGTATAGATATGTTTTTGCCTCAATGGGAAAGAAATGAAAATATCAGTAGTTCTGTCAGGCTGAAGCAATGTATTCTGTTTAAAAACCCATTCTGTTTAGAGAGGTGGGAATACCCTTTAAACTTCTATTTTTTTTCTTATGCAGGAATAAAAAACTACTCTAACTGGCCTACCATCCCACAAGTATACCTCAATGGGGAATTCGTTGGTGGCTGTGATATACTCCTCCAGATGCATCAGAATGGAGATCTCGTAGAAGAGCTAAAGAAGCTGGGAATCCGTTCAGCGCTTCTGGATGCAGAGAAAGAAAAAGACCAAGAAAAAAAGTAAAATGAGCAAAAAAGATGCTGTGACAGGAGTAAAGCATATCTTCGATAAGAACTTGTTACCAGTAAAGCCTTATGTACTTAAACTCAAAGGCGGCATCTTTTTGAACTGACACTAAGATTTATCTGTGAATATCTGTTAGCTCATGGTAAATGTAGTGACCTTGGTATTTTGATTTATGGGTATTGTGAAAATTTGAATATAACCACTGCACTGTAAAGCATACATTTGTGGAAATTGTGTTTTTTTTTTTAAAAAAAAATCACTTAAAAAGCATTCAGTTCTTGATTGAGGCCAGGAGTAAACCAAAAGAACTAATATTTTTATGGATTTTGAGTGTGTGTTTCTCTGTTCTTTGTTACGCAGACCTATGCAAACAGTGTTTGCATTCCCTTGCTTCTCTGGAAAAAGTGTTAAGTAATAGTGCATCAGTTTTGCTGTATAACTGCTGGTGATGAGACTTCCCGAGAGCCTGTAAAACTTTTATAATCACATATGATATAGGAGAAAAATAGTCTTCAAACAATATAGAAGAAAAAGAATTATATGAGAGTGCATGAAATACACTTTTATTCCAAAGGGTAAAAATACACCGACTTGTACAAATACATGTATAATGGTCATTATTACTTTGTAACATTGTGATGGGTTTTAAAAGATTGCTGAGACTTGTGCCTAAAGATTTTATAAAGCCTTTTCTACCTCTTGCAAAGCAGCTTTTCCCCCTGCTTATATACTTTGTAGGTTGCAGTTCTGTGTCAGTGCTAAAATGTGGGCTTCAGTATTCTAGCTTGAAATAGTATGGGAGAATACTTCAGTTTCTACTATAATCTTGTATTATTTGCTAATTACTAAGTTACCCTTTTATATTTGTTGTATTTTCAAGTATTTTCTCCTGACTGCTGTGCTTTGAAGAATGTGGTCTTCAAGCCTGGGATTAACAGATGCAATGTTTCATGTAGATAAGATGAGTGCAGCAGAGAGGCTACTGTAGGGATAAATATCCTGTGTGGAAGGCCTCTGAAGTCTTCAGTACCTGTCTGGCCACATTTCACTGTGTTAAAATATAGTCTATTAACTGATGTAGCTTCACCTGTACTTAACCTTAGCAGCCATACTGCTAAGGTTAAAAGCTAACCGAGCTGTTTCTAAATGCAGTTACTTTTATTAAAATAAACCAATTTGCATGTGAATTAGACAAATGATTGGAAATAAACTGTATTTTATGTTGATTGTCTCCAATAGTTCCTCTTTATTTTAAATGACTTACACCACTTTTGCTGTGAAACCTAAAATGTTTTCCACTGCACGGGATAGAAAGAGAGAAAAGGAAAAATCATCGGTGCTCAGTGGGAGAGGAAGTCAGGACTGAAATTTGTAGACGAGAGGGATTTGATGCAGGTTCCAGTTCTAAATCTCTCTCGTCCTCTGGAACAAGCTGTCCAGTGCAGAAACTGTACTGCTGCATTCCTCACAGAATTGACCAAACTGGTTACAGTAAGCTTACTGTACAGTTTTAATGCAATCAGTACCACCAGAGTTAAGTACAGTGAGTACGTGCTGTAAGTCTTCACTTGTTCACCACAGCTGCCCTGCACCAGGGGCAGTGACTGAATGGCCACTGAGTGTGAATCAGTTACACTTGGAGGCAGTCACTTGTGACTGTGAGGAATGGAACTATGACTGCAAGATCGTTTTTGTTCATATATCACATCTTGTTCATGAAATGCAAAGCTTTAGGTATAGGTGAAGGATAGTTCTGAGCATTTCACTGTTACTTCTCTTTGAACTGAAATGAAATAATAATTCTTATAGCTAATCTTTCACAAGTAGCTTTTGCCATTCTGAATGTAAAACAACGTTTAGAAAAAACATCATTGGTTATTTGTGTCAAAAAACCCATTTAAATGAATATACGCAGGAAACAATAAGGTAACGAAGGAAAATAAATTATTTTCTGCTTCAGTGTTCGTTATTTTCTGCTTCTTAGTCTGGCTACTGAATAACTCTTATTAAAAAAACAAAACACCAGAGCTCTATTCTTTATTCTTCTGCAAAAGTTGAATATTCTTCAGTACTATCTGCTAGTAATTAACATAAAGGTAACCTCAGTGTTGTCGGGTCTTTTTCCAAGCAGAATCATTTTTTCTCCCTGTTTGAATTCCTGCTTTTACCAGAACTATGAATAGTTTTTCTACCTTCTGTACTTCATTCCTCTTAGACTTGTTAGGTTTTTATGTGTTTGGTTAAAATTTTGCATAACACCTATAGTAGTGTTTCTACCAACCCTTTGCCTGGTTGGAATATGTTGTGACTGAGCAAGTTAAAGCAAGAGTGATATCAAAGTGTGTGTGACAAAGCCACAAAAGGGCTTTATACGTATACTGTGACCTCTGCATTCCATTGTGAGCTGCATCTTTCCAGGCTTTGTGTGCATGAGCGGTTGTTGCGTCTAACGTCTGTATAAATGCTCACGTCACCCCAACTGCAATAAAAAACTCACCGTCTACTTAAATTGCAAAACTTCAGCTGCTCACAAAGAGGCTTATTTTGAGAGTCGACAGGGAACATACGCCTCTAATCCAAACAGGACGGTTCTACCAATAAGCTGAATTTTGGGGGGGAAAAAAACAAGCCACCCATTGATGAGAGATTCCCCCCTGCTTTTCTCATGCTCTGTGGTCATGAGAGAAGGTGACTGACAGCACTGATGTGTGGAGGTGTGCTGAACCAATACTGGGGGGCTGGAAAGGTCAAGAATGAGCTCCCAGTTGGGAGGATGCGAAGGGTGACTTTTTCCCTCCAGGAGGAGCAGCTTCTCGCAGGAGATGTCTGCGCTCAGGAGCAGGGCTTGGGAAGGGTGGCTGAAGTCATTGAGGACAGCCCAGAGTAAAGACGGGGAGCTGCCCTCGCTATCTTTGGTGAAGACAGAAGCGAAGTTGCCTGGTCTGGAGTTTTGCCTGCGGGGATAAGAGTAAGGCAGCATTGCCACCTGCAGAGCTTCTGCAGATTGAGGCTGGTTGTATGGGGCTGCCAGATCCAAAATACCACTTAGTCCTGCTCCTGCCATTTGGGTTTTAGCATGTTGTACTGGGAAGTTGTCCAGGCTGCCTGCTCCTCCAGTGAGCTGCTTCTGGGCTCGTTTTGGCTGTATTGATAACTGCTGTGGTCTCTCAAGGTGAATGCTCATAAACTGTTATTTATGATTGTTATTCTATTATTATAGGATTGTAGTATGAATGTTTGCCAATTTGGAAACTATTATCATAATTATTTACATTTTATTCTGAGGATGCCCTTGGTGCTGCTGCTGTGGTAGAAGATTGAGCTGAACAGACAGACCTATTCACTAGCTTATAAATTAAGCTAATCACTTGCATCTTCTAACACTTCTCACCTCTGACATTATAAAGGAGATTAAGGAGATTGAGTGCACCCTCAGTAAATTTGCAGGTGACACCAAACTAGGTAGAAGTGTTGATCTGCTTAAGGGTAGGAAAGCTGGACCTGGACAGGTTGAATCAATGGGCCAAGGCTAATGGGATGAGGTTTAATAACGCAAAGTGCCAGGTCCTGCGTTTCGGTTGCAACAACCTCAGGCAACGTTGCAGGCTTGGGGAAGAGTGGCTGGAGAGCCACCTAGAAGAAAAGGACCTGGGAGTATTGGTAGACAGCCGGCTTAACACGAGCCAGCAGTGTGTCCAGGAGGACAAGAAGGCCAACAGCATCCTGGCCTGTATCAGGAATAGTGTGCCCAGCAGGAGTAGGGAAGTGATGGTGCCTCTGTACTCAGCACTGGTGAGACCTCACCTCGAGTACTGTGTTCAGTTCGGGGCCCCTCACTACAAAAAGGACATCGAAATGCTGGAACGTGTCCAGAGGAGAGCTGCCAAGCTGGTTAGTGGCCTAGAGAACAAGCCATATGAAGAGAGGCTCATATAAACTGGGCATGTTTAGTTTGAAGAAGAGAGGGCTAGGGAACACCTCATTGCCCTCTACAGCTTCCTGAAAGGAGATTGTAGAGAGGTGGGTGTTGACCTCTTCCCTCAAGGGAATAATGACAGGACCAGAGGAAATGGTCTGAAGTTGCAGTGGGGAAGGTTTAGATTAGATATTAGGAAGAATTACTTTACTGAAAGAGTGGTCAAGCACTGGAACAGCCTGCCCAGGGAGGTGGTGGAGTCACCATCCCTGGAGGTATTTTAAGTGTGTAGATGTGGCACGTGAGGGCATGCTCTAGTGCCTGAGATTGTTGGGTTGGGTGATTTGTTTTGTGGCGTTTGGTTTTTTTTTTTGTGTGTATGTGTGGGTTTTGTGGTTTTTTTTGGGGGTGTGTGTACGGTTGGATTCGATCTCAGAGGTCCCTTCCAACCATGAAAAAATCTGCAATTCCGTGATTCTGTTACTTGGTTTTAGATTTATTGTTTCTTGCACATTTCTTTAAATAGTTCTGTCTTACAGCACTGCTGGATCTCATGGCTACAGAAACCCCTGACTGATTTAACTGCTTGAGGCCTATCCTGATGTATCTTCTAGGAAAAGTGGGTTTTAGCAACACAGAAAATAGGGCAGAAGTAGCTAAGATTCTGATTTATAAATTTCCCCTTTCATCCAGCTTCTTGCACAGGCCATGTTTCCCTGCAAGTAAGGGAGCAGGCCAGCAGCAAAGTGGGGCTTAGTTAGAAGGACTGAATTGTACCATGTAAAAAAATTCTGTGGTGGTTGCAGGGTGAGATGGAGAGGAATGTGCAGTGCTGTCTGTAACAAGCAAGCATTTACCATATTGTCACCATTTTTGAGATGACTTCTCGTTAATCAGACAGCAAAGTTTGCAAGCTGGCAGGCTGCTGGCTTGTGATGCCCTCTCAAGAAGAAAGGAAACCTTTCAAGGGTGACTTTTATTCTCAGATGATTTTATGTTTCAAGACCTTTTGAATCAGGGTAAATAAATGCATTCAACTTCCTCAAAGATGAAGGGAAGCACTAGGAATTTTTCTCTAGCTGTTGAAATATGTGCTGTGATTTCCATTGCATACCTTGAGTATGTGCAGGTGGTGATGGCTTGTAAAGGCCTAAGAAGAATCAAAGGGCCAACTTCAATATTAATTTTGAAATAGTTTCGCTAATTGAAGAAGTTAATTGTAACAAACAATGGAGGGAGAATGATTTATTTATATTTTTCTTTTAACTGCTGCAGCTGTAGTGTATAAAAAGCCGTGAGAACGCTCCTACACACGCTCTGGGATGCTGGCATGTGTGTCTGTGCTGTTGTAGTTGTGTATTATTCCTTCTAAGGTAAAGCTTGCATGAGGGGGTTACTTTGTATCTTTTAAAGATGAGCGTCTGTAAAATTTTACTTTGCATTTAACAGCGAATAGAGTCAAAAGGGGCTTTGGAGGAATGTTGAATTAGAAAAGAAATATTTAATTACAATTTATTTTGCTTGTTATATAAACATATTGTTCAAAGCCTGAAGTATTTTATGTACAATTTAGCCTCAAAACAGTGAAAGAGGGCTCTTGAATCTTCATTTTGCAGGCTAATATAAACTGAAATGCAGAGAAGTTGATTTGTTACTTGACCTACAACAGCTATAGAGAGAATAAAGTTCTGGAGCCTTTAGTCTTAAACCTATGATCCGGTGAGTGAAAATCAGATCCTTTTATAGGGCTTCTTCAATAAGAATTTCAGAGCTTTCAAATACACACTGCAGTGACTATCTTTGAAATACTACTTGTCAGACAAGATTTCCCTGTTGAGTGATAATACTACGAAACCTAACATTTCTGTTCTTAACCACAATTCCAGTTGTCTAAAATATAAACAGCTCTCCAAGCAGAATTATGTGTTTTGTTTGTGTGTGTTTATTTGAAGAAAAAAAAAAAAAGTTTTGATTTATTTTTTTCCCTACCTTAAAGAAAATTTAGGGATTCTCTGGGAAGCAGTGGTTTACAATCCCTCCAAAGGGGATGTGGTCCGTGAAGACTGGGTACATATTCAAACCTTCACAGCTTGGAAGAAATCAGTTTTAGGGTTGGTGTTCAAAAACACTTTGTACTGCTGATTTCAAAAATATGCAAATGTGCTTTTCCTTCAGTGTTTACTGTATTTGCTCATCTGACTGTGATGCCCCATGAGGGAGAAGCAGTAATGTGAAAGCAAACAGGGGCAAGAAGACCGGTACTGTCCTAAAAGAAAAAAAAAAAAAAAAAAAACCAACCACCAAATAAAAGCACAAAACCTAAAACTTTCAGGTGGCTCCAGGGGCAGGCTGCGGAGGGTCCCTCTCCTCGGGGGGATGCTCTGGGGGTGAGCTGCCAGCAGCCGTGGCCGAGGCCACCCAGGAGATGGTGCTGTTGAACCGGGAAAGCGACACAGCCCTGACCCAGAAGCATCTCTCAATGCGGTCCTCCCTGTTTTCCATCTGTGTTGCATGTAATTCTTTTGGGGGTCCTGGTTTTCTTTTGGGAGAAGAAGGTGTCAGTGTTGAACCCGAAGAATCTCCCGGTCAGGTATGTAACACCTGACAGACAGACAGCCCGGCAGCCCTACACCCTCGATGGAGATGACGCCAGAGCCTGAAGGCGATGTTTTTCACTTGGACTGCGTGGCTGGCGAGATGGTAATGCTGAGGTGGGGAGCAGCTTCACAGCTCATCGGCCTCATCTGAGCAACCGCTTGAGACCCGCCGTGCCAATTCCAAACATTCGCTGGGTTCTCTGCTGCCTCGTTGCCAGGGGTGAGGAGCAGCGCGGGGGCTCCTTGGGGACCCACAGGCTTCCCTCCGCCATCCTCCGAGGTGGCCTGTCCACACACACACGTGTCTGGGAAAGGTAAGC
Organism: Pedionomus torquatus; assembly: GCA_013398155.1. Taxonomy (NCBI): domain Eukaryota; kingdom Metazoa; phylum Chordata; class Aves; order Charadriiformes; family Pedionomidae; genus Pedionomus; species Pedionomus torquatus. The sequence goes on from VZRU01005819.1 coordinate 12,596, forward strand.
GCAAGGGTGGCGACTTGAGAGGGGCCGAGTGTGGGGCATGATGCTGTTTTTGCCATGGGGTGGGGGATGTGGGGAGCAGAGGTGCCACAGCACCCGGTGGGGTGGGTGCGCAGCTCCAGGGCACCCTTGCCCGCTCCATGGCTTGGGGTGCAAGACACCCACCTCCCTCCCACAGTGAGCACCTCTGTTTGCAGCTGGGTCAGGGTGGGAAAATTTGAGGCAGCGAAAGGGAATTTGGGTTTCTTTCAGTCCGGGAAGCCTCAGCAGAGCAAGAGGTCAGGTGGTTGCAGTGACGTTTTTCTGTTGATTTGCTAATTTATTAGCATCCTCTGATTGGGTTCAGAGGCTTAATTTGGCCAGAAAAAAAACCAGCAGAAGCTGGATCAGGCCAGCGGATGCCCTGGCAGTGGCTGTAGCAGCACGAAGACTGGGTTTCTGCAGAATATATAATGGAAAAGTTGTTTAGTGAAGGCCTTTTCCCCAGGTGCAGGAGGACTTACGTCTCTGAGTGTTTCTGCATGCGTAACCAATGGCCGGGGTTTTACATGTGACATAAATCAGCAGCTCTCGTTCCCCAAGTCTTCTACCTGAGCTGTTTTCTATCTGAACGAGTATTACCATAATGAGGTAATTTTTATGTTCCGGTAGGGAGGCAGATATCAAGCCTACTTACTGCAGGTATTGGGATGGCTTAGAAGGCCTCGCTCGGTGCAGCCACCCTTCTGCCACAAAGTCGTTTGACCCAGGTCTGTGTGGTCAAAGCGAGTGTGTCTGGCAGCGGCACAGCATTTGGCAAGAGCAGAGGCATCCGCAGGGAGGATGGCCAAGCCACGTCTGGTGTGGACCCACCTGGGAGGCCAGTAAAGGATTTGAGGATTGTGTCTGTTATGCTACATTTCACCTTCCTTTCCTCCTATACCATTAATAGCAATTCAGTGCTCAGCCTTGCCAGGGGTTGTGGCAGGCAGAGTAGTAACAAATCTTGTTGGCTTTTGCATGGCCAGAGGTAGTCTGACTTCTTAAATTTTTATTTTGTTTTTTATTTTTTTGCTAACAAAAAATTATTTAAAGTCTAGCTGACAAGTTGTATGAGAAACTATTTGGCAGGGTGTGGGGAAGGAGCTTGGTAGGGATGGGGTTGAGGAACTCTGTTGTCCAGCAGTAATTAGCAGTGTCAGCAGCAGGGAACCAGAAGAAAATACTGAAGAAGCTTCTAACAATTTAGGAAGGAACATAACAGAAATAAAGTAGCCTGAAGCAAGCTCATTCAAAAGCCTTTGCTTTTCATGTGGACTTGAGGTGCAGTTCAGCTTGCTCCACTGAAGAACTGTTAAGTTCTAGGGCTGGAATTTGGGTGTTGCTCAAGCCCAGTTCTCAGGAGTGAGTGCTGTGAGCAGGAGATGGTTCAGGGATTGGGCCATGACTTCAGCTTCGTCAAAATGGCCCTGAACATATCAGTTTTGGAAACATAAGCTCTTCCTATGCAGCAAAGGTGAGTCTCAGCAGGCACCAGATGTGAAGTTATGTATTTTGTTCTAGGGACCGTTTTGCACTGAACTCTTGGATAAAATAAAGTACTGAAGATCAGCACACTGACTCAAGCCCTGGAGACCTGTTCTCTGAGACCCCAGATTTTGGGTGCCTAAATTCTCTGATTGTTGGTTCTTAATCTGAAGCAATATGGAGGAAGGAATTCGAGACAAGACTGCATCTGAAGCTGCTGACAGACACATGAATGTGATATGGTCTAGTAATAAACAAGGAAATAAAGTGCAGGAAAGTGACTGAAACTTGAATTTCACAATATCTGGGTTTTGTGAAACCCACATTGAGAGGATTAGTTAAGCAAGCTCCCGAGGGAGGTGTACAGGAACAAAAATCCTTAAAGATGCCATGAATTCCACTTAAGAACAATAATAGTCTGGAGGGCACATATGTTGCTACTAAAACTAATTCCAGGCAGGCAAAGAATAAATCAGTACAAATGAATGGCAGGGCTGGAGAGCTTTTTGAGTTAAATCTGAAAATCTAACCTTAGCTTACCAATACATTGGTATATTAATTTTTGTAAAGACTAGATGGAAGGGAAATTAAAGGAGATACAGCAGACTGCAAACAGCTAAAGGTGTAAAATAAAAATGCCTCAGGTTTATCAGTCAGAAGAGCAGGAATAATTAATTGGTAGTTCACAAACTGGATCACTGAAGATTAAAGGCAGAAATTAAAGAAGATAAAGACATTGCCGAGAATCTAAAATATTTCTTTGCATCACACTTCAGCTCAGAGAATATCAGAGCAATACCTACTGGGACTTGCTCTTTTCTGGTAATCAAGATGTGTCACAAGCAAAGCTGGAACAAATCGATAATTTAAAAAGCAGCAAATCATCAGCTCCAGATGGTACATTGAAAAGTTCTGAAGGAGCTTAGTGTGAAATAGCTGATCTGCAGCAAAAATATGCCTTCCCTAATTAAAAACAGCTATTTCATTGGAGAAGTGGAGGGTAACAAATATACCCAAAGTTAAAAACAGGATGAGATGATTTGAGGAAGCACACACTTGTCTTTACCCAGGCATACATTTCTTTTTTATAAACTGGTTGAAAACAGAACATAAAGTAGGAAAACAAACAAAAAAAAAAAAGGGAAGATGATGTTGTGACAGGATCTAAAGAGCAAGATTTCTGCAAAGAAAATTCATGCCTATCTGCTATAACTCCAACTGGGCCAGTCTTGTCATGGACAAAGAAGCAGCAACCACTCTAATTTACATAAACAGACCTTTGGCTTATGTAGGATCGGAGGGGAGATTGCTGATTATCTTTTGGCTGATGCAACTGTGCCAGGCTGCATGTCCAAGAAGCCCTGGCTGTCCTTGGAACCTCCAAGCTGCATCAGTCCCATGACTTTTGCCCGCTCTGTGATGGTGTTATCCCACCTACACCGAGCCCTGCTTTCAGCTGCCCTGGGAGGTAAGAAACCAAGAAAAGGGATGAGCGATCTGTTCCCAGCCTTGAGAGATGTTAGCCACAGGTTGCTTCTGTGTGTCTGTTAGCTTTATGAGTCTGAGAAGGTGGATATAGTTGAGAAAGCTGGCTGCTTTTAAATTTTAAATCCTACAGAGGAGGTAAAGGCCCTTCTGGAGAAGCCACAGGAGGGCACAGACTAGGACTTGAGGAGTATTAGTGGCAGCTGTGGTGGGGAGCTCTTCCTGCAGGTAGTGACAAGATAGCAGCTTTGTGGTGAAAGAAAAATAGTAACAAAAAGGTTAAGACCCTCCAGCTTGCCAGATAAAGCCAGTGGCTGGCTGGCTGAATCCTCTTTACCACTATCAGTGTCACTCCCTAGAGGTACATATAGTACCACTTTTTTTAAAGAAAATATCTTGGATTAGCTATCTAACAGGAGGGATTTGGTACTAGAGAAATAGTGAAAATGGCAAAGTGTCTCACTTCAGCAGATGAAAGAAGAGTGAATGTATTAATGTTTTTAATTAGGGAAGGCATATTTTTGCTGCAGATCAGATATTTCACACTAAGCTCCCCCAATGCCATGCATGAATAAATTAGACACAGTGTCAATGTCAACGTCATTTAACAATATCCTTGTATATTTTTAACGAATACTCTGGGTGACTCAAGAGGAAAATGTCATCAGAATCCACACCTTTACCCTTAAATGTGTGGGATGTTTTCTATCTTTATTTTATGAAGATTGAGATTATTTGTGGCTTCCTCATTGTGTTCTTTGTTCTCACGTGCTGCTTCAAAGGTACTCACCTGTTTCCATGCTGCCAGTGAAGGCTGATAAACTGCTTGTCACCTGGAAAAAAAATCTCAGTGAGACTCTGGAATAGTTAAAAAAACAACCAACTAAACAGCTAACAAACAAACAAAAAAACCCACAGAAATCCCCAAAACCAAACCAAAAATCATTTAATAAATATTTCACACCCAGACCATTTGTTAATAGAAATTAGCAGTTTTCATCAACTTCAACTAGTGCTTCTTTACTGTTTTTGACAGACAGCAGAACTACCTCCTTGCTTCTACTTTATTTTTTGTTGGTTTTGCCTGTCAGTCCTTCTCTGTTTCTTCTGATCTCTGTTTCCATGTATTCTTCCCTCATTTGTAGGGTCTCCCCTTTCTTGCCTCCCTCAACCCAGGTACGTGATGCTGCTTTTGTTCACCGTTCTCTGTACCTGGTCCTGCCTCTTCAGAGTACTGTCAGCTCACAGCTCTACTGACTCTGCTGCCCAGCCAAAGTCAGTTATGCCAGCAAGGCTAATTAGAAGGCATAGGATGTTATGCCTCACTCTTGAGATCTCTGCATCTCAACACCACAGTGTGCTCTGCTCACTAGGAAATACTGATTTACAGTAACACTAAATGATAGAAAAAACTGACAATTTCGTGACTCTGTGAAAGGTTTCCAGAATAACCCTGCTGGTTTCCTATCTGCTCTGTTTTGTGCACCTATTTTCATATCAGTTAGCTCCAGCGGTAATACAGCACTTCTAGTGTTTCCCTGGGTATTTGGTAGGGAACAGCATCAGCCATGAGATGCCTGCAGAAGTGCTGTATTTATGGGTGATAAACTAGACTGTCCTTTTTTGAAAGATTGTGTTTCACCTTCTTCCTTGAAACTTTCTATGTAGTCTCAGAAGGGAGGAAAGGTGCAGAGGTGCCCAGGACACTTTTAAATTAGCTAACTTAGATGCAAAATCAGTTTAGCCATGGCAGCATGGAGCAGAGCAGCACAGCAGATTCACTCAGCTCCCTAGCAGTCCTGAGGGTTCCACTGCTCAGCTTTTTCAGTGCTCTTTTTCTAAAGTCTCCCCTCTGATACCATGGAACACTGGCTCATACTGTCACACAGTAATTCAGCTGTTTGACATGACAGATGATATGCAGGCTTTTCCAGATGCAGGATCCACAGTAGAGTTGAATCTGCAGCACTTCAGGGTCAGAAGGTTTGACTCCTTCCTTTCCATTTATGAAAACACCTATAACTGTCAAAACTCAAGAGAACTAAGACCCTAAAAAACCCTTGAACTACTTGTACGTATATCCATGTATATCAATCAGACATCTCTTCACAGACTCATAGTATGGTTTGTGTTGGAAGGGACCTTAAAGATCATCAGGTTCCAACCCCCCTGCCATGGGCAGGGACACCTCCCACTAGAACAGGTTGCTCAAAGCCCCATCCAGCCTGGCCTTGAACACTCCCAGGGCTGGGGCATCCACAGCTTCTCTGGGAAAGCTATGCCAGTGTCTCACCACCCTCACAGTGACAAATTTCTCTTCTGATACCTATTAAAAATATACCTTCTTCCAGTTTGAAGCCATTACCCCTCATCCTATCACTACATGCCCTTGAAAAAAATTCCTTCACCAGCTTTCTTGTAGGTTCCTTTTAGGTGCTAGAAGTCTGCTATAAGATCTCCCCAGAGCCTTCTCTTCTTGGCCAAACAATCCCAGCTCCCTCAGCCTGTCTTCAAAGGAAAAGGGCTCCAGCTCTCTGATCATTTTTGTGACCCTCCTCTGGGACCACTCCAACATGTCCATGTCTTTCTTATATTGGAGCTACAGAGCTGGATGCAGTACTCCAGGTGGGGTCTCACTAGAGTGGAGTAGACGGGCAGAATCACCTTCCTTGACCTGCTGGCCATGCTTCTTTTGATGCAACACAGGATGCAGTTGACTTTATGGGCTCTGAGCGCACATTGTCAGCTCATGTTGAACTTCTCATCCATCAACACCCCATTTCTCATACCCAAAACTACTTTGGGCTGTATAACACGATAAGAAGTTGGTGATGGTTGCCTAGAGCAATTCTCAAAACCACTTTATTCATCGTTAAGACAAAGAAAATTTTCCTCCTCAGTAGTGAGATTATGGAGAAGGAAACACAGATTATAGCCACAGTCTCAGGAATAAGCTTTGTGTTAATTGTCAATAACATCTTGTAAATTCTTCTAAGATGTCCAAGTTGTGAATGTTTGGCTGGGCTCCAGCTAGTATAAAAATATAGATATGTTTTCTTTTCATTCTACTAGAATAAGGCAAATGGTACCTATGCAGGTTGTGATTTTTTTTTCCTTCATGGCTTAAGGTAAGGTCTGTGGCTTGGGTCTTTTTCATTTTTCACCTCCCCAGAACCTGGAGTGGAAGAGCGAAACTTCAGATCTTGTGTACGGGAGAAATGACTATATAGTTTTCTACTTGGAGAAACCAAAGTTAAAAGAAAATTAGAGTGTTTTTTTTTTTCTCAGAAGAGGTGCATTATTTTGCTTGGTCAGTTACTGTGAGTTCTGTTTTCCAGAACTACTGAGTTCAGATGGAACTTTAGGTGCTTAGTTGCTTTGAAAATCATGCCCAGGGTTTCCAAATCCAGGCAAAGGGCTATGATGGTTTATGTAGTAATTCTGGCACTGAAGATGAAATAGAAACTTGCTGTTTGAAGTCTTTTCCACTTTGAGGAAATTCCACTAGGACGTACAGTCCCCAGGTTCAGCACAAAATGATGCAGCCACAAATAGGAGCCCCATCTAGATTATTACTTGACACTGCATTTTTCTTCTGGAGATCATAAAAAGCTCCTGATGGAACTCTACAATATCTCCTCTAAAGAGTACTAGGAGCTAGTACTCTGAGAGGAAGACAGGAACTTAGCAGTTTGAATTTTATTAAGTAGGCAAATCTTTGTTTCACTGCATCAGTAATTGGGTTAATACTTCATTCTGTTCATTGTCCTGCTTTGATTGGAATATTCAATGCTGAAGCCAATCTGATCACTGTAATTTTATTCTTCTGCTTCTAGTTGACCATGCTATGTTGCCATCTTGCTTTTTTCAGTTTGGATGTCTCTGTTTAGAACTTCTGAAAATAAGTTTACCCTATGCTGGCATGCAGAACAGTCCCAGTGAGTCCTGGAGACTGGTTTCTGGGGACCTACTTGACTTTGAGATCACATCCTGGAGGATGGAGGTATAGAAGTATAATCTGTTTCTCAGAGTAGATTTTCTCCTCCTGTTATCTGACTGCAGGTGAGCGATTCACTCACTTAACTTTAGATTGGCTCATGAGATTGAAGAGCCCTTTCTTGCACTCATATTTTAAACGTCTCCTGCCATTTCTTTATAAACAGGCAGTTGAATGATAATAAGTTTGAACCCAAAGTGCCTATTTTCTTTACTACATTGAAGTGCAGCTGAAAGCATCCAAAGTTCTGTGTAGCTGTTAGGAAAGTGATTTTCTGTTTTTCAAAACAAACTGCTGCTTTTGTTGATATGTGCCACTGGAGCTCAACAAATGTGTATTACTTTTATTACCATGATAATACAAGCCTCTATACTTTCTGTTGAAATTCAGAGAGGCACTTGTGTTCTCTTCTGATTGTAATTAGGGCAGAGGAAACAGCTTAGGAGGAGACCCTGACCTCTTACTGCAGTTCTTACAGGGGCTGTGAACATGAGGCAAGAGCTGGAATCCTGAGACTCTTCAGGCTTTGTTACTGACTCTGCTGGAGATGCTTCCTCCAGGGCTTAGGTTCTGTTTCCCATTACATCAGTGACTTAACCTAATTTTTTTAATCAATGAACTAGCACTGATTCACCCACTGAGTAGTGTTTGCCCTTGAGCCTATTTCTGCAGTGCCAGTGCCAAGTGGCCAGTGACACCAGGTTGGCTTGTGCTGTCTCTGTGTCCTCCTTGGGAAAATCTGCATTATGTGGTGGGATATGCAGCCTAAGAAGTACTTTGCTGTGGTGCTGCTGGTTCACAACTGGTGTGTAAAACCTGGGTAGGTTTTAACATAAGTTAGGTAAACACTAGCATCTGCTTGGATGTGTCTACATGTGAAATGGCTGTCTATGCTCTGATCATAGTTGATGATGGTCAGTCAGTACTGCCAGAGGGGTCTGGAGAAGTGTGCAAACACCAAGGGTTCAGCTCAATTGCTTAAATATGAGCATCTGGTGCTATTTGAGATGTCCCACAGTAACTGGGACATCCATAGAGGGCTGAAGATTTGTCACGGGACTTTTGCTGTTCTGGAATGGCAGCTGCAGACCACACCACACACCTCCAGCTGTCAATTCACCCCACCAAACCCAGCTGTCTGTCTGCTTGAGGGCAGACTGAATCACTTTTAAGGGTCTGCTTACTGTATTAGCAAAATCTCCCAGTGGTTCCAGCCTGGACACACTGCTCACATGTAGAAACCTGGATGGAGGCATCTTCACCTCCAACTGAATCAAGTCCCTTGTGGCTGAAGATACAGGTCTGGTTTCTGGAGACCTTTAGAGTTAAGTATCTAGATAACAATTCCAGAGGGCAATATATTCCACCTATTTTTAATACCTGTTATAGGATGAAATTAATTGCCCTCTACCTTTCATCACACTGACTACAGTGAGAGACTAGGCATATTAGCTGTTTAACTTTCAGGTTAAGAAAGTGAAAAGCGTCTCACCTTCAGATGTAATCCTTTTACAGGATTACACTTCACTGACCCAGAAGCTGCTTGCTTTAGTTACCTGCAAGAAAGGCCATACTGGAGACCTGGTAATGATATTCTGAACCTCAGGAGCATCTTGAATATTTCTGAACTTTGTAAATTGAAATTGACTTAAAGGTAGTTGGAACTGAGCTAAGTATAAGGTAAAAGTTTACTGTTTTCCCTTCTCTAGAGAAGGATTTACACTTTTTCAGCCCAAAATATGTGAGGAAATGGGATTACTTTCTTATTCTGTTTCCCTGGAAAATTTCAGTCTTCCCTACCTGGATGATGGTTTCTTATCCTCTCCCCCTAGTTCCTTCCTTTTTGAAAGATGGAAAGACCCCAATTTCACTTTCTCTGGGAGAAATACAAACCTTCATGGCTGCTCTGGGATTGATGGGGCAAGTTGAGTGTGGGAGTAATGATATTTTCAAATTAAGGCTGGCTGACCCAGATATTCTTTATAGATGTGTCTCATTTAGAAGCTTAAGTGAATTATACGGTCAAAGTTTTAAAAGGGGGTGGGAGGTGTAAAACTAGGACAACTGAAAACATGCAGCAACAATGAATGTCTGAAAAGTGCCATAGGGACTCTCTAAATATACAATTCACTGATCACCCTGAGAAAACAGTGAAGTAGATTTAATTGTAGACAAATGAAAGGTAAATCTTCAATGAATTCAGACTGAGTTAACTTCAGTGGGTTTAATTTTACTTCCACCAAAGAGAATCCAACTCTCACCAGTGTAGGCTGATGGCTCTGGTGAGAAGGTGATAGTGCCAACTTGATATATCATTAAACAATACTATTTTGCCTCCATAATTGTCCAGAATGTAACATCCTGCAGTTGCTTTGATTAGTTCAGTTTTTTATGTGTGTATAGGTAGTGAGAATGACTGGACAGAGCTCACTTATTTAGACTTGATTTATATATACTTAGAAAAATGCACATATATTTATCAAGTAAAGTGTATAAAGGTATTGGGATGAAAGAGATTACTGCTAGCTTGACAGCTTGACAGCTAGCAGTTTCCTCATGGTCACTATTCTGTGCATAGATCCATGCAGAGGGGCATATGTATTTGAATGGACTTCTAAGGAGGCCAAGTAACAACACCACACTGACAATTTACTGTCTGTATTCCTGTGGTGCCTCATTTATAAAGATCCTAAATTATCTTACAAGGTGTAATGAAAAGAAGATCACAGCAAATGTGATGCCAGGAACTGTGCCAGGCTGCTGGAGTCCAGCACTGGCAGGGGATTTGCACAAGAGCACTCTGGCAAAAGCAAGAAGAGAGTTGAGATTCTTGGCTCTATGCCGGCAGGGCTCTGTAGCAGTAACCTGGGCAGTCCAGGTTCCCCTCTACATATGCTGCCTGTTGAAGCCAAGATTGCTGTCTACTCAAGCTATTATCAAGGTTTGCTCCATGCAAATAAACTGTAATGCCATCACTACTTGACGGTCTGGAGATCTGTGAGGTTGATTGGGTGTGATTGCAGCATGAGCCCATAAGTGAACTTCTCTCATCTGGGACCACTGAGCTGCTGAGCTTGTGTCCAGTTGAGAAACACTCTCCTTTCAGATGCCATGTGCTGCTGGGTGGTACTGTGGTACCCAGTAGTGAGCAACATGTGGGGATAGGCCCAGCTGTGTTCCCTGTCTCTAACTTACTGTCATGACCTGGAGCTTGGAACAGAGCAGAGGTTATTCTCCTGGATGACCAGCTCCTAGTGTCCTCTGGGGAACACCTGGGAGGATGTCCCATCCTAGGTAAATGTGCAGAGGGAAGGTGGCAGGGATACTTTTTTGACATCCTGAAGTGGGAGATATCATAATGCAAATGTCATTAAGTTCAACCAAGCCAAGTGCAGGATCCTGCACCTGGGACATGGCAATCCCAGGGACAAATACAGGTTGAGTGGAGAATGGCTGGAGAGCCTGAGGAGAATGGCTTGGGAGTGCTCATGAATGAGAAGCTCAACATGAGCCAGCAGTGTGCACTGGCAGCCCAGAAAGCCAACCGTATCCTGGGCTGCATCAAAAGAAGCATGACCAGCAGGTCACGGGAGGTGATTCTGCCCCTCTACTCTGCGCTTGTGAAACCCCACCTGTACTCCAGCTCTGGACTCCTCAACATAGAAAAGACATGGACCATGATGGAATAGGTCCACTGGAGGGCCACAAAGATGATCAGAGAGCTGGAGCACCTCCCCTATTAAGGCAGACAGAGACCTGTTCAGCCTGGAGAAGAGAAGGCTCCAGGGAGACCTGATAGCAGCCTTCCAGTATCTGATGGGAGCCTACAGGAGAGCAGGAGAGGGACTCTTTGTCAGGAAGTACAACTATAGGACGAGGGGCAATGGTTTTAAATTCATAGAGGGGAGATTTAGATTAGCTATTAGAAAGAAATTCTTTAGTGTGAGGGTGGTGAGATGCTGGAACAGGTTTCCCAGAGAAGTTGTGGAAATCTCATCCCTGGGAGTGTTCAAGGCCAGGCTGGATGGGGCTTTGAGCAACCTGTTCTAGTGGGAGGTGTCCCTGCCCATGGCAGGGGGTTTGGAACCTGATGATCTTTAAGGTCCCTTCCAACTCTAACCACTCTGTAATTCTGTAACTAGGCTATACAGCGTAGCCAAAAATGTGATACTTCTAATGAATCCAATAATTTCCCTTTTCCCCCTCCACATCTGTGCCTCCCTCTGTACATTTTTCTTTCTTTGAACCAGCACCAAAATCTCTTGCTTGCAAATTTCTATAGGCAGAATTGAATTAAAATAGACCAGAAACAATGCACCTCTGCCTTCCCATCCGCTTTTACCACTTCCTGTAGTTCTTTGGGTTGATGTTACCAATCCTTCACTACTCCACATGCTGTCACAGCTTTCCTACATCAGCACAAAGCTTAGGAAACCTCATCAATCAAGTCTTCTGCCTCAGGACAGCAGGTGTCTTCACAGGCATTATTTGCTGGAAGGAGAGACTTCACTGAGGTTAGACTGGGAGGAAGAAAAGTTGACAGAAAAAAAGTGGAACCAGAGGAAAATCATGGCCCCATTCACATTGGGGCTCTCTGTCACTAGAAAACATCATCCCTCTTTTGGAATAATACCTCTGAAAAGTGAACCCACCTTTGCTATTAGTTTGGATCATGACAGAAAAATAAACTCCTGTATATAGAAGACTTCTTGTCCTTCACTTATGTAAGTCAGAGCTATGGCTTCTGGGCTCTCACTGAGTGCCTCCTTTTCTCTGTACTTTTCCACCTCATTTGATACAGTTTTGTCTTGTGGGTTTTTTTGTTGGGTTTTTGTTGTTGTTTTGTGTGTGTGTGTGTGTGTTTTTAAGGGTTTAAGAGAAAAAAAGATTTATTAATTACACAAATGCTTGGTGGAGAGGAAGGCTCATGTCAAACAGTTTAAGCTTTGGGTTTGGAGGAGTGCCTGCAATTCAGCTCTGTACCAGTGGCAGTCTTTGAATTTATAAATACTAATATCCACCTGAGATTCTGGTTCAAAGCAAGAGCAAGACTTTTATTCTGTTCAGGTTCCTTACTCTCTGCTCATCACCACAACAAATAAGCACTTTTCAGGCAAGCAACAAGTGGCATGACTAACAACCATGTTCTGCTTATTCTTGCTTCCCAGCAGTTCTGGTGAGAATGCCCAAGGTGTGGCCATTCAGGCCAAGGACTTAAGAAGACATTTGATATTTTTGAAGATGCTTGCAAAATTTAATACAAATCTCTTTGTCTGAGAATTTGTCTGCTCTCAGGTGGCCCAGTTTAATCAAATACAGGGTGCACATTCAGCATCCTTTCCATTCCCCAAAGCCATGGAGTGGGCGAGAGTCTGTATCAAAGTCAAAGGAGCTGGTGCCCAGGAATGGAGTGATCAAGTCAGGTAAATGAGAGTCTGAAAACAGCTGAAGGCATGACAGTAGGACAGGAATAATGCTTTAGTTATGATAAACTTGTGGGAAATGGATCATGCATTTAAAAATTAGGAACTTCTGTTTTCTTGCTATCTGATCTGAAAAACATTAACAGGCTTTACAACATTGAACAGATAAGTGAAATGCTGGGTTTGGGACTGGGTATGTGATAAAGCTGGGACGCTCAAAGGAGACCTTTCCTAATTGATAGAACCCTGGGTAGAAGTGTCTGTGGTGCTATGTGCTGTGTAAGCATGTCCTTTCAGCCTGCTGTTCCCTGCATGCAGGTTTTCACATGTATTTGTTGATACTTGTTCCAACACAAAGTTCTACTGTAACTTCTTGGCAATTGACTGTCTGGGTGTATTTGGGAATTTTCAGCTTATGGTAAGGCTGGAAATGTCACCAGGCCTTTTGTGCTGCTTGGAGATTCCCATTTCCTGTGTCAATCAAGACAGGACAGACAAAATGTTACCTCTCTGACTCCTGGACACCCCTGGTCCGATCACAGGGCTGAGGGTATCCAGCAATACTTTAGTCTGAAGGAACTCTTCTTTGACTTGCAAAAGGTGAGCAAAATTAGGAGCTTCTCTTCTTAACCACCCATGTTTGAGTACTGTTAGTATTTAATACTTGTATTGAATCTCAGATAATTGCTAAAGTGCTGAACTGCTCAACTTATCCACATGCAATTAATAATATTGATCACCCCACATTGACCTTGAGAGTTAATAACTGGATTTCCCTTAGTTTCCCTTGATGAATGGTGCTTTCTACATGCCAACTTATAGTTTTGTCAAGCTGTCAGAGCACAGGGTCTGATCCTGCAGACACTGAAATAGAAGGAGTACTTGCTGCAATGGCTGTTTCCTTGGGATCAATAGGACTACTTACATCTAGACTGGCAAAAGTACTTTTTTTACAGGATTTGGCAAGTGGTAAGTCTACACAAATGTTTGTATATGAGTCAAATTACTTGAAAGTTGGGTAGGATACTTATGTAAGGATTTGGGGAAATCTGGGACTTATTTTCTTCATCTAACCATAAAGGGGTTCTTTTTTTGTCCCAAAGTCTTTCCTGAAGCACTCATCCTGGTTAAGACAGAAAATAGAGTTATTTGAAATAACTTGTTTGTCTGATGTCATTTGGAGGGACCTTTAGGGTTTTTCTTTTGTTCGTGGTAGTCTAAATAACATATTTTTCCCAAGTGGCCTTGAACAAACTGATGAATTCAGTTTTGTTTACTTCTTACTTAGAGGCTGCCCTGCTTATTTAATCCTCATCTTATTACTATTATTTTATAATGAATTCTCAGTACTGCTCTTTTTTTTTTTCGTATGACATTTACCTCCTAAGCTCCTATTGCACTGTGAGTCTGTACACTCATGCACATCCCTTTACTAAATTTTTTTCTGTTGAGATCCCTACCAGATCAGAACTATGGCAAGGCTGGGAATGGATGATCTAGCAAATAGGGGTTTGTCAAAGTCTCTGAAACATGTTCATTCTCTGCTGCAAAGAAAACCAAGCAAATTTGGCATGTCTGGATGGTACTACCAGCCAGAGCTGGCATAATTGAAAAAAAACTTTGAAGAGCTGTGTTATCCAAGAGACACATAACGAGAGAGTTTTGGGGAAGAAATACGCCTCTACATCAGTTTTCTCACATCAGCACTAACACCCATTGGTGGAGTATTATGTGGGAATGATGTGCTGGTAGTCTCAGGGCTTCTTCTGTAGAATAAATGGAGCATGTTGTCCCACAACAGCAACCACCCAGCACTTTTTTAGCACTGATTTATCTCCCCTATAGATGCATATATCCACCCCTCCCCTTCCTTTGGATAACTGGCGTCATCTGAAGACACCGTATCTTTTTAAAAAGCATTTTGACAAACTATTCAAACACTACTTCTTCCCTGCCTTTGTATGCACTTATTCCCTTCCCATTGCATCCTCAGCTAAAAAGGATTATTGTGAAATCCATTTAAAAAACACAGCAGTTTTCTGCTGAAAGATATCTAGAGGGCAGCAAATCCAGAGGGAAATCTCATCCTTCAGTGCAAACAAAACCTCCTTTTTCTTTTCATTTCATTTCTGAAAAATAAGCATAGAGTTACATAAAGCCTTTTATTCCCCCNCCCTCTATACAAAGCAGCAACAATAATAAAATATCTCTATAAGGTTGAGATATAATCATACCTGGGAGCAAATTTTTAATTTGATTAAAGCTTACTCTAGTGGGCAAAGACTCTGAAGTTCAGGTGTGAGTTAAGAAGAAACTGTTCGGCCATCTATAATCCTATCTGAAAGCAAATATATTTTTAGAGTACTGCTGTGCAACATAAAATACTCCTGAGTTATTTGTGCGTGACCGTGGTTGATGTGGACGATACATTTAATTCAATATTAAGACTGTGCTAGTGATTGCAATTCTGTCATCCCTCATGTTTGGTTCAAATTGTAGTTGGCCAAACAGCAGCTGGGATCTAATGTAACAGAAATGAAGGCTTCTGTGCCATCTTCTTTTATTGTATACTGCATTCTTCAGCACATTTTGAAAACCTTTGAGAAGCATTTCTACAATTACACCTACTGACTTCCATCACCAACAGTTAATGCATACAATAAAGGGATGTTGGAAACGTCTATCTCATCTCTGCCTCATTTACGTTTGGTACTTGAAGTTTGGAGCTTGGCCATCATGAAGTTATCAGAATGCTTAAAAAAATATCAATGATAGTTTAAAACTATCCACGCAGATTGAGTTTTTACTCCAATTTTGAAGGTTTTCACTTGAATTGTGTATGGAAAACCAGCCTTTGCATGTTGAGAGGTGCAAGTAGAGGCACATGAGCACGGCATTGTGTGGATGCTCAGTAACCACAGAGAAAACCAAACTCCTCTGAGCTCACCTGGGAATACTGGTGCCTAAATGAGGTAGCCAAGTGCTGGGTGTCTTGAGATACACCACCCCCAGAACAAGTGCAATACAGCTGTGCTGTTTGAATCTGACCCGTGTTCAGTCCAGGCTGCAAGCACTGAAGTTAAGGATCCCAGGGGACCATCCCTCGCTGCCAAAGCCTTGCTTCTGTCTCAACCTGCTGGGAGGGATGTCTCCCATTCCCCACCTTCATGGAGTTAATGAACTGATCTCTGTTGGTCTGATGTTTGCTTTTACATCTACTGATGAAGAATGTGATATGAGAGCTGTGGGTGATTGTTATTATCAAGGGGCAACATATTTGCATTGAAATAGGATAGGATGTATACAGAGAATGGAGGATTGGGTCTGCGTGATGAGTTTTTTGCTGGAGAGCATGCTTGAAATGAGAAAGATTTATGTGGTACCCTGTCAGTGTGCATGGCAAAGGCTACAGCAAAGCACAGGCAACTTCCTGCTAATTGCATTTCTTTTGATGTACACCCTCCCTTTCCTCTCTTATGCATATGGTGGTTTTGTACAGATGTCGTAACAATACATTAAAATGTCTGAATTTTTTGTCATTAGAATAGCCATTTGTTCCCGAATATACAAAAGGCAGCAAGTTCCTTAAATGCCTGCTGTCTCTGAACATCCACCGGCTTCTTCTGCAGACAGGGAAGATTCCCTTTCTTCCTCCAGCTTTCCTGCAGTTTTCTTTTTGCCGTGAGTATCTGTTTGTAATGTGATGACCCTGTGGTTTTCCAAAGCAGCTGCAGGTTGTGAGGTGCTGGCTCAGAGTAACACTCTGCTGAAATCCGCTGGTGGCCATACAGAGTCATAGAATCATAGAATGATTAGAATTGGAAGGGACATTAAATATCATTGAGTTCCAACCCCCCTGCCATGGGCAGGGACATCTTCCACTAGAACAGGTTGCTCAAAGCCCCATCCAGCCTGGCCTTAAACACATCCAGGGATGGGGCATCCACAACTTCTCTGGGCAACCTGTTCCAGTGCCTCACCACCCGCACAGGAAAGAATTTTTTCCTAATATCTAACATAATCTCCCCTCTTCCAATGTAAAACCATTACCCCTTGTAATTCTATCACTTATACCCCTTGTAGTTCTACCACTACACTCCTTGACAAAGAGTCCCTCCCCAGCTCTCCTGTAGGCTCCCATCAGATACTGGGAGGCTGCTATCAGGTCTCCCAGGAGCCTTCTCTTTTCCAGGCTTCACAGACCAGATCTCTGTCTGTCTTCATAGGAGAGGAGCTCCAGCCCTCTGATCATCTTTGTGGCCCCCCAGTGCACTCGTTCCAACAAGTCCTTGTCCTTTCTATGTTGAAGAGAGCTCACAAGCGCAGAGTAGAGGGGTACAATCACCTCCCATGACCTGCTGGTCAGGCTTCTTTTGGTGCAGCCCAGGATATGGTTGGTTTTCTGGGCTGCCAGTGCACACTGCTGGCTCATGTTGAGCTTCTCATCCACGAGCACTCCCAAGGCTTTCTCTTCAGGGCTGCTCTCCAGCCATTCTCCACTCAACCTGTATTTGTGCCTGGGATCACCTGCCCAACCTGTATTTGTGCCTGTGATATATTTAATGCCATTGTGTTTTCATTATTTCATTTTTTTATTGATTCTTAATTCTCATACCTCAGGCATTAGTAACTGTCAGAACTAGAAGTTGTTGGCCTCTGATAGGCATCAGCCTTTCCTCCCTGCAGAAGCAGGGACAGTCTGGCCAGCTGTGGGCTGGATGTGCCCTCCAACTGACAGAAAGAGGTCTCGTGGCTGGGATGCCATCTCAAGAGCCTGGTCTGGTAGGCAAGATGCTACTTGGGCAGAGTGGAGGTGGGGGCAGATCACACAGTGGTGCAGCGAGGCGTCTGCGTCTGCCTCCTTGTCTGGGCCAGGGAAAGGGTCTGGAAAGGAGGGGAACTCCTGCTCCTGGAGCAGCTGGGGTCAGTGGTCACTGCTGGCAGAGGATGGCAGGTGTCTCCCTGAGGTGGGAAGCGCTTGTAAAATGGGGAAAGGGTGTCCAGGTCAGGGGATTTCATGCAGGAGGTGTCACTTCTGCCAACAGCACTTTGTAGCATCACTCTCAATTGTGCTGTCCTTTCCCATGTCCGTGCAGAACAGGCTCATTTCATGGTGAGATCTGACTGCAGTGGGGGTACTGTACATCTGTCCTGCGAGTAGAAGGTATATCTGAGCTGTGAGAGGTTAAACTCTTTTGAATTCCTGTTCTTGCTCAGAAAACTCTCACTGCCTTAGGCTTCATAGGTTAAATATAAACACCATTTACATCTGCTTAAAATCTGAATTGAACTTGAAATTTATGTTCAGTCCAGCAGTGAATGTAGCTGCTGTTAAATTGCTCCATTAACTATAAAGCAAAGTTTAATCTGCTGTGTCTTACTTTCATGAAGTGCTTCTAAGCACTGGTAATGTTCCCTTAATTGCATTCCTTTAACTTTACAGGAAACTGAAAGCTTTGTCCTAAAAAAAAAAGAGAGGAACAGTTTAGGCTTAAAATACCCATGAAAGCAATGCAAAGGTTCAAAAAAGAGGGAAAGAAGGACCAACGTTACTAGGAAGAATTAAGAGTAACAACATTTGAGCAACTTGCTGTTTTGCCTTTTCTTTGCCAAATATCCAACAGAGTCAAAGAGCCTTATTAAATACAATCCAAAAAGGCAATTACTTTTTTCATTCAGATAGAATTTTTCATTTTATAATATGGAGTTAATTGCCTCTCTTTTTTTTCAAGTTTTTTTTTTTTCAAGTTTTTTTTTTTTTTCCAATAATGGTTCTTTGCTTAGGTTTAGTCATCCTTGAGGGCAGCTGCTCCATCTACACAGCAATTGCCAGGTGATTACCTCTTTAATGTTTTCACTGAGTACTTTGCTGGTTAACCTCCTTAACTGGAGAGCTGCTTATTGATATTTATGTCTTGTCAGCATAGAGGTTCATTAAGCATTGGTAAATGACATGTTTTCATATCTGCTGACACTAGAAATGCAATATGATCAATTGCAAATTGACTTTAGTGCGGCAATGGAGTGCATTTAACACACATCAGTGGATCATTTGTACAAGCAGAGCTGGAATTTTTATAGCTGTTTATGTCTCTCTAATATCCAAGTATAAATTCTCCCAAGTCGAGAAATTCTTAGTGAAACTAAATGCACAACTCAGTCCAACAAGCAATCGCATATCCCAGGCCAGCTCTCAGCACAGGTAATTTTTTGGATGGCAGGATGCTGAAGGTGATGAAACAGCCCTGATGGCCTCTCCTCTGCCGGGAGGCAGAGACTGGCTGGGGCATGTCTTGCAGGTGTTTTCTCCCCTGCCTCAGGCTGCACCAGGGGCAGCTCTGCAGGGCTTTCCCTCGTTTGCTTGCTTTACTGGTCCTTCTCCATCAGGAGGGTAATGCTGGGTCTTACCTACAGCCCAGGCTGCTCTGGAGGTGGCTTTGTGTGAGTCCCATAAGCCAAGCTGATGGCCACCTGCATGGCCAGGTCCTGCTTGGGAGTCAAGAGCTTTCAGTATCTCCAATGTGCCTGATCTTTTACTGCTCTGCTGCTCGCTCTTCTGATAAAGAAGACAAGCTCATACTAAGCTTGGCTCAAAGTGCTGCTTTCTGGTATTTTCTTACTGCAGCAACCATTCCTGAGGAAACTGCAGCTGCTTTTAATGGTTCAACCTCATGGTTAAAATGTCAATCAGCCCTGGGGGTGGGGGTCCTGGGGCTGGAGGGCTCTGAGACCTGTCCTGCTGCACAGTGTGATAGCGCACCACTGCAGTAGCACTGTCAGATACTGCGGATCTCCTGCTATGGAGATTTTGGGGAGATTTCTTCTCTAGGATGAGCTCTGACCCCATGCCAAAGGCAGCAAACCAGTGACCGTGTCCCCTCAGGCAACTCCTGCTCAAACTGTGTGTGGGAGAGTTTTGTCCCTTATTGGAGTTTGGGTTCCCTGTCCTGTGTCCTTCTGGCCAAAATTTCTAGGAGCTATTGCCATTTCTGTATTTCTGAGGCTGCCCTCTCCTTTTAACCAAAGTGTTTGGGCTGGAGTAGGTCACCTTCACAGACACCTCTGATCTCTGCACCTCTTTCTTCAGAAATATGTCTCAGTGGCAGGGGTAAAATTTTCAAGGCAGATTATATGACACAGAATTGCCACCAGAGCTAGGAAAAGCATATTTTTATCTTAAAAATAATCACAACCCAACAAAACCCAAACAAACAGAAAAAAAAAAGAATAAAAAAAGAGATATTTTTAAGCATGGGTCTTCATTAGAAAACATCATCAGGTTTCAGTGTAACAAAACACTGTGAAATTAAAGCAAGCCATGAGTGCCGGCAGTAGCCTTGGGAACATCCAGTCCTGATTTACTATGTGAGGACATATCTCCTGTACAGTTAGATTATTATTTTTCTTTACTGCTCTGTCACACACTGTTGCATGTCTGAGATTCCTCACCAGCAACTGAGAAAAAGTGGAGAGGATTTATTCACATTAAGGATAAAAGCTAATGTCTTGTGCTGAGTCTCTTTGGGAAGAAAGTAAGATCTTTACATTTTTTTAATGGAGGTAGCTTTGGTAACAAATTCTATACTTAAATTGAAGCATCTTGACATTCATCTAAAGTATCCTGGCTCTTTGCTTATGTTTTTCTCTAGGTGGAATATTGGCAGTATGCTCTTGGCTTTATATGTTTTTGTTTTGCTTTGTGAAAATGAAATCAAACTTCAGCTTGTCCCTTCTGTATAGGAAAAACACAACTTTCCAATCTAATCTGTTTGGTTAGTGACCTTCTTGAAGAAAACTTTCAGGGCTGTAGCCTTCCTGGTTATAATTATTCTCACTGAATATCCAGAATCACATTTGTTCAAGGGCAGCTGAAATAGTGGTTGTGTCTATTTGCTCTCTGTGGATTGAATCATGTGAAACAGCATTATTTCATGAATAACAGAAAGCTAAATTAATATTATGGCTCCCTAACAAAAGGGCCTTGATGTAGGATTCCAATATAATTATTTCGTTACAGAGCCACAATAGCAGTTTAGCCTTCTGTAATTCATAGTGTTGAGCCAATATTGATGGACATATTACAAGTACAGCTGTGGAGTTCATGCTAAGGTAGAGTCAGACAGATGAAAGCAGATTGCAATCCGAGTTTAAGACTATAAGGTGGAGCAGATGACAGAGACAGTGATTCCAGTCTTAATTGTCAACATGCTGATTATCCCCACACTTTTTTCCTGACTCCACCATTTTTCAGCACAAGTCCACATTTATTCCCAGGGAAAGCTGCAGTGAGCTGGCGGCACAGGCTTCAAACTGTGTGTCTGAACACAGTATATTTTTAAAAAGAGGGGGAAAAAAAGATACCCATCGGTCAAAAAATTGAAATTTTTCTTTAAGGAAAATAATGATAGACGTGAAGAAAAAGGTGAAGGAAAAGAGACTGTCTAGGGACATTTGAATGTCTAAGCAAAAAGCATGATGATTCCACATAATTCTTTACAATTTAACCAAAGTTTGCTAGTGCACTCAGGTATGAGTGAAATTTGGAAGGAAAGAAGAACAACTGCCCTGTGTGTTTTCAGAGCACATATACATTCTTTCCAGCATTCACCAGGAGGGATAGTATGTAAAAAGTTAAAGATGTATGCACTGAGAGAGTAATAACCAAACAATTTGAGATCATGGGGAGTTCTTACCTTTTTCTTTTCCTTTCTTAAAATGAAATATAAAGCAATTTCATTTCAAGAACAAAACTGCATGAAAGATCAGCAAAAAGGCTACAGAGAAAATTTATCAGTATTTCTGGCTCTGGATGATGATGTTCACTAACAACAAAGAGGAAGAAAACAAGATCCCAGCACTCTCCTAAAATCTTCCAGCTGTAGATTTTCTCAGAGACACTGCAGACCCCATTTCTGCTGTCTCTGGCTGTCCAAATAGTAAAGCCACGGCCAGGCTGTAAGAAAGGAGGTGCCTTTCCTCCAGGCAGTCTCCAGAGCCCAGGCAGAGCTGTGGCACTTTGCAGATGGAGGAAACTGCCTCTGAGATGCTCTGCAGAAGCCACCGTGGCCCATCTAGGAGTGAGGGTGGAGATTTGTCCCTCCCTGGCTCAGTGTGTCTGTTGGGAGGATGCTGTCCATCCTGGAACCATCACCAGGCTGGGTACAGAGAAGACGGCCCAGCCAGGGGCACAGGAGGACATGGAGCAGGAGCCATGGGAGGCTGTTGTCCTGGCCCACACAGCTCCTCAGGTTTTGACAGACAAAAATTTGAGTTTCAAAGTTACCCAGAGCTACAAGGAAGAGGGAGAAAATTGACCACTAATACCAAAAGGACCAGTATTTCATTAAGGAAGATAGATTTATTGACTATCTAGGCTGAAGTTAGTTTTGTATTCACACTTTAAAAGTTTTAATTAAGTTCCAAGTTTACATTCATACTCTCTAGCCATTGCCTGGTTAGTTTTATGAAAACATTAACCTTGACATTTTGACAACTTTTTTCCTTTCATTTAGTCTCTCCCTTGAAGTTGTTTTCATTGTCTGTGGTTTCGTGATTCCCCTGGTCCGCTTACACAACCCGAGCCCTTTGAAGAGTGACAGCTCAGCGTGCCTGGTGGCAGCTCCCAGCACGGCATTTAATTCTCAGTTCAAGGCTGAGCCCAGAGCTCTGCCTCTGTGATAATACACCGAAGTGACGCCAGGTTTCACAGGCGAAATTCGCCTGCACACTTGCACAAGGCACTTGTGAGAACAACATGCTGATGCCTTCACAGCTTGCAGGGCCCAGGGCACAGCAGAAAATGTGGCCCCCTCATCTCCCCTTGATGCCTTGGGCAAGCTGCTCCTGTTGTCCCCCCTGTCACTATGTACACACACAAGTCCTCTACCTCTCAGTGTGGTTTGCCTCTCTGGAAAATGCTGGCAGCTCCTACACTGGAAGCCCTAGGCAGTCCTCAGGAAATTGTGCCCTGTGCTGGGACAAATTTGTGCAGCTTGTCAGGATGATCTGACAGTTCCATGTGTTAACTTGGAAAGTCCAAGAAGTGCCCCAAATCACCTAAGAACTTAGCACAAGAAATATTGAAACCCTTCACACTTCAGCTTTTAAAAGATATTCAGGCAGAAACATATGCAAACTGTATGGGTTTAGAATGATGTAGGTGGGTGATGTGAAAGTCACACTGGTATCTTTCCGTGGCTCAGGCCACTTAAACGCCGCTTAAAAGCCTGAGCCTTTAAGTTTCACTGATATATTTCTACTCAAGTGGTTTTCTCTGCAAAGCTGCCATGGTTATTAATTCATTGGAGTTCATGAGGTGCCAAGGCAAGGCATTTGGGTATCAATGGCAGCACTTTGATAGACAAGGAGGCAGGGAGAGAAGTTGTAAACATGTTTCCAGGGAGACAGGGGAAATCACCAACTCTGCAACTGTCTGGAAAAAGGAATAACCATCATCTCTGCATCCTTGCACAACTAGCCTTAAGACTGAGTTATCTTGAGGAATCGCCATTCCAGTCCCAGTGACTGAATTGTCTTTTGATTTTGCTGGAAAATGAGAAAATGAAGGGTATTGGTGTTTTATGAAAATACAGAAAAAAAGCAGTAAGATGCCATTGTTCAGACCAGACTGTTGTGCGAGGCTGGAAACATTGCTGGTAGACCCT
The DNA here is from genome assembly GCA_013398155.1 of Pedionomus torquatus. NCBI lineage: Eukaryota > Metazoa > Chordata > Aves > Charadriiformes > Pedionomidae > Pedionomus > Pedionomus torquatus. The sequence continues at coordinate 35,668 of VZRU01005819.1, forward strand.
GCCAGAGGACAGAAATGACTGCAGGGGAGTTAGGAATGTAAGCAGTGTGGTTGTGGTCATTGAGGATCAGCCTTTCCTATAAGAGCTGCCATCCTCTTACTTCTCTTTCAAATATTGGTGATCATCAGGTGGAACAAGTGCACCCTCTGGTTTGAGTTTTGGGAGGTCAGGGTGAGAGCACAGAGTTGCTTGCTGTTACTGAAGGTAACTTCCCAACTGATGCGTGAATCAGAAGCTAAGAATGGTGACATTTTACAAAGTTAGGGCTACCCAAAAGGTGGAAGATACTGCCTCACATAAGGCTGAGGGGAAAAGAAGGTTGGGGCTGCATTTTTAATACTGTTTGGGAATCCAGGTCCCCAAGACAGGCTATGTACATCTTTGTGAGCATGAAGGAGCACTGGGGAGAGTGCATGACCCTGTGTCACCATCTTCCTCCTGGCGATGGTGACATCATGTTTATAGCTGGAACAGGGCAACAGGGACCTGAGGAACCAAAAACATATCACTTTTAAAAATCTTTGCTCCTGAACAGCAAATACATCTCCCTCTTTGCATAAAGTGAGTGTCTGAGGATTAACTAAGAAATTACAAACTACAGAATGGTAGGAGTTGGAAGGGACGTTCAGCGATCATCTAGTCCAACCCCCTACCAAAGCAGGTTCACCTAGAGCAGGCTGGACAGGAATGCATCCAGTTGGACCTTGAATAATTCCAGAGAAGGAGACTCTACAGCCTCTCTGGGCAGCCTGTTCCACTGCTCACTCTCAAAGTAAAGAAGCTTTTCCTTAAGTTCAGATGGAATTTCCTGTGTTCCAGTTTATGTCCATTGCCCCTTGTCCTGCCACTGGGCACCACTGAAAAGAGTCTTGACATCCTCTTGACATCCACCCTTTAGATACTTGTATGAATTGATATGATCCCCTCTCAGTCTTCTCTTCTCCAGGCCAAAGAGACCAAGGTCTCTCAGCCTTCCCTTGTAAGAGAGATGCTCCAGTACGTTGATCACTTCTGCAGCCCTCTGCTGGACTCTCTCCAGTAGTTCCTCAGATTTTGGTACTGGAATTAGGATGTAGAGAAATCCGATGAGGCAAGTAATATACAGCACTTGAGATAAAATAGGCACGGTGATGAAACTGATGATAAGAGGAATCCCTGAATGCAAGCACTCATTGATTTCTTCTGACACTGAGAAAGAAAAAGCCAGGTCAACAGTTTGACAAGCACTGTGTGAGGGAAAAATATAAATTACAGTCAGGTGATAATACCAAATCAAAAGGAGTTCAGATGAAAGAGAAACGTCTGAGCTTGTTTGTTTATAAATGAACTTTACAAGCATGGATGTTATTCCCTGAGGACAGGACTGTATTGATAATTACAACAATAAAGTTTAAAAGGAAAAAAAAAAGAAAAGCAGCCCAGGGGAACAAATTTCACTGAGGTATCAATAAATTATTTGCTATGCCATGCAAAAGAAGGAAAAGACTATCCATAAGCATCTTGATTAATTCTGCAGCCTGCTGAAGTAATGCCTTGTGTCAGAAATGCAAATCTTTTCTTTAAATGAAAATGGTTTTTTAATCACTCCAAAGTTTAGTGCTACTGACACCCCACTAACAATTTATTTATTATTTATTAATGTTTTATTAATATTATAAAAAATCTAATCTGTTTTCTCGTATTAGTTGCCTTTTCTCACTTCACCTCTACTGGATTGTGAAATTTGGCTCAGCAAACCATCTTTGAACACATTTGACCCTTACTGATAAGAATATTGATTTTGTTTTAAAGGACCTGGCCTGGCATTTAAGTCTCCACTATCTAATTCCCATCTCTGACACAAACTTTATATATGATCCTGAATAGAGAGCTTAATTTTTTTGTGCCTCATTTGCTTCTTTATAAAAGATGACTTTTGGGAAGAGAGTTCCTGAGCTTCATCCTCTTAATAATTGGAATCCTCCTTCTAGTTTCCAGGATGGATGAGTTTTTGGTAAGCTCACATCTAATATCTTTATGTCAATATCTCTATTAAATTAAATAATTTGTTTCCTCTCCTGGTAGTTGGATACTTTACAGACTGCAATTCTCTCCTCTTTCAGTGTTTTACTGTGCAAGGCAAGTTTTCTAGCCTTCTGTCATGAAAAAATGCTTCTTTGATCACCTCCCTAAGTCCCTCCATGCCTTTGTTTCCACGTGAGTTCTTGTGTGCAGTATCCAAATGGGATTTCTCTAGTGTTCTGTTCTGGAAGTTCCAGCAGGACATTTTGCAGAAATGTTTGTCCCCTCAAAAATACAGGAATCTTTCTGAGCTTGTTCATTCATAAAAAATATATTGGCCAAAGAGACATAGTTGTGGTACCCCAAGACCATGTCTGTCACTCTGTTCTTGACACCCCAAACCCAAGGATGGCCTAGCTGAAAAGACAGCATTTCTTGGGGAAAGCCTGTAGGAGTAAAGTCATAGAATCACAGCATGGTTCAGGTTGGAAGAGACCTTAAAGATCATCGAGTTCCAACCCACCTGCCATGGGCAGGGACACTTCCCACTAGACCAGGATGTTCAAAGCTCCATCCAGCCTGGCCTTCAACACTTCTGGGGGTGGGGTATCCACAACTTCTCTGGGCAACCTGTTCCAGTGCCTCACCACCCTCAGAGTAAAAATGTCTTCCTAATACCTAATCTAAATCTGCTGCCTTCTAGTTTGAAGCCATAACCTCTTGTCCTATCACCACATGCTCTTGTAACAAGTCCCTCTCCAGCTTTCCTGTAGGACCCCTTCAGATACTGAAAAGCTGCAATAAGGTCTCTCCAGAGCCTTCTCTTCTCCAGGTTAAACATCCCCAACTCCCTCAGCCTGTCTTCATAGGAGAGGTGCTCCACACCTTTCATAATTTATGTGGCCCTCCCCTGGACTCTCTCCAATAGGTCTACATCCTTCGTGTGCTGAGGACTCCAAAGCTGGACACGGTACTCCAGGTAGGATTGAAATACAAAATCAGACACTATGACAATGCCAGAGAAAAAGAAGATGAAAAAAAAAGGAGCTTCTCTATAACTATGTTTTATTAAGAAACACCCACGTTAACCGAGGAAATGCTTGAGACCACTTTGTGGGCTAGGCATGGGGCACTGTTTACTTTACTCTCCCCTGAACCCCCAGTTGCTAACTGCCAGAAGAGCACCTGGTAGAGGCAAACCCAGCCCAACCTGGGGCCCCAGCACCAGCTGGAGCCTGCATTTGGTGTATCCCAGCAGCCACAACGGCAAGCATTTGAAAGGAGTTTGCTGCTCCTGCAGGGCATAAGGCAGCTCCACTGTTACCTCATTGGGGAATGGTTCTGTGCTGTTGGGGAAGCCACAGGTGATGCATATAATTGCAGTTAAGTATAAAGCAGCATGGAGCAGTTCTGGTCTGGAACAGACAAGTTTTTCTTTAGTCCTTGGGAGACTACTATGGTCCACTTTGCTCTTCGTGTGGAGCTGGGATAAAGGGAAGGTGTTAGAGACAAAAAGTCATCAAATGGGGGTTTAGGCATGCCTGAGCTTTTTGGAATTTAAAGGGTCATGGCTTCTGTTTGCAGAATACAATAGCTGTAACTTCATGCAGTCTTCCCTTCTGCTACATTGTTTTATTAGAAGATACTGTGTAGTGACCTATATTATTCTTCATGAATGAAGCATTTTGCTGTGTAGCTCCTTGTTTGTGGTGCTGAGATCACAGGAAAAAGGTGTCACCAATGAAGATTTGTGTGTGCAGCCAAGCAAGCAGCTCATGGAGAAAGCTCTAAATGAAGCAGGTCAGTTATATATATGTAGTTTTGCTCTCCTGATTTAGGAGGTAAATTCTCTGTGAAATAATGCAAAATTAAATCTCTGTTTGGTGTTTTTGGTTGGTTTTTTTTTTTTTTTT
>VZRU01005819.1:39592-60747 GCA_013398155.1 Pedionomus torquatus
TTTTTTTTTTATTTTTTTAAAAAGAATTATTTGCAGAAAATGTTATCTAGAATATTATTATTTTTTTCTTAAAGATGGCTAGGAACAAAGTGGACCTAAGCAGGCTTAACCTTATGGCAAATGTAATATGAATGAGATGAGGCTTTGGGGTACCTTGTCTCTGTTTTCACCCTAACTTTAGAGGTACCTAAAGCTTCCCTCTTTAGGGAGAAGGTTTAAAGCGTCCAAATAGTTTGGTGAAAGTTACTGCTCTTAACATACCTCTGTGTATCTCATTTCTGTTACAACTGTCTCTTGCTCTGTGTGTCTCTCAGGGTTGCTTGATTGTTTTACAGTATTACGTGCTAGGAGATTGCAAATGCCTGTGAATAGTTCTGTTATTCAGAGAAGTTGGTTGGGTTGGCATTTTGCTGCCTGGAAAGGAAGATTCAGGTGCACTCAAAGAGGTCTTTTTTTTGGTGACTGTTATTTCAGGCTCAGTGGTGTCTCTTCTTGAACTATGTAATTGCCTAACAAAAACAATATTAAAAACACATGCGGCTCAAGTTCCTGCATTTTTATTTTTTTTAATAGAAAGAACCAATATCTCTTGTGCTTGTGTGTTTGTCCTGTATGTGCCTTACAAGGGACTGATTCAAGAGAAGGTTCCCATGGGGTTTGGATCAGGCCCAGTGGTGTGTGAAGACAAACCATTTCCTGGCACATCGAAGTTCATTGAATTTACCTGGGAAATTTTCATGCTGATTTACAGTTTCTGGCTTAAAAAAATCTTTGTTTCTAATGGGGAGGAAACTTGAGTTGCCTTTTTTTTTTTTTTGGAAGTACTTTATTACTATTAGTCTTGCTCCTAATCAAATTGCTGCTTAGAGAGATGCAGCTTTGTGCTGAGACTAAATAAACAAAACCCACCCCCAAATACAGTGTAGTACTTGGCTTTCTGGAGCCTACTCTAGAAGAGGTTCCTAGATATCTGTCCTCCCAAGTCCATAATACTGGTGTGTTGTATCAGAGGATGAACCTCTCTGACCACAGCTAGAGTGAAACAGTATTTTGCCCTCTAATAATAAAATTGCTCTCCTGTGGTAGTAGCTTATATAAATTATATAAATTATGTTGCTGCATTTTTGTTTTTTTCCATGTCATCAGCTTTTTTTTCCTATTAACAGAATAAAGGTGAGAAAATGCTGATTCTAAATTGTAGCTGTGAATACAGTCACTTCAACTTCTGTGCAGCACTTCTTTTGCAGAAACCTCTTCTCACAAAGAATCAAAATTGAGGCCAAAATATCTCTGAAAAGATTCTTTGGCCCGTTATTCAGCTCTTTTCCAGGCCAAGTAATTCTTTGTTACTGAATTATTTACTGAAGAGGGGAATCGGGTTTAATCATCAGAGGAGCATTAGAATCTAATAGGACTTTGAATACATATTTAAAATGTTTAGTAGTGTGTGTTCACTTATTCACTTAGAGCCTCTAGTGACTGAGCTTTTCATTACAACTTCAAATGAGATTTACCCTCACTTTTTTTAACTTACCAGACTGCAAGAAGCTTTTCTAGGCTTTTTGTTTTGTTCTGTCTGGAGCATTTAGCCTCCTGTTTTGGTCTTGAGGAATCAGAAGTGAGATGTTTTTCATTGTACAAGTTCTCTTATGTGAACATGGTGTGTGTGTGCGTGTGGTATTTTGAGTTCTAATTAACACAGTGTTGGGGTGGGTGGAAATCCCACTGAGGAAATGCTCTTTCTGCTGAACACTATGGCATAGTGGTTGCAGTTGTTTTGGAATATTACCCTATTGCACTTGAAGCATTTAATAGCACTACACTGGATGTCTTGTTCATTAAATCCCTCTTGTAGCTGTTCCACTTTTCATGCAATCAAAGCAAAACTGCACTAATCCTTCCTCATAACTATTAGCATTTTAAAAACTTACACTTCAAATAGCTCCTTCACCTTTCCTCAAGATTTTCAGAGTCTTTCCTTGTATTACTTCTCAGAAGGAAAGACAATGAAATATTTATTAAGCTTTCTGGGAAAACTCTGTAGGCAGGACTTATTAATAGTGAAAATTCATTATTGATGCTGTTATCAAATGATAACCAGTTTTATGCCTGCTTCCCCCCCCAAGATGGCATAGATTGCAGCTGCTCACTATCAAAAATCCTTCACTGGCTCCTGAGTTGGCAGGAGACTGAATCCTTTGTACTCAGGCTTAAAAGCTGAACCTCCTGACCTGTGCCTATAAACTCAGCTCTGCTTGTATTGACTAAGAGAAAACAGACTCTTGTTTGTTGTCCACCCTTCACACATTTCTCCCAAAGCTACTTCAGATTGTCCAAAGCTGACTTGTCTTTTGATAGCTAGCATCTTTTTACCAAAACTTCACAAAGGTATGTCCTCTGACATTGACATCTCTCTGTCCCAGTACAGCAGTCCATGATCTAGCACTTCTATGAGTCTGATGTGATTGAGATTGGGAGTATTATAATTATGCCGGAGTGAAAATGGATATGCTGCTTTTATTGCTGAGATGGTGGGCAGAGCTGCACTTACAGCAAACTTCTAGATCCCTTTCATAACTTTTTCAGGACTACTAATCTTAATTTAATATTCTTAACATGTGCCTGAAGCACATGTGGCTAAGGGGATGCTTTTAGAGATGAGGTGATGCAAACACAACCCTTACTGATGGTTAGAAACTCATTTGCTCAAGTGACATTTTAACGACTTTTTCTCTGGACTCTGTGGCTTAAGGTTTACTGTGGTGTGGTAGGGATTAAGGCATTCATGTGTAACATCCTCCATTTTAAAGAATAAATAACATTGTCCTCAAAGGTATTGATGTTAAAACCTTTATTTTACCATCAGTGATCCTATGCATACAATATTTCAGTACAAATTGTTGTGTTTTGTTTAAATACAATAAGTAAATCCCATACAAAACTCAGTGTTGTGAACTCGTTACATTTGATATTGGTGTTCCTTAAACACCTGAACTCCCACTGCTCCAGCAGCAGCGTGACCCAAGCAGGCTGCCCCTTCCTATATGCTACAAAGGGACGAAGGAGTGAGCACAGACCTGACGCTTCTGTAACCTGCCTGTCTCTTTTGGGAGAGAAAAAAGGCAGCACGTTGTGTGCTAGTATTACAGGGGCATAAGCCAAACCCTGGTCTTCGTTTCTGTGTTCTGTGCCCCCCACAAATGTCAGTTGTCTTATCGTTCCCAAATTACGGGCAAAATACACTTCCCTCTAGTGGGAGGTGCTAAACCCCTTTAAAAAGTACAGACTGGAAACCATAGCTTGCCTGGGTTTCATTGAAGATATACCTTGAACTCTTCTACTTTATACTGAACCTTTTCTGTTCTCGGCAGGCTGGAGATATGTACTTGATGACTAGAGCTGCCAAAACATAACACACTTTGCAGTGACCAGGATTCTGGAATGTACAATCACTGCACCTCACTTTCTTGCTCATGGTGGGAAATTACTTGTCGAAATGAAATGTTCTCTTCTGCACCAAAATGGAACATGTATTTTAGGCAAAACCACTGTTAATTTTTGAGAGAGCTGAACTTTCAATAAGGACAGTGATGTGACGTTTGTTGTCTGCATGGAGTGCTTGTATACCAGATCCTTGTTCTATCTTGATGTTTGCTACCTGACTGATTTTAAATCTTTGGGTTTTTTGGTTTTGGTTTGTTTAGTGTTTTGGGTTTTTTGTTTTTTTAAATGCATCTGAGAGCCAGAGGAGGGTTTTTGGAACTTGGAGCTCTCTATGCAGCTCCTCTGCTTCAGTGAGGGAATAAGACATCCCTTAGTAATTACCTCTGAAATTGCAAAAGATCAAAGCCTTTATCTCTTGTTAATATCCAGATCTGTTTTGTCATCTCTTCTCACTTTATCTATATTTAATTAGAATTTTAGAGAAAATACAACTTTGCAGCTATAGTAATTATCCTGGAATAATTTTTCACCCTTGCCACAAAATCATGCCGCTCCTTATTGAGGAGCGGTCCTTTCCAAACTGCTGTGGGAAGTCTCTTCCCTGGGAAAATAAATCTCTAATGTGGGTGTTCATGCAAAGTATGTGTAAAACTGCAAAGAGTTAAGTTTGTAGCCACAGGAAACTCCTTGCATTAGTTATGCTCCTGGAAGCACTGCTAGCCCTGGCTTGTTGGCAAGTCTAATTGGTGCTGTGAGCCCAGTCGGGTCCTTCCACCCACGCTGGGAGGCTTCAGCCAGCCACAGTGTGTTCAAGAAGCTGGTGCTGCGTGGCTGCTATCCCTGCTGTTCGAGTTGACGTGAGACAAGTTATTACCATATAAATGAGATAAGGTCTTGGATAATTGTAGACTGAGAGTAAAACTGAACTGGACTGTTTGTGACTGGAAATCTTAAGTGTACCTTTCTATCTTAATTTTTTTTTCTCCTAAGGTCTGTATACTCTTTTCCTTCCACCCATTAGCCTGTTTCATAAACAATATAAAGAGCCCTTATGTTTTCCTTCAGGCTACCTGTTATGAATCAAATTCTTTAGAGCTGGAACTTTCGCTGAAGCCTTTTGCTTCTCCTCTACTGGTTATTATGAAACCTGTATGCAGAAGTAATAAAATTGCTTTGAGGAATATATATGAATGTCAATGGCTTTGACCAAAGTAATCCAGTGCATTCACTTTATTCCATTTCCTTTAGAAAAAGTCAAAGACAATATCTTTGTCTCATTCACTCATTGTCCCTGCGTGGCCTGGCCATACACAAAGGTAGGTGGCTGAATTCAGAAGATATTTTTGCTGTAGGCTGGCATCTTTATTTCCTGTTCCCAGCCATCTGACTGCACTGTGGTGTGTAAGTAACTGAGGAGAACAGCTATTCCTCTCTGTTCATCTTCTCCCTCCCACATAGGACAGAAAAGCTCCTAAAACCTGGGAGTATTTGCATGTCTCACCAAGGCATGGTGGAATCTTAAGGATCACTTTAATACTCAAAGATAACAGTGTTGGGGTTTTTTTTTGTGCTTGTGGTGGTTTTTTTTGTGTGTGTGTGTGTTTTTTTTTTTTTTTTTTCAATTGCTGATCATCAAACAGTTTGTTCTTGCAAAGGAGAAACATCAGAGGACACAGTCAAGCAGTGAACACTGAATCTCTCATTTGTTCTGGGGATCAAACTCTCCGGTCAAGATCAGGTCTTGCATGCTAAGCTTGGATGAAATTCAGTCTTTCAGAAAAGACTAGAATGGCTACTGCTTATACCCAGGAAATGATGCCTGCAGAAGGGCTTGTGCTGGATGAATTATGGGAGGCTCAACTCATGAGCTAAAGGGAACATGCCAGCAGTGTGCAGAGTTAAGTCTTCATTTTCATTAATAGCAGTGTGAAGCTTAAAACTTCCCCAGGTCTACAAGCCTCTTTGGAGAAAGCACAGTTTGGGTTGGTTGTTTTTGGTGGGGACTTACTGTGAATGGTATAGCTGAAGACTTAAGCAGGAGAAGATGAGTTTCCTGAAAGAATTGTGAAGCTGGTGAGCTTTTTTTTTTTTTTGAGAAAGATACCCATTGCAGACATAAGGATTTCCAGTATGTGGTGCATTCATAAGGACCAGCATTGCATCTGCTGGCTCTGTTGTACAAGGTATACTCTTGCTGAAGGTAGGATCAGGGCCACCAGGAGCAGAAGACCTTTTCTGCTCACCAAACCTAGGGTTCTGCTGCTGGAGGAAGCTGCCATTCGTCTTGCGAAAGTTAGCTATGGAAAATTTTTCCTCCTGCTTCCCCAGTTGTACATTTTTTCCAGAATCTGACTCCTTGTGGGATTTGAAGACTTCTCATTTCTAATGCTAATACATTCCTGGGCAGTTTATAACCCTTTGACTAAATCAAGTGGATAGCACAAAATCATAGTTGGAAAAAAGTTTGGTTACATACGTAACAAAATTCTATGCATTGACTAATTGTGTACCATAAATAGCCAAATTAAAGCTCAGTCTAAATGCCAATTCATTCTTCAGGTATAATAGAAAATATTTACCAAAGACCGCTTGAGCGGGCTCCCTCTTTAAACAGTATCTTTCTGTTTCCAATGCTTCTGGTCCAGTATTACTACTTATGCTTGCTATCCCATTTCGCAATGTCCTTCAGTTCAGTTTGATGCCTTGCCTGCAGCAAGGGGATTGCTGAAAGACTTGTTTACTTTTTTTTTTTACTTGGCAGAACAGCTTGATGAATACTAAGCCCAAAGAAATCAGATAATGCTCTGGTTTGATCATCCAAGGTACCTGCAGTATTGCAAACTTTAATATAAATAGGTGTTTAAATTTGCAGGATTTTTGAAAGACAGGTCAGATCTTTCAAAGAAAACTGGCTCCATGTGAAGATAAGGAATGTGTTCCTTCTGAACAAAGTGAGACTTAAAACACACAGTTTTTCCCAACGTGTGAGTCATCCTGTGGATGTGATGATGTCCAGAGGATATGGAAACATAAACAGAGAGGTGGCATGAGAAGAAACATCAAAGAATAGAGGCAGAGTGAAAGAATAATGAATGTTAAGATTAATATTTCAGCAGTCTATTTAAAACCGTGTTATTACACTGCTTGAGGCGTTAAATTTGTTGGGTTGACTAGTGTGGGAAATCAGCTTATTTTAAACATTGTGGAGTCTTGAAGAACTTGCAGAAGTTTGCAACCAAGCTAATGCATTATGCATCTGAATTGGACAGAAAAAAGTGTAAATCCTACATATAATAAAAATTGATGGAGGTGTAGAAATGCTTGCAGTTTAAAAATAAACTATGAAGAGCATCCAAGGAGATGGAAATTATGCAAAGAAAGAACAGTGAAGACAAAGGAAACTTTACAAATAAGCACAACTGGGAATTTCATCACAAGACTGCTGAAGGATATTGAGAATGTGCTTTTCCCACTCGTTAATCTGCAAGGTAACAGCTAAAGCATCAACTTGCAGGAACCCAGAAACAGAGTCAGTGGTTGGGTAATTCCAGTCCATGTTGTTATCGATAATCATTGAGGCTTCTGATGTGGAGTGCGAGTGTTAATACCCTCTGTACCAGACTGCTGGTTGTGGAAATGAGCAGGGTTCTGGAGGTAGGAGCCAGTCTGCCCCACGTAGCAGCAGAAAGAGCTTTCCCATCTTCCCGCTTCCCAATTTGAGAGGACATAGGAGGGGCAGTTATTAAAATGCATTCTGACCTACCTTCTTAAAAAGCTTATTTCATACTACAATGAAAGCTGATGCAGAGATCTGATGTATTCATTAAACATGGGAAACAAATGGTGTACAAATGGTTCTTGGTGTTGAACAAAAAGGGGTTTATTTCCATCTTATTTAAGACTTGGTGTGAGGGAACAGCTTGATTTCACTTCTTTAGGTTTCTTTAACTGTTATGTGAGTGTATGTAGTGCTTTATGGCTTATTGTGTGACTCCAACAGAGAAACTTGGGCTCTAATCTCTTCATTCCTTCCTTTCTTCGCTCCCTCATCTCCCTTTGCCCTGTCTGCCAAAAAAAAACCCAACAAACAAACAAAACAAACAACAACAACAAAAAAAAAACCAAACCAAAACAAACTTTTCCAGTTAAACACAATAACATCCCCAAAGGCACAAACTAAAACCAACTCAACAAACAGATAAAACCTGGAAGGTATGAAAGGTATGAAAGACTGTTTTTAAGCATGTGCTTAAAAACCTTTGCCTTATAGAAGTTTGTTAATTTTAACCTATTTGCAATAAAGGTTTACGTTTGATTGCTGGGTATTAGAGCTGGAAAGAAATGGAACAAAGAATTACTTATTATTATTATTGAAAACCATGAATGTGTCTGATGTTAAGGAATTTTTCAGTGTAGCAGAAGATGTGTGTTTTAAGTCTTTAGGCAATTATGTTTTAACACCTCAATGTAAATAGCAGAGTGAATCCTATATGAGCTGTGGCCTTGAGATCACTGAATGTTTTCCTTCTGACCACCTCTTTGGTATCTCTGGAGCATGGAAATGGCTGTGGAGGGGAAAGAAGCAAAAGAATACTGTTAGCTGCGAAGCGAAGCACTGGGGCTATCTGCAAGGACTGTGTTCAGGACAGCCTCTGCCTGTCTTCCTCCCAGCACCTGTGGCAGATGTTTTCTCCTGTAGTGCTGGTGCCTGGAGCCACGCTTCAACCCAAATCTGCACAGGAGCACTGCAGTGGCCCCCAACAGGACTCCTGTGCAAAGGTTGCTGCTGCCTTTTTGTTGTGCAAGTTCCCACCCTGCTGAGAAACGGTGCAGGCAGCCAAAACCGAGCCTTATTGGGTTGGCACTGGGTTGGAGTGGCTGTCACCTGGGCTCTCTGCATGAGAGAGCTTTCTCAAGGGGAGATGGAAATAGAGCTCTAGTCTCATTCGTGATGTGCTATAATGAGGGGTCTTCAGGTTTTCCAGTTGCCATGTCTGTTCCTCTACTGGCCAGATGGCCCATTTGAAACCATCTCTTCTGAGTGGTACTGACACTAATGCAGTATTGGTTTTTTGTCTGAACTTCTTAAATACAGCCCTAGAGTTGTATCCAGCTTCTGTCTTCTGAACACAGCGTAGTTATTATTAACCTTGCAGTTAATTTCTGATGCAGGATATTTTCAGAGTGTGAATTCTTTTTGAGTGGTCCTTATGGAATTCTTCAAAGCTTTTTTCCTAGTCTCTTTTTCTTTCTTTTTCAGGTAAATTTTTTTCACAAATTAGTTAAGATCTGACTGTGGAACAATACATTAGTAGTCGTAACCATTGTGCTACAAAAGTCTTTGTAGCCTTATTAAAAGCAATCTTTTACTGGAGCCTGTTTGGGTTGAGCATCCCTGTGAAATGTCACAGCAAAACAACTGCTGTTAATGAGTGACTGGAGTGTCCGAACAGGACTTGCTTAGTGTCATGGTGGCACTGAAACAGGTTGTCCTGTGTTTGATCAGCCCACATAAAGCCAACATGGGGTTTGCAGCTGTGACAGGATGGTACGTGGGTGGGACTGCTCTCCTCCCTGAGCCCCAGTGGCAGGCTGGACCACAGGGGAGCTCCTTCCCTCCCCATCTACCTGAGTCTACTCTCAGAAGGAGCCGCAGTAACCAGAAGAAGAGGTGATACCACTGTCTCTCATCCTGACGTATGGGTAGGATGTGGCAAAGGCACGAACCTGGAAAGCAAACCAGCAGGATAAACCCATCTCGTGCTGAAGGTATGACTTAAGTCAAGTAATGTTTTCTTTGAGTCTTGTTAGAATAGAGGTTGAAGATGTATTAGTATGTGGATTGCACAAGCACCTAACTGTGGAAGTTACACACCTCAAAGGTATTTAAGAGGGTTACAGTATTCTTAAGTCTCCCTTTCTTGCCTTTAGCCATCTTTTTTTTTTTTTATAGAATCATGGAATATTTAGAGTTGGAAGGGACCTTAAAGATCAAGGTCCAACCCTCCTGCCATGGGCAGGGACACCTCCCACTAGAGCAGGTTGCTCAAAGGCTTTGCCAAACTTGTGCTCTTTGGTGCAATGATCCAAAACCTGGGACGATGTGTATGTCTGGAATGGAGCAGCACGTGGCTTTTTACTGTTCCTCTGATGTATTGTCACCTGTAGAAATTGCAGCCTGGACTATGACAGCAGGGAAGCTGCAGAATGTGACAGGTCTGGTGTAATCTTGGCATTTGTAGAGAAATCTACACTGTAATTTAAATTGAGCTAGGACTCTCCTCTTGCTAGCCCTTTTTGTAACCTCTATTTCCCACCTGAAGAGCTACAGGGCTTAAAATAGCAGAGAGGAGACTCAGCGTGGGGTTATGTGGTGACTTTAATATTAAAAATATACCCAGGGTGGCTGTAAGCATTTCTGAAAATGCCTGATGTGTACCTTCTTAAATGCTAATTTACCCCTAGTGCGAGTTGGAATTTCTGCTGTGACTGGTCACTGAGCTGAATATCCAGGGGCTTGGGTTAAAGCCTAAAGGGAAAAGAGGTGGAACAGTGAAAATGCCCAGGTAGTTCTGCTGGGTGGAAAGTTGTTACCTGTATGTGTATGGTTTGCAATGTTTTACATGGCCAGTAACAGATGGTCTGCCTCAAATTGCTTATCAGTGTGTCCTCTCTGTCTACGTATGTGAGTAGCCATGGTTTTAATGTGTGGGTTCTAGGTTCCTGAGCCTGCTCTGTGTGGACTCTGTGTTATGCAATATTTAATACTTTCTGCACTACCTACATTTGCTTTTTCCTGCTTCAGGGCAGGAAACCATCTAGGATATTTTTTTCCTTTGTCTATGAACTTCTTTGCCCCAAAGCATGATAAAAAAAAGGACACTTGAGTGGAACTTGTGATAAAGTGGCAAATGTTTTTTTAGGGATTGCAGGGCTAGACTGTTCCAAATCCTGAACATAAGCTATAGCAGACGACAAGCACATACCACATATGCTTATGGTAGGATTACATTTGAAACAAATGCACTGAAATTAAATAATGTAAACATAATGAAACATTCTTCATTCTCAAAATTTTCCAAATATATCTGTTTATATTGTGATGCTATATTTTGACCAAAAGGAGAAGCTTATGGAATATTTTGATCAAGAAAGACTACTTATCAAGGTTATAGCTGTCTACTACGTTTTATATCAATAGATACTTAAGCTTTTAAGAGACCTTGAGAGCAATTATTGGCTAAGAAAATATCAATTGCTGTCCATAAGAACAATACTGGAAACACTGATTCAGTAAAATGTGAAACATAAACCCCTCGGAGTAATAAACAACATAATAAAAGCTGTCGGTGTGGTAATTGTTTAAAAGGTGCCTGCAAATCTGAAGCTGAGACCATGTAGTTAAAATAAGGACTTAAGATGGGAGAAATTCATGGTGGGCACTTTCCTTGCCTGTGGATTTTCTGTGACCTGTGATCTGTCTGTGTAGCTCCGTTCCCTGAATGCTGGTGCAGAATTCCAGCTGAACTACTGCTTTCCGAGGTTGCCTTCTGTCAACCTAGTGTGTGCATGCTTTCTACCTCATGCTTGCAAGAGGTTAAAAGTATCAGTTTCAATTAAAAACATGAGGCTGTATGTATTTTTCTTTTATTTTTCATTTATTTTGCCCATGTGCCAGGTGTTGACAGCGGATGTGGCTTCGCTGGCAAGTAGGACCTTGTCAAGTAACAGTAACCTGACTGAGTCCCAAAATGGGGACAATATTTCTTTCCCACTTGGTACTGCAGAGCCCTTGTGTTCTGCAATGGGAGCCACATTACACCAGAAACAAGTGGTTTTGGGTGGCTCTGGATAACGGTTTATTTTCCCATTGAAGTAGTACTTAGTCATGCGAAATATTTTTCTAGCTTGAGTTTGGCTTGCTATTAGTCACTGCTCCACGCAGTTCACTGGCTTTATGCCTGTGGCCACATCTCCCTGACTGGAGGCAAAACACGCTGCTGTGGTGGCTGGGGAAGCTCTCCATCAGCGCCTGTCTCTGCAGGGGTGATATTCCCACTCAACGTTTGCTGCTTGCTCTCTGCTGGACGTATCACATGTGAGATGAAGCCATAGTTGTCAACAAGTTATTGAAGAGGAACTGCCTTGAAAAGCAGTCTTGGGATTAAATTATGTGCATAGGTGCAGGAGGTGCTGGGAAAAGAAATAAAATGTTTTCTCTGATGGAGATGTGGGTTTGACCAAGGAAAGGTCTTCTAACAACTCAAGTAACCTGTTCTCCTACCTTGTGGTGGCTTATTCACTGTCTGGCAAAGATGTATTATAGATTTAATGTAGTTCTTCTCTAGCTGTGGATGATGGCTAGAAAAATTTTAAATCCTGTTTGCTTTGATACTTTCCCCAAACAGTTATTGACATTAAAATTTCCATGGAAATTCTAATAACTAAAAGTACCATAGGAGTTCACTTTTATATTTTATAATTTCATTTGTAGTCAATGGCAAACAGCTCAGCAGAACCTATTGGGCAAGAAAAATCTAGAAGAAAAGGAAATTTTTAATTTCTGCTTTAGGATGTGTAAGATAAGATTGTGTCAATCCTTTCACTTTTTTTGTGTATTCCCCATTCACTGTCACTTAGAGCTGTCTGATAGAAATGTAAACCTTGGCTTCTGTTAAACATAAACAGTAGTAAACTGCACGTCAATCAAAACAAATACTAATTCAATGATTTCTGCTGATAACCTCTATTGAGACAGACATGATAACTGTAAGAAGGCTTCCACCAGTTGTTCAACATCCTGTGAACTTATGTTGCTCACCCCCCCCAAGGTTGGCAGAGTTTAATATTGTCCCTTCTCCTTGGGGACACAGCTCAGGCAAAGCTGCCAACTTCAGCAATGATGTTTTTCTTAGTGTCCTGTCATATCTGGATGCGAGAATGCAGTAGGAGGTTGCTCTAGGCTTGTCTAGTAGGAGGATGCTTTCCAAGAGCCCTTACATGAGACACCTTCAGCTCCTTACTCTGATGTGTGAACCGTGCCAGTGAGCATCACAGTGAAGGCTGGGCTTGTAGCTTCTCTCCTCCAGCTGGAAAGACACACTGTACACTGCCTGGTATGTGGAGCGAGGGCATGAAAGCAACCAGAACAGGGTCTCAGAGTCATGTTGAAACCTGATCATCCAGGCTCAAAGCAAACACAAAAATACCATTGCCAGGTCCTCCTGGGGGATGGGAACTTGTGTGGGAGAGGGCACAAGGGCTGTGGTGGAGGGAGCAAGGGAAAAAACAGGCAGGGGCTGGCAGGCTGGAAACCTGTGTTTTAAGTGCCATGTTGTATTGTGCCTACAGAAGCCATTCTGCATGGCTAGGAGTGGTTAGTTGTTTTAACATAGTGGCTAGTATCATGATGAAAATGTTATGGCCTAAAAGAAATTGGAGATAGGATGCTTTCTGCAGAACTCTTGTGCTGTGGAGGGAGGCCCTTTCAGAACTTCCTTCCTGCTGGAGGGCTGTGCTGCTCCCGGTGCTGCACGGTGGCCACTTGCTGAGAGCCAGAACAGAGGCTGCTCGTGAGCCAAGAGTGGTCTGCGGGGCCAGAGAGGGTCCTGTCACTAGGCTGGTGGCAATGTGCATTGGGCATCGCCACACGGCAAGACTCGGCAACCTAAAACCGAGTTCAGGGGTACCTGAGAGGAGTGAATTGAAACTGGTGGACCTAGTACAACTACCTAGATGAAACAGTTGTGACATTATGTAAATTTATATATTATTATTTTTATTGAATATTGGTTGGCAAACTGAATTGCTTGTCCTTTGAAAGCAGGGTTTCTAGATAAGGAGCTTCAGTCAGTGTTTTAGAAACAACTCAATTTCTAATTCCACATTTAATTAGATGCGGCTTAATAGAGGGCTGTAAAGAGAGAAACATATATCAATTTGTAGGGCATCCTGCTGCCGGTAAGTTTTTGTTGAGGGTGAAGAGATTGAAGAGAAACAATTCTACTTCTATTTTTTTTCTTAAATTTTTTTTATGAAGAAAAAACATTGCTGGTAGAGAATGGTAGCATGTTTTGCTGGAAACTTCCTTTTTCCTCAAACACTGAAACCAAGAAAACCCCCAGCCACTTATGGGTGAACTGTGCATTTTGAAGCCTAGCTCTGTGGGCTGAGTAGGAGTGTTCTCCTGTGGCTAGCAGTCTCACTAGCTGGTCACAGTTTCAGCAGTGAGTTAGTGTGACAGCAGGTCAGGCTGTGGGAGCAGGTCAGGGATGCTCAGTGCTCTGTCTGCAGGACCCTGTTACAGAGAGAAGTGCATGGAGAGCTCAGGGGATGTGAAGTCAGAACTGGGAACTGCTCTTCCACTGCTCTGTGCTCTCCATCTGGTCTGGTGGTGTGAAGCTTGTGGTTTGAGGGAAATTGGCATTGGGAGAGACAGGAGGAGGTGGTGTGCTCTCCTACTCATCTGTGTTCATCCACCTCTTAGTGAAATAACATGGAACACAGATTGGAAAATGCAACAGGCGTCTATGCAATCTTCATGTTTGTTCGGAGGTTATAGATTAACTTTTTTTAAAGGGTCTTTGGCAGGTTCAAGTAGTGATGTGGATGCAAACACAGCCCATAGTTTGGAGTCCTGAATATTGTCTTTAAACAGCACCAACTTACTGCAACATTTGCTGAACAATCAATAGGGGATGTACATTTGTGGGTTCAAATATCAACCTGAAGTCCAAAGGACCCCTGCATATTTCTTCCAAAATACTCGTA
Organism: Pedionomus torquatus; assembly: GCA_013398155.1. NCBI lineage: Eukaryota > Metazoa > Chordata > Aves > Charadriiformes > Pedionomidae > Pedionomus > Pedionomus torquatus. Next base: position 53,807 of record VZRU01005819.1, read on the forward strand.
AGGTGTAGAGATCAGGAGAAAGCTCCAGTCTGGACTCCAACGTGCTTTTTCTAAGTTTCCACTCCTGTTGAATGCTTTCCCCAGCAATGGGTAATTGCTTCCTTGGGTCTCCTCCACTCCAGTGAACTTGTAGTATGAAGCTTGATGTGATGGAAAGGTCCAAGCAGTTGGCACTGAGCTAGGACCCTTCCTCACAAAATCTGTCGTGACACCACTTATTTTCTTTGGATACAGTTTTGGGCAACATGCAATGTAAGCAGGCATCGCTTTAGATGGTTTAAATTTAAAACAAGCTGATTAGGAAGCTACTTTCACTTGCTCTGCTCAGCAGCTTAAAGCATTATTTATTTTTTCATAATACAAGCACTGGGCAAAAAGTTCCTATGATGGTGACTCAAAATCTGGAGACTAAACAGTTACTTCAGTAAAGATTTCAATGTGGCATTTGACATCCCGTAAATTGCCCAGCATATATAATCCTATTAACTGAAGTGGCGAGATGAGATCCTTTAATGTTTAGAATCAACAAATACTGCACACTAAACCCCACTTATCTTAGACAGCTAACTAAATAGGCACCGAGAACTCGGCCTGATCATTGGCTATTTGACTCACCAAAGTAAATACAGATAATATCACATTCTGAAAACGCCAGAGTCAAAAATCCTGCTGCTGCTTTTTCCAGAGAATCTCTAAGATCTGTTTGCTTGTTTGTTTTTCCTTGCTTGACTTGGGTTCCTCATATTTTTCTCTCTTCTCATTAAAATTTTCTTCATGTCACAGTATTGGCAAACTTATTCCATTTGCTAAATTTGTGCAAAAACTTGACGTTTCTTCTATTGCTTTCCACCTCTTAAGTGAAATGGAGAGCCAACACCAGGGTGAGGTCTGACAGGCTGCAGAAAATAATACTCCTTTCAAAAAAACTGTAGTACACAAATACCAACAGAATGACAATGTCAAGCACACAGGATTTAGGGAATAAAAGCTGTGTCCCATGCATGTCCCCAGGATGAGTGTCTTTTTTTCTGTGCTCACATAGTGCGCTTTTTTCCAAAACTCGGTAATACATATTTATTAAGGATTTCCATATGTAATTTCCTAATGATTTCAAAATTATATTTATTTTAGCTATATGATTAACTTCCATTTTGACTAAGGACATAGGTGATACCAATGCAAATTTCTTTGCATGTGGGCACAAGCCTAGAAGGAGACAGCACATGGCACATCTCTGCTTCATTTGTTGATTCCAATCTTATCTGGCTTCTATATGAATCCAGAGCTTCTAAATCTTATTTTGGGAAGCATTCTATGCAACTGTTCTCCTGCCTCCGTGGAATTCCTGGTTGTCTTATTTTACAATTGATACTCAGAGGTTTCAGAAGCCAAAAGAGCCCTTGGACTCATGATCATTTTTTAGCAATGTTGTCTTCCTGTGAAGGGCAAACACTTGTAGAAGATGCTGTTAACTAGTGTTGCCTATCCTACTTTAAGAGAACTCCAACCCCAATAAATTGAACTAAAGCAAATCGTATAAATAATTTGGGTGATACACTTGGCTGTTTTACTAGTGGTTTTAAAAGGTAAATGGCACCTATGTTATTAGGGAATATCTTGAGAATCATGGAGTTGTAATTCAGATTACAGGGAAGGGACCTCCAGAGGTCACCCGCTCCAACCCTCTCCTCAAAACTAGTCCAACTACATCAGGCTGTCCAAAGCTGTGTCCAGTCACCATCCTGAGTGCAGTGAAGCCCATGGATTGCTCTGGAACATCTGGTACATCCCAGGCCTGCTGGAGAATTACCTGTGTCTGTTCACTTTAATGGTGTGAAACAGGATGCCTGAAGGAGCTCCTGGCTAGATAAAGGGATAAAACACAGTTAAATATAGGAAAGATTACACTGCAGTTCATTCTTAGAAGAAAAGACAAGAATAAACACTAAACAAATGAAAAAATCTGGGATGGAAAACAGGGAGATGTTGATAGACACAGTGAGTTGAAAAGTGCTGAGTTGGTGGAATATGAAAGTAAACTCCATAAGTTACAAACATTTGCCAAGGAATTTCATAGTCTTCCTGGAAAACTTGCTTCTAGGCTGCCACAGTGAGCTGTGGGCATTTATTCTGGAGAGAACCCACAGTGTTTCTGATGCATTTTGTTGCATGTGGTGTGCATCTCCCATGGTGTGATGTAATGTAACATGGCATGTGGTGTTATAAATAGAATGATGAGATCTTGCAAAAACCTGCCTGGCAGGCAAACTCACTGTCTCTCCTTTTGAAAGGCTTCCTGAGCTCCCTGCTACACTCCCTTTTTCTGTTAAAAGGTACCTTCCACCACAGCACCCTCCCACTCAGGTTCCTAGGGAGTGGCTGGGACAGAATGGCTTTTTCCTCCCAAATTCCTTTGGGTTGTCAGCAGCACAGCAAAGACTACATGGGGGCAGCATCTTGCTGTTCTCAGTCCCTGTCTCTCCTTTCATCTGTGTCTATGCACTTCTAATTTGCTCGGTGCTATGGGCAAGATGCTAATTTTAGCAACCTTGTGTAATTACTCTGAAGTCACTAGGATTAATGCATGTGTGTAGTATAGCTCCAATCAGAATCTGGCCTTATGTTGTCTTAATATTTTTGGCTGCTTTTTTATTTCCTTCTTTTTTTTTTCCCTCACCAGTAAATTCAATCTTGGTGGCTTTAACAGCAATGCTACTGTTAGAATAATATTCAGACAATGTTTTAAAATAGACCATGGAGTCACAGTTACCGATGTGACAACATGGGAGCAATTCCCTGGGCTTTCTGGCAGTGATGCTGGACTGCAATTTTATGGTCCCCAGCTTGCTCTGTGCTCTCTGGAAGAGTGCTAGCTTACTATATTTATACCTATCAGTTAAGAATACTGCTTTACCAGCATTTATTTCTAGAACTGTTTGGGTTTCCAAGCAGGCCTCTCCTCTGAGTACCTAACCAAGAATAGTTCCTTTCAGCTGCATCTTGTATAAGAGTTGAAGGTCATCTCAATTTCCTGCTAATAGGCAGTAATCCAAAGCATCAGCTGTAAAATTGAACTTATCAGGGCTCCCTCTTACGTGTTTCATGTTCTAGGATCTGACAAAATATAGAGAAAGGGACTTTAATTACTTTTTTGCTAGCAACCTTTAGTTGTTTTGTCTTCGCTTTTCTTATAGACTAAAAAGATATATTTCTGGAACTGTGTTGAAAGAAGGATTAATGAACAGCCCTGTGATTTACCTGTGTTGGCACAAATACTTGGACAAATCTGTGAAGATACTGTGTGCTATAAGCCTGAAAATTTGACATGCTGTGATTTCCTGTTGCGAAGCTTTTTACTTCTGCTGAATAAAATCCAAACATCATGGTACCTCTTGCTGGAGTTTTGAGATATCAATTAGCAAGTCCATACAAGAAGAGAGTGGTTTGGTGGCATCCATTCTCCTTTGGTTGAGCCACCCAGGAGAAGTGTACATGCAGAAGTGACTGAGATGTTTTATAAGGGAGAGGTTGCATCGGGCTTCATGTGGTTGCTGAAGGGTGAGGGTGAACAATCAAATGTAGCCAACAAATAATTGGCTTGTTTAATCACTTCCCTCTCATAGCAAGTCTATACATAGGAAAACATTAACAGAGCAAATTTTAGCATGTGAGCACTGCATTGAGTTGAAACTCCACACGTTCTGTTTGGCTCAGTAACTTAAGCAAAAACAAAACAGATTCAGCCTAAAGCAACATAGCTCTTGTTAAATTTCACAACTCATGAAACATTTGAAATGCTATAGTATTACAAATTAAAAGCACGTTTATACGCATGATTGGATGCATATCAGGGGATAGTTTTTAGTGAAGTCTCTTTTTTTCTTCATGCCTAATCTTTCCAGCTATGCTTAAACAAGATCCTTTATTAAACTTTATCTTGTGTTGTGCCACCCTGCCTCTAGTTTTGCATATCTCATCCATTTGGAACTGTGGCATGAAGCATTATTTTCTTTTGGGTTATTTTAAGGGCTGTTCTTTGCACCCAATTTTTTTTTTCCTCTCTTAATTTATTCTCTTCCAGCTGCAAGGATTTATTTCTATCTGCAATCCAGCTAAGAAATGAAAGCAAATGTTGCTCTTCCCATCACAAAACACTTTTCTTATAGTTCTAAACATATCTCATCAAAAACAAATGATCTATTATGGGCTAGAATCCAAAGCATGTACAACAAATTTTGGACTTCTACAACTATTTAATTGATAGCAAGGGATTAAGGTAACTACAGTGACCTCCAATAGTGCTTGGGGAGCAGAACCAAATGCTACAATATAGCAGAATGGACTTGAAACATCTTTTTAATTTATTTTTGTTTTCCTCAAATTTTCCTCATTGGAAATGAAAATACATGATAAACCATAGGAGGGAACTGCAGTCGCTTCAAAACCTTCAAAACCTCTTTTAGTCACTGTAGTATCTTGTCTCTCATGGTTGATGGATAAGCATGAAGGGGGGTCAAAGTGGGTGCTGTGGGATTTTGAAATCCCAAATGTTTATTTAAACTGTGTTTTAAATGTGTAACCATACTTGATGCCTGGATTCAGCAATGTGATGGAATCTGAAATTATGCATGGCTTTAATGACCTCCTGGTGCTGAGGAATACTTCCTAGAAAATTTTGAATAAGTTCTGTAAAATTATCTGGAGCTTATTTTTGTTAATTGCTTTGTGTTGGGATGTACAGGGCAGCAGAAACAACAGAAAGGTGAGGAGAACCTAGTTCTCCAAGAGCTCCTCATCTTTGACTGGACTGAGTTCATTGGTAGGAGGTGTCTGACACGTCTTAATGTGTCTCATGAATCCATCGCCACTTGCCCTTAATCATGCAGGAAACTGGCCTTGGAAAGAAAGGAGGATGCATCTGCAGCTGATGCAATGTTTTTACATCAGTCAGGTTAGTAGAATATTGTTCAAAACAAACCCTAATGAAACAGCTTTTACATCTTTTTAAACAACAAAGAAACAAACAAAAATCCCACACAATGTTTTTCTGGTGCATTCTTAGATTTGTTCTTCCATGACACTCAAAAGGGATTCTCTTTGACTGAGAACATAGAGATTAGGAGCTTCACAGCACATGGAGATTTGTGGCAAAGAGCAAATTATTCCTTATGCTACACTTCCTCACGTCTACCATTTTCTGGCTGCAGCGTGAGCCCTTCTTTCCTGCAGTGAAGGGGCTTAATAAGCCCTTTGTGAATGCCGAAGAATTGAGAGTGAATATAAGGAAAGAATGAACTTCAAATCAAATGGTGTGTCTATGGGCAGACACTTCAATGCATAGGGGGGTTCCTACTGGAAAAACTACATGGTTAGAAAAAGTAAACAAAGGAACTCAAGGACACTGATATGTAGTAGCTGTTTCGGTTTTGCCTCTGAGCTGCTGAGATACCAGAGCTTCTGCTGCACAAAGAGAAGTGGGACAGAAGACCACAAGACAAGAAATATAATGTGCTCTGGTCATACAGTGACAACAGCAGTGGCAAGTGCTTTAGGGACTCAATATACCGATGTTTCGGTGATGCTCCTTGAGATGTCAAGCCTGACTGGCTGCCTCTGTCTTCATGGTGGTTTACCTATGTAGGCTTTTTGGGTTGTGTTTTGGTTTTTGGTGTGTGGGTTGTTTTTGTTTTTTTTTTTGTGTGTGTGTGGTTGTGTTTTGTTGGGTTTCTTGGTTTGTTTGTTTTTTTTTTTTCTTTTGTATTTCTTTTTTTTTCCTCCTTTTTCTTCCTCTATTAATACAGCTTTAAAAAGAGATTAAGGTGAGGGGGGGAAAGAAAAAGAAATCCTCCATATATGATCGTGCAGTGAATGGTAAGGATACATCCCACAGCTCACTACAGCAAATGTATACAACAGCATCCTTAAAGTAAGTGGTGAAACAAAAGGCTTTCCCTCTGTTAAACCACAGCACACATGGCAGCTGCACAATGAAATTTATTCCTCACTAAGCTTGTTTGAGAGCTGTGCTTTGGAGTTTGTGTGCTATTCTTCCATAGTTGTCTTTAAGCTTAATAGTCTCCCAGTGCAGCTGAATTAAGGGCCCAGTAGAATTTCCTCTGCCCATGTATGTCCTGAATATTGAAACAGCTGAAAGATGAGTTTTATCTGTCTGTCTGTCTGTAAGCAACGAGGTGAACTGAAGGGGAGTCTGCTTCTGCTCCAACTTGTTCTGCACGTGCCAAGCTTGCCCCGGCTGGAAGCCAGTCTCCAAGTAGCTCTGCACAACTGTTATAACCAGAGAAGCTGTGTTCAAAATAACCCTCAAGTCAGAATAATATTTCTATTAAGATTATTGGGTGCAATTGAATGAAACATAAATTAGTTTCTTTTTCTAATGCTCGCTTGAATTTCTAAAGCTTGTTACCAAATGAGAAGTTGGTTTATTATGCTACAGATTCCTGATGGATATAATTAGCTTCTCTCACCACTGAGAATCAAAGCAATAAGCTATTCTTGAGACTTATCCTGCCAAAGATAGGTGTTTAAGAGTGTTCTTTCTGGGAGTAATTGTTTTCTTTGTTATCTGGAGAGAAAAATAGATTTACATCCTAGAAACAATTGTGGAATGCTAAAATCGGCCACTTTCACAGAAGCCAATTATTTTATTTTTTTCTCCCCTGTTTTCTTCCAAAGAGTTCAATTCTGATATGGAAACTATCTTGAGTTACAGTGATATGGAGTCAAAGTTATCAGAATATGTATTCTGGTCATTCATCATTGTGCTGTGTGGGTCTTGACTTCATTCTCCCCTGCCTCTCTCTCAGTCAAAGCATGTCCTGCCTACTTATTTTCTTAGGCTTTGGGCTGTGTGTGTTTTTTTTTTCTTTTTTTTTTCTTTTTTTTTTTTTTTTTTTTTTTTTGTTTTTTTTTTTTTTTTTTTT
>VZRU01005820.1:5534-21885 GCA_013398155.1 Pedionomus torquatus
CCCCCTTTTTTTTTTTCAGCAAAAAGAACTATGAGACATCCAAAATTCAATACAGTAGAAGCTTTGTATAATTTCTTTTTTCCTCAGGGAGAGGAAAAAGGCAACTTTTCATATGAGAGATCAGACAAAGCATGACACATATTCACTTTCTTTTTTGTTTCCTACATGTTTTAGTTCCAACATATTTTATATATTTATTGCTCATAACCAGAATTGTACCAATCAGATTATTAAGAGGTACAACACAAAAATGGCATTGAGAATAATAATACCAAAATGACAGTTATCTCTTCACAAAGAATATGTCTGATATAGTAAATAGTGATCAGCCTAAGTCCTTGAAAATGTGGCATCACAAATAATTTAGATCCTCTCCTTTCACATATACTAGATCATGTAGAGAGAACATACAATACTAAAATAGATTCCAGTCTTCCATTCAACTTTCCATAAAATCTGAATGTTAGGCAGATGATCTGAAGGTCCTCTCTAAAGGCACTCCAACGATCCCCTGGCAGGGGATGCAAAGTTTCCTGGAGCATGAAGAGACCCAAGAGACAACTGACACGAAGGTCTACATCACTTTGCTAAGATCACAAATCCTCTAAAGTTTTAAGAAAGGTCAATGCCTTAGCTGAGTGATGGTAAGTAAGCTGGGTAGGTGTCTAGATACAAAAGAATGTCTTTACTTAGAAGAACATTTACAGGATTTTTTCTGTATATTGAAAAATCTTTTAAAGCTTTAAGAAAAACACTTCACTGGTACTTGTCACAAAACATCCCCAGCTAATGGTGATCTGCAATATTGTCCAAGTCAAGATATCCATGCTAGTATCAAAATCTATAGATTTTTTTTCTATTTTTTTTTTTTTTTAAATAACATTTACCAGTGGAATATGAATATGCCAGAATTGGAAAATGAAGTGGTGCAGGGTCTCAGTATCAAGATCAGTTTGACATTCAAAGAAATCTGTCTTTGTCAAAGTATGTTCTAGGACATGCTAGGAGTCCCCACTATTGTGACTGTACACATGCAGTTGAACCGTTTTGTCTGAAAGGTCTCCCACAAAAGCAGTTCCAAGCTTCCAACTCAGCAAAACCCTTCCAATCAGGTCCTGGAAGACACCTCTTGTTCGCTTTGCCCTGCAAGCAGGGCATTGAAAGGGATTTGTCCCAGATGCCATGAGAGCCAAGTTCATCAGATTCAAGGCTCACTGGGCTACAGCTCCCTCTGTACACTATGCTTGTCCTGGGAAACACTATATTCACCAGACTGCATCATCCCAGAAGGATCTCTGTGCATTTTTACTGGTCACACTTGTCTAAAAGTATAATCCAAGCTTCTCAGCTATGTTGGCTACTTCCCATCTGAAGTCAATATTAGATTGCTGCTTTATGAGATTTACTTGAATCTGCTTGAAAAACTCTATTAGCAGCTTAACTAGATTTAAAAAATACTCACATCGCTTAGATATTTTTTAGTGGTAAATGATACGAATTTTCACTATATCATATCTGAAAAGAGCCACAGCAAGACAGAGAAACAATAAGCAAAGATACTTACTGAAAGGCAAATTTTTAATTTACTTCATCATTGGTTGGCCATCAAGAAGAAACAGAAAAACAGTAAGGAAATGGATGCTTGTGAATAATACTCAACATCTTTTCATATTTCAGTTAAGGTGCTAGCAGGTTTACACAATGCAGAACAAAGAAAATAACTTTCCTTCCATCATACCTTGTCCAGTTTTCCAAACTGCATATTGAAACAAATAAATACGTACCTGAGAAGTTAGCTACATGGGTACATTCATCCATTACTCCTTTCATGAACCTTAAGGATTCCCTCTGTAAAGTGTCACTCTTTCTTCTTCTATTTATCATTTGTCCTTGTTGGCTGCTTAAGTTCTTATTGCTGTCACTACTGGTTGAAAATGTTTGATTTAGGTCTTGCATTTTAGGAGCATCTTGTGTTAAGAGTCTTTCTGATGAGGCACTTCGGGTACTTTTACTTGTGGTGAAGCTGTGAACAGCTTCTTTAGATATAGTCTTGTTTGAGGAATCAAAGTTGAACATTCTTGATGTCATGTCCACATCCTCCAGACTGTCCACACTGTCAGGAAAGTTTTTAACAAAGTCTTGTCCCATCTTGAAAGAATCCGTCTAAATAAATACAATAGGCAATTTATTAAAGGTTTCTCCTTATAACCAGTTGGTTAATCTTAAGACCAACTCAATACTAAAAAAAAATTTAAAAAATTAAAAAATAAAAGGAGAAGATACAAACAGCACTGCTCACACGAATTGTTATCTTCAGCCTGCATATCAATTAATTAAATTCTGATCATCATAGTCTCTTGATAATTCAATTCTACATCTGTCAGCTTAAAAATGCAGGAAGTACTTGTACATGGTAGCTAGCAATACAAACATCTGTCTTTTTAATTCTGTATTAAACTTTGAATTTATAATTGCAGTCATTTAAACTTAAATTTCTGGGCAAATAACTCATAAAAGCAATGCATTTCTCAGATTATTATTTTCCCCACTGTTAAAAGAGCAGAAATGTCTTTTTGGTGAAGTATTAAAAAAATTAACATTTACAGCAATTTTTTTGTAGACTTGAAGAACGATAAGCAATAGCAGTAAACTTCTGTGAACAGGTCTAATGTTAGGTTTAGAAGAGAAAAATCTACTGTCTCTAAGTACTAGGAAGAAACAAATGGAACATCTGGAAATGATTCTTCTTTTCATTTCAGAATCATCTATTCATTTAGGTTGGAAAAGACCTTTAAGATCATCGAGTCCAACCATTAACCAAACACTGGCAAGTCCACCACTAAGCCATGTCCTTAAGTGCCACATCTACACATCTTTTAAATACCTCCAGGGATAGTGACTCAATCACTTCCCTGGGTAGCCTGCTCCAGTGCTTGACAACCCTTTTGGTAATGCATTTTTTCCTAACATCTAATCTAAATCTCCTCTGACACCACTTGAGGCTGTTTCCTTTTGTCCTATTGCTTGCTACTTGGGAAAGGAGACTGACCTCATATCTTGCTACAACCTCCTTTCAGGTAAGCTGTACAGTGATAAGCTCTCTCCTCAGCCTCCTTTTCTCCTGGATAAATAATCTCAGTTCCCTCAGCTGTTTCTCATAAAACTTGTGCCTTTACCAGCTTCACTGCCCTTCTTTGGACATGCTTCAGCACCTCAGTATCTTTCCTGTAGTGCTGAATAAAGTGGGACACTCACTTCCCTAGTCCTGCTGGCCACATTATTTCTGATAGAAGCCAGGATTCTGTTGGCCTTCTTGGCCATCTGGAAACACTGCTGGCTCATATTCAGCTGGCTGTGGACGAATAACCCCAGGGCCTTTTCTGCCAGGCAGATTTCCAGCCACTCTTCCCCAAGCCTGTAGTGTTGCATTGGGTTGGTTCTGACCCAAAGCACAGGGCCCAAAACTTAGCCTTGAAGACTTCTGCCTGCTGCATCAGCATTCTTGGAGTGTATTTTACTTAAAAATAGCAAGCGCCCAAGTAACTATCTCCACCCTAGCCTCTCTTCTTCTGTCAAAAGTTATTCGAAAAAGGACTAGCACAAATCAAAGAATCTCAGGAAAAAGGTTATTTATGAGAACTGGCTAGAATACAGTGTTGCAACACATGAGCAATTCTTAAAACATTATCACTCCANTCTGATAGAAGCCAGGATTCTGTTGGCCTTCTTGGCCATCTGGAAACACTGCTGGCTCATATTCAGCTGGCTGTGGACGAATAACCCCAGGGCCTTTTCTGCCAGGCAGATTTCCAGCCACTCTTCCCCAAGCCTGTAGTGTTGCATTGGGTTGGTTCTGACCCAAAGCACAGGGCCCAAAACTTAGCCTTGAAGACTTCTGCCTGCTGCATCAGCATTCTTGGAGTGTATTTTACTTAAAAATAGCAAGCGCCCAAGTAACTATCTCCACCCTAGCCTCTCTTCTTCTGTCAAAAGTTATTCGAAAAAGGACTAGCACAAATCAAAGAATCTCAGGAAAAAGGTTATTTATGAGAACTGGCTAGAATACAGTGTTGCAACACATGAGCAATTCTTAAAACATTATCACTCCAGTTTAGAAGAGTGGTGAGGCAATGAAATCCCCCTCAGAAATAGCCTTTCAACCATAGTCAAAAAAAGTCAAAGGCAAAAAAGATATGCAGGCGATAAATTATATTTCATAAGGCATGAGAAGCTAATTACAAAAGGTCTACCTCATGGTTATCTCAACTGCCTGTGTAATAAAAGTCTAAAGCCAAAGAAAGGCACCACAAAGAAAGGCATCACAAAAGAAACATCACAAAGAAACAGAAATAGAGATACCTAGCATTCTAAAACTAGAAAAGTAACTTAATGTTGCTACATTTTATAATATTCTACAGCACTATATAATTGGAAGCAATTGCTTCAAAAGACAATAAATAATGCTTTTAATTCAAACACCAGGTTATTGGCTTTCCAGACTATAAAGCCTGGGAAATATTATCTACACTTTAAGTGTTTTGATTGAAATAATTGTGTTGCAGATTACACTAAGCGTGGTCATGGAAAAAGCTTATAGCAAGGGATATACTTAGCACACATTATACAACAAAAATGTTAGCTTCTGTTTTCCAGAAGGTTTTCCTTCAAAGACTAAATTTATCAAAAGCATAAGGAAACACGGAGCAAGCATGTTTTAGCTAACAATTGGCTACTTCTACTAGAAGTAAAAAGAATTTGTATTATTTGTTAGATTTGCACATGTAAATATTAGCAAATAGGGAAAATAAATTATACTTACACCACAGTATTCAAGCATTTGAATGATTTCTTCTTCATAAACAGTTTCTGTAAAATACTGTTTCTCTAGCTCTCTCCAGTTCACTGCCTTGCTCAACACACCCTGAGATAATAAACATAAGCATCCAGTACACAAGTAAAACTCAGAGATCATTCTGAAATAATGATGCACAGAGAAAATTGATCTGTTCCTCTCTGTGACTTGGATTTTTCCAGTGGACTTCTGCCCAAATTTCCAGATAACCCTTAGAATTACTGGAATCAAAACGTAAGTATATATAAGCACTTCCCTTTAAAAAAAAATTTAAAAAAAAAAAAAATCAAACAAACCAAACACACAAAAAAAAAAAAAAAAAAAAAAAAAAAAAAGTCCACATTAGGGCCACCCCTTNTTCCACTTAGGGTCTACCCATTAGTAATCATCTAGACTGGGCTAAATCAACAACATGTGTCAAAGCCAGTCTATTCACTCATCTACTCCAGCGTCAGGAGTAAAAAAAGATATCCTCACAGTAGTAGTAGTAGTATTATCACCCAACTATGTAGGACAGGCTTTGCGCAGGAGAAATCATGTTTTCGTGCTTTGCTTCCTCACCTTCCCACAATTTAGATCAGGACTCTAATTATTATCCCACAAACCAGCTCCGGCCTTTCATTTGGCACATGACCCTCTGAAGTAGCTCAAAGCTACCTTCCTTATCACACGCTGCATATCCTGAGCAGGAAGGGTGGGTTTTGCCACTAGTCACTAAGAGAGGCTGAAGGGTTATGAAATGCCCTAACTGAACATGCCCAACCCTAATCTTTTAACTTACGTATCCGATTACATTCTAGATTGTTAACAAAAATATATGTTAATTACCGTAGTAAACACTGCAGAAGCTGTTGACCAGGAAAGACACGGAATCAGTGGTAATGGTTTAGGCCAGTTTGTCACTGCCAGTGAAGCCATCTAGAATCAAAGGCACTTATGTATTTTAACACTGAATTCACAACATGGGAGAAAGATCTGTTACCTTCCATTTGTTTGTTTACACAGTACTGAACAAATACAGTGTCAAAGTAGTTAAGGAATGTGGCAGTTGGATACAATTTCACCTGTTTTGAAAATACAGCCTATTCTTTGTGACTTCCCTAACAATAAACATTGCCCTGGATAGGACTAATGGCAAGGCCAAATGAGTTTCTGTCGTAACAATTCCCAATGGAATATTTATTTTGACCTTTTAGTTGTTTAAAACCATAAAAAACACCTAAAAACCCTTTTCATCAAGTTCTTGCAAACTTATTTTAAGGCACAAGGGAATCAATCTACAGAAGGACTATCTAAAATTCTGCACATATAAAATTTGTATACTGGAAACAAAATGTGGAACAGAAGTAATCAGCATGTTAGATGGACTCTTTTTCTGTCCTTCAAATTAATACTTTTACATCAGTTCTCAGAATGCATTTTTGTGAGTATTCTATTTATTCCAGAAGAAAACAAAGCAAAGAAGCTTAATGTACAGAAGCTCCCCTATACAGTGTTCTTGCCAAGTTTTATATTATTGCTTTAAACTGAACAGTGTAAACCCTCTAATACAAAATATGCAATGTCTGTGCCAGATGTCTTAATAAGTGGATGTATACAACTGAACTACAATTCTATTCTAATTCCTTTTTATTAATGAAAAGTTACACAAGAACACCACATATCTAGATTCTGATAGCCAGAACATCTGACTTCTTTTGAATTCCACCTCTCCCTATCAGTAGAACTGAATTAACACTACCTACTTTCTGTTGTAAAACACATGCTAAAGACATCAACATAAAAGATGATTTATTTTCCTGGTTTTGTATTGTACCAGAAGTCCTATAAGCCAGGACTAGCCAAAAATATATATTCCTGGACTACAAAAAAAAGTTTACAAGGTGTTTCCAAACTCATTCTTTCAGACCCTGCCTCCTTCTACACCCATGCTGTACATCACCATTGGTACAGGATACAGTACTCAATTATTCCCATAGTATTTAAAGTGTCCTGCATGGTTAGTGGTGCATATACCTGTTTGAGAATTCCAATCCAATTTACAAATAAGACAGGGAAGATTTTTAACACAAAAGTTGTTGTTTCAACAGGGTGATGTTTAAGTAAACCAAAGGTGCTTCACACATTCCTGACATTAAGAATTATAAAATCATGCTTTGGAGAAAAATTATTTTCCTTTCAGTAGACACTACCATTGCCAACATCATTTATCTCTAACAACCAAACAAGAATCAGCAAAACAGAGGTATGGTGTTTTAATAAGCTTTGTACCTATGCCTCACAGACCAATGATTAACTGTAGGAATACAACAGTAATATTTTAACTTTGTATTAGTCTTTCAAGCATTTTATAATACACTGCTGGTTTAGTTGAAATATGTACAGTGTCATACACAAAATTATCCATCTCATTTCAGAAATCTTCTCCAATCAACACCAATGACTGGGGGAAAAAATGAGTTGAGGACAGAACTGACGCCAAAAATCAGCTCAATTACAACATGCCTGCAAAGAAGAAACATGTCACACAATACATTCAATTACAAAAGTTTAAACAAGAAGAATGGTGGAAAAGACGGAGAACTAGGAACTGATCAGTACGGGCCTTCTTCCAGAAAAGATTTACCTCCCCACTTTCTCTTGTGGAAAAAAAACCCACCATAATTATGTGAAACGCTTATATTCATGTTAACTGTCAGGAGCTAGCTGACAAAGGGTTCTATGGATTGTCAGTACTTATTGAGGATTATACTAATTCAGCACTACAGAACATGAGAATTGCCAACAATTTGTTTCACATTACTCTAAATGTTTATTTTAAAGTACTTCTGAGAGGCACACTATAAAACAAATTGTTTCTGTATGCTAAACAGTCAAATGAGAAGTTAAAACAAAAATTACCAAACAGGAAATAGAAAAGCTTACATGTCCTCCCATGGATATTCCAGTCATCCCTAGAGGTCCATAGCCTTCTCTCTCTAGCCAGTGCAAAAGAGCTGCCGACTCTAGAACAAGAGCTCCTCCCATCACAAACAGGTCCGAGACATTTTTTAAACATGACCGTCTTTTCTCCCCAGAAAAGGAAAATATAGGATTTATTTTCTAAGATTAGATTTTGACAGTTCTCATCATTCTATACATACTTTTATACAAAGCCTAATCACATTCCCAGAGAAATTTGGAGCTGAACCTCTGTTGATTCAACAGGGGAAAAAAAGAAAGTCCAGATTCTCTAGCACTTCTACTTTTTCATCAAAATGAGTACTAGGAATAAACACCTACTAAGCTGCTAGCATAACATCACTGACAGCCTGGTCTTCTAGATATTACCAACATTACAATCTCACTCATAGTAATCTTCTGTCCTGTAAAGTTATAAAGAAATAGAACTAAAGTGATACAGTCCTAGGCATGCTCTATCTCATTTGAAGAACCTTTTTTCCCCCCCCCCTTATTTACCTGTTTTACATCATTGAAAAATTGCACACAACATTTGAAGAGACATCAGTATGTCAGCTTTGGAAACACCAGTGTCACTGTAAGACTGAAACTGTAAAGTGGGAAGTTTGTCACAGTACTGAGAAATTGATGTAGCATACTACAAAACATTAAAATACCCAAGAAAAAAAAAGTAGAAAGCTATTCAGCTGAATCATCGGAGGAACTTTCAAAAAGGAAAAAGAGAAGTATTTTACAGAGCAATTAAAACATTTTTATTTTGGGGAGGGGGACCGTGTATTTTCAGTATCACAGTCAGGTTACAAAAGACTACTGGCCTCTTCTGCCAGCGTACAATCACATTTGAGTCGCTCTGAAGCACAAGGACAAAGCTTACTGTGGAAGCTGCAGAGCAATGAACACAGCTACTGCAGACCATTATTTATAGGCTAGTGTAATTCTTTCCTACAGCTTTGTTATGACAGATTCCTCAGCTCTCTCCAGCTGCTGTATTTAATATACTGGTAACAGTGTTTAATAACTAAAACCTCTGCTGCCGGTTTGTAACCCTGTGTCAGAGCAACAACTACTGGTTGGGGTATTAGACTCAGCACGGCCCTTCTAAAGAATCCTTCTTTATGTCATGCATGTACTAAACTGTCAAGGTAGACAGCCAAGAACAGAATTAAGACAGATCCTTGCCAAAAGATATACATTCTTTTGCATCAGATCTTCATAACTGGTGGAAAAAACCCAAACAAAAACAAAACCACCCAAAACAAACAAAAAAAAAATCCCACAAAAAACACCAAAACAAAACACCAACAAACAAACCACAAACCCACACCAATGGATGCATTCCAGCACACACTCTCTTGTCATTTTGCTATAATCTTACACTTTTAAATGCAGTAATAAATATAAGTTTAGGAAGTTTTCCTATCAAAAAACAATTTTACAACTATCATCTTTGTTAATGTAATTAAATTTTTTAAAAAGTGGTTCTTACATCAAAATAAATAAAATTCAGCATCTGCTTTAGGAAAAAGCCTAGAAACTATATTTTTAATTAGCTTCTAAATTCACCTTTAAGACATCAACTGAGAGAGCCAAGTCCCATAAAATACTAAATATTGCAGTTTTCACTGACTAACAAACAAGTAATACCAGATGCATTTACATGGCTGACTGCACTCTTCTGAAATATCTTGGGAAAGCAAACTCTTACCAATTGTAACAGGAAAGTACACTATCTGAACAAAGATTATTCAGTTGACTGAAATACAATTGCAGCATTTGTATATGCCCAGTTGTGAATTACAACTGCAAGTTCATCTTTTGCAAACTTTCCTGATCACAAAAAATGACAACGCAGTCTGCCAAAGGGTAGACAACATCACATCAGCAGGTTACAAGCGGTCCATACTCGAGATTTTTTTTTCTTAATAAACTATCAAAATTTACACTATTTTGAGCTTCTTGAGGGGAAAAAATAAAGAAAGAGAGAGAGAGAGAGGAGAGAAGAAAGAGAGAGAGAGAGAGGAGAGAAGAAAGAGAGAGAGAGAGAGGAGAGAAGAAAGAGAGAGAGAGAGAGGAGAGAAGAAAGAGAGAGAGAGAGAGGAGAGAAGAAAGAGAGAGAGAGAGAGGAGAGAAGAAAGAGAGAGAGAGAGAGGAGAGAAGAAAGAGAGAGAGAGAGAGGAGAGAAGAAAGAGAGAGAGAGAGAGGAGAGAAGAAAGAGAGAGAGAGAGAGGAGAGAAGAAAGAGAGAGAGAGAGAGGAGAGAAGAAAGAGAGAGAGAGAGAGGAGAGAAGAAAGAGAGAGAGAGAGAGGAGAGAAGAAAGAGAGAGAGAGAGAGGAGAGAAGAAAGAGAGAGAGAGAGAGGAGAGAAGAAAGAGAGAGAGAGAGAGGAGAGAAGAAAGAGAGAGAGAGAGAGGAGANAAGGAAGAAAGAGGGAGAGAGAGAGGAGAGAAGAAAGAGAGAGAGAGAGAGAGGAGAGAAGAAAGAGAGAGAGAGAGAGAGGAGAGAAGAAAGAGGCAGCAGTATTTCAAAATTACAGTATCCATTAATGTAATGGTAATACTTACAATTGATCCTTAGGTTTTCTACAGCCATGTAGAAGTCTCAAGTTAAAGAAAGTAAAACTTTTTAATATAGAAACTGGCAATTAAAATAAATCATGCATATATATATATATAATCTCACACTAAATAATTAAAATGGGGAACTTATATTTCAAATGTTTAACTGGAACTAAATCAAGTTAAATGCAGTTTGGTGATGTACTTTGCAACATAAGATTTTATTTTTGTTAGGTATATGGGTAGGAAAAAAATGTAACCAGAGATACTTTTTAATAAAACAGATTAACTGTGTTACAGAAGTTACTAGTGAGTTGTTGCCAGGGCAGAACATTTAAAGAAATAATAAATAATCTTAAATGGTAGCAAAAAGTTTCTCAAAAGTACCTGAGGTACCACAGGGTTGCATTGAGATGGGAAAGCAGGAAAGGCAACTTTCTTTTTTGTCATTAATACATTCAGAAGTCACACAGTATAATGTAGAATGAATGTACATGGCTAAAGACATCATATCAGTACTTTGATCAGCACACAGATTCAAATCAGAACTTTTACTCTTAATGACTACAGTAAGCAGCTGCAAAAGACATTTTCAAAAAAAAAACCAAAAACCAAACAAACAGAAAAGCAATATTTGGTGTAAAAGTAGTATATTATAACTGCTTTAATGCAATGGTCATACTTTACTTCTATCCACCAAAAAAACCACTGGAAAGTGATCCACAACGTAGATATTACACCAGTGCAGTAAGTTTTCTACCTCTGCAGAAAACACTGAGAATGAGTATCTTGCTTTCCACAAAAGGATATAATAAGGATTTTCTAGTAATAGGGAAGCCATACAGGCTTCTTTAATCATTGGGCGTGCCATTAATGTGCGCCTCCTCCAGAAGTGCTGAAGATAAGATGTAGAAACATAAATTAAGATAAAATGTGATCAATTAATTTCTTGATAACTATCAATTTTATATTTTAGATACTTACATGATCTCCAGTGCCTGCTAAATGAATGCACACAGGTCTGTGCTTGCTATTCCATCTTCTGGGTATGATGAACTGAAATCTATGAGAAACAAACACCTATTTCAGCAAACTAAATATATTTACATACAGGTTGTGCCAGAAAAATTAATCTACATGACCAAAAAAAACCCCAAACAAACAAGCAAACAAAAAAAAACCCCACCCCACCCCCCCCAAAAAAAAACAAACACCACAAAAAAACCCAGAATAAAGTATTTTTGTAATCCATGCAGACAAACTGACAGCAATTCAGCAGTATCATTTTACATAAACACATCCAGCAAAGGAAGGGATCTGAAAGTAGGACAGAATAAATGCCAAACAAGAAAAGGAGCCAAACTGAAAGATCATGTTCCTAAAAAAGACCACTACCTCATCACCACAGTTTAAATTTTGCAGTGAAGAAATGGAACTTCAGATGAAAAGCAGTCTAAGCAAGAATGACTAGCTCTCCTAGGCAGCATTGCTACTTTTCTCTTGAGGGAACAGATGAGCAACACATTTAAATTAATAAAAAATAAATAATCAAAACCCAACCAACCAAATCATGAAACTATTCTATACACCCATCACCAATCACTTATTGTCTTCTGTTGCTACTCAAATTATTTACAAACTACTATGGAAAACAAAACCAAAAAAACAAAACCAAAAACATTAAAAAAAAAAAAATAGTACTTTCCCCACAAGATGGAGCACTGCTACCTACAACAATGTCACACTTCAGAAAAAAATATTCACACAATGCACAAATGTGTAGACCATTCCAAAGCTGTGACAGTACTGTCCAATGTAATAGCATAACATGACTACAAACAGTAAGATAAGGAAACAATTAGTGTATTGTATTTTCCAGTACGGTACTAATTAGTTCAATAATGCTAAGAGACAGTTTATTTCTCTGAACAATTGAGAGGTGGAAGAGAACTGATATTCTGACATTCCTTAGCATTACATGTTTAAGTACACATAAAACCAGCAACCAATAATATCTATGAAATTGACAACGCTAGTAACAATTGGAGCTGACAAACTTCTATGGTTAGCATACTACACAAAGTATGGAAAAAAAATTATCATGAAAGTTTAGTTCAAAACTGAAAGCAAACAGAAATTATGCTCTTTGCAGAGCTACTCCTCAAATACAAAGCAGCATTAGCATGAAACTAGCTAAAATGCCACAAGGTATCTTCTGACTCTTAGGGATTGTCTAACTTTCTGTGAGGATTTGTTATTGCTTGCCAAGTAAGAAAGGCACCATAGTCTTTTGCTACAATTAAATGAACTTACTACTTCAGTATACATACAGTATTTTTGTATTTGATGTAAATGGAAGACTGGAATGATTCCTTCAAATACAATATAACATGCTTCTTTCATGTAAACAGCATGTAAACAAAAAAATGTAAACATGTGAAATAGTATTATTTGTTCCCAGTATCCTGCTCATTTGGAAAAAAAACAAGCAAATAATTTAAAAAAAAAAAATGCCGGGTATTCTATGGTTTTGTGCAACATGATTCCTACACTAAAAAAAACACCAAAAAAGTGCCCCAGCAAAGGACATTCTTTGCTAGGGGACTTTTTTACCTAAATTTACTTACACATAGATTGAAGTATCACATAAACAAGATTTATTTTCACTTTTGAGATCTAAATCTATTACAACACACTAGCATAAACACCAGTTTAAAATAATTTGCAGATAACTTGTAGTACAATATATCAGTCTCGCAATAAAACTACTTGTAGACCATTCTTACTTCTCTTCAGTACTCGTTTCGGAACAGAAATACCACTTGGTTTCTCTTACCTTGCTACAAGGGATTCGACTGGCAGGATACCTGGAACATAATGAGCCATTGGGGAAATAAAGTGCCCCTCAAGAATTTTACAGTCAGATTGCTCCTCAACCTACAAAGAGAATGGGATAATAGCAGCATAGTTCATATCAGTGTTTAACTTGCTCTAAAAGCCAATCTCTTGAAGAAGAGCTCGTTACAGAATAAATATGTACTTAAAAAGAACAAACCTGACGTTTAATAGGGATACATGTTACCAACACAGTCAAAACATGCATTTCAAACTTTGCCTTTATTAAATAGCCTATTAAAGGAATCAAGGAATAAAGTGTAATGTTGTCCTTTAATGAACATACCAAGTTTCATAATGAACATAATAAATAGCAAGTTTCGAGCATTTTTTGAGCTTTAAGATCTGACATCCCACCTCCCCAACTATTATATTACTAGGGTAAAAAATAAAACACCATCTGTCCAGCCACTGCTTTATGCTCTCAGTCTCCTTCCATTCTCCACTAGTAACCAATGTGACTGCTCATTTTCCCTGTCCCCTCCAATCCCATTTCACATTTTTTTGCCATAGCCTTTCAATTCTACCCACAGTAGCTCAATTAAAAAAAAAATCAAATCAAATAAAAATCAAAATATAAAATCATTTAGCTTAACACAGCATTGACCACCAGTGCATTTATTTGACTTTAGAACTACTCTTCATTTCTGACTCCTTATTCACACTTTCTAGATTGAAAAATCATCAGAGCAATGATTACTTCTGTCTGCACACCTCACTCAGAAGCACAGGACAACCTTTTCCCAATCAAGATTATTTGAGAACTCACACCACATCGATTTCTTTTTCCTCTACACTCTCTCTCCTCTCACAGATAAATTCTAATGTCCTCTAACAAAGAGCATTCAATTATTTTAGCCTAGAAAAGCAGTCTGGTAAGGTCTAAGTTCATTTCACCTCCAGGAAAAAAATATTAATTAAACTGGATCATCTATTGCTTTTGAGTACCTTGTCAATGAACACTGGGTAATCCTTTGAAACCAGCATCTGGCATTTTTCCCTGTTTCCAATAATCTTTCTGAATTCAAATATTCTGTTGAAAGGAAACAAGTACAGAAGATTNAAAATTTCAGGAGCCATAGCCGATACCATTATTACCAGCAGCAATGCTTCTTTATTGCTGTTTGACATTAGTGTGATTACCCTTACAGACCCCAGGCAAAAGAAAAACTTGGCCTACTACTGCAATAGCTAACAGCAGAATCAGTCAAAAGTTCCCCCTATGTATCTATCGTGTTTGGGGGAGATGTGTGAGTGAAAGTTGATCATGCCTCAACAAGAACCTGTAAGTTTTTAAAAGAGGGTTTTGATAACATTAAAATGTCCCGTTTCAAATATGGATAACATGTAACAGAACACAGAAATGCTGCAATAAAAAAATAAAACAACCACCATATTTTTTGCTTTTTCCAACAAAAGTAAACTAAGCATTTTAAAAATCCAACATTCTCACTTTGCAGGAAAGTCTGCTTCTTGAGGGAAAATCAACTGAAAACATACATACAAAGCAATCCAAGTGCCATTTCAAGATTAGATGTTGTGAAGCTAACCACCATTTCACTTGAACTTAAAAACAGAAACAACACCCCACGTAACTACACTGTTACCCACAGTCAACAAAATTTCATTTCAGTATTTTTTTTAATTTCTTTATTGATTTTTTTCAAATACATAAGGATTATCTTATTAAATGCAGATTTACCATTTCCTAGTTAAATACTACATGATGCAAAATATACGTATTCAGTCAATTTTTAAACTTAAATGCAAGTGCTTAAATTCAAAGTGCTACTCAATAACTAATAAAAAGCAAAAAAATATTTAAAAATGAAGCAGTACTTTCCTCTTTTTAGATGTCTTGAAAATAAGAAAAAAATGGGTTTACTACTTTGGGTTATGAGAGAAACTTCTGATTACATCTTACACTTTTAAAGCTCATTATTATTAAGAAGCTACAGAAAGGTGGCAAGAACCTCTCAAATGTTAAACAGAACAATTCCTCTGCAAAAATTCAACAAGTTTTGTTTTTAGAAAACACTTTTCAGAGATGCCACTTGAAGTACATCAACATTTTTCACTTATGCATATATGGTAGACACATACATTCTCTCAAGAAGAGCCTCTTTAAACACTAACACTTAGTAAATCCATTCAAGATCTGTCTTAAATTCAACTCCTCCCTTGGTATGGAAACACATTTCCTGAACAAAACATACTTCAGAACGTTTTTTAAAATGCAGGATAGTAACACTTTTTGGTACTTCAAGGGTTGCTTTTCTCTTTTAATATAAAACACAGTTTATGCTGTTATACACAAGTGATTCACAAGTCACCTTTTCAGATCCTCTGGCTTTCCCCATCCTCTGATGAAAAGTTTAGTGAGGAGAAGCTTTCTATACAAGACATCTAATTTACTTACACCCATTAGCAGCAAATTGACATCTAGAAAAAAGAACAAGTAGAAACAAGGCATTTAAAGGAGGTAACTTAAGTGGCAAGTTCATTAATTGCAATACAAAGTAGGTTCTTATTCTGGTATCTGTATTAATGAAGAGCTATACCATTTTATTCCAATAAAGTAAACATTTATCTTGTCTATTTCTTTCTGATTTTTGACAACTAATTTCTTATAGGTTTGAAAACCATGCTCCCACTCCCTTCAGGGAAGAAATCATGCCACCAAAATCCTCAACTGGTATAACTTTTCTTTTAGCAAACACAGTAGCTCAAATACAGCCAAAACCAAAATGGTTTTAGGCAAGGTATTATTTTCAAAGCAATACTTACTGAAGTGAACAGGGAGCCACTACCGTGCTCTTCCAATATGGGAGGGAGGGAGGAAGAAAAAACAAAACACAAATCTGGTTTCTTGATCAGCAGGACACAGGTTATTAAAAAAATATCCAGGATCTGTATACACCAAAGAAAACAACAGATTTAAATAGTCACAGACTTGGTTAGTAAATTACCTTTGACTATTTTCTAGTGTTTCCAGATCCTTTCATACTAAATAATTTCATATCACTCCAAAATAGCATATTTAATTCATGATGGTTTGGTTGTTGGTTTTTTTTTGTTTGTTTGGTTGG
>VZRU01005826.1:1830-18176 GCA_013398155.1 Pedionomus torquatus
TGGAGCACCTCTCCTATGAGGACAGGCTGAGAGAGCTGGGGCTTTTCAGCCTGGAGAAGAGAAGGCTCCAGGGAGACCTAATAGCAGCCTTCCAGTATCTGAAGGGAGCCTACAGGAGAGCAGGAGAGGGACTCTTTGTCAGGAAGTGTAGTGATAGGATAAGGAATTATGGTTTTAAACTGGAAGAGGGGAGATTTAGATTGGATATTAGGAAAAAATTCTTTCCTGTGAGGGTGGTGAGGACCTGGAACAGGATGCCCAGAGAAGTTGTAGATGCCTCATCCCTGGAGGTGTTTAAGGCAGGGCTGGATGGGGCTTTGAGCAACCCGCTCTAGTCGGAAGTGTCCCTGCCCATAGCGGGGGGGTTGGAGCTGAATGATCTTCAAGGTCCCTTCCAGCTCGAACCATTCTATGATTCTATGATCCTCTGGGGCAATTTACACAATGGCCTTACCAGGTGGGAAGGCACTGCTGAAGACAGAAACACTTTCTATGGGTAGATTTGGCCTTAACAGACTAAACAGCTGCAGTTTACTGTTGTTGTACATGGAGGGAAAATTCTTCATGACAGTCACTCAAATGCAATGAATTCATTCAAAGTTGTGCAGACTTTTTTTCAGTCTGTATGGAATTTAGTATTGTGTTCTGCAATGCGGAAGTAGTTTGATGACATTGATTCAAAGAGAAGTTAAAGTTGAAGTAGTTGGAAGACATGTCCGAGGATCCTTTAGTCCAGCCCTCTGCTCAAGTAGGGTCAGCTAGAACAGGTTGATTAGGACAGTGTTCAGTCCTGAATATTTGGAGTCACACGAAGTCACACATGGAGACTCCATGATCTCTCTGAGCAACATGTATCAGCGTTTGACTAAGTGTTTTCTTATGCCTTTCACCGGACTCACTTCAGTAAGTCTCTATCTTTCTAGTGCTGGGGAGTCCAGGAATAAGCAGAGTTATGGATTGTGTTATGCATTAAAGGCATATTGGCATGGAAGCTGGTTCCATTCCTCTGAACAGAACTGAGTTACTTAGCACAAAATGTCACTTCAAGCTGAAAATATGTGAATAGGGAGGTCTTTGGAGATAGGATCATTAACTCATAGTAGTGAGGTTTGCAGCAATAAAGTAGCTAGTAACCATCACTGCATTCAGGATTGTAGAGTTGAACCAGGCAAACTGTGTGGGTCCTACTCTGGAGATGGCAAAGAAAAACTAGGAGACTAAGGACAGATATGGCACTCAGCTATATTAAAATCATAGCATGGTGTTTTTAGGGTGAGGCATTTTTTGATGATCCCATTCTGGAGAATATTGTTGCAGTTTTCATAAATGCTACCACAAAGGTCTATTTGAATAATATTTGTGTAGGAAGTGTTTCAGGAAATATTTATTTGTCTGAGAGAATAACCATATAACATGCCTTATTACAACAGCCATGACTGATATTTATACTTCTATTTGCAACTGCTGGATCATTTTAGAGAAATACAATTCTTCATACTGTTGTTTAACAATTCAGCTTGACAATACCTTTGAAATAATAAGAATCTTCATACCAAACAGAACTGACTTCCTTAAAAGACTTCAAGACACCCTAGGCAATAGTGTGATAAAATTTCTGCATCCCAAACAGAATACAATTAAGCAAAGAAAAGGCTGATAGGGAAATCATGTCTAACCAAGATCAGAAGCACGAACATAGAGTCAGCCTGTTTTTTTTATTGCCTGATTCAGGTCATTAGCCACAACATAGTACTGTCTCTTGCTGACCATAAACAACAGATGAACAGACTACTACTATCTAGTGGCTTAATAGAATCCAAAGTTTTGTAATCTTATCTGAGAAATTGAAAAACATCAATGCTGTATGCAATCTGGATTTTAAAAAAGTCTTACATGAAAAAGGTTGAATGATACTAGCTGCCTTCTCTATTATGTTTATTTATCATATGTTATCTTAGAGTAAATACAAAGGCTTTGATTCTCTGGTTTACAATATTAAAAAATCCTCCTTTGTCCTCTTCTCTTTCAATAACACCTTCCTGACTGCTTCTGGATGTCACAGTCAAGGACTTTGCCGCTGGAGTGATTAAATGATGTGCAGTCTGTCCTTAGCAGTGGAGGTGATAATTACACAGAGAACAGGAACTAGGGAGTAAGCATGTTCCCCTGGAACAGGTCTCAGAATAAAAACATCAGATGTGTGCTGCTCTCAATAGCACTGGGCTTCTCTTCATTACTGCCCCATCACTCTTTTGAAATTGATCCCATTTCATCCACTGTAATGAAGTTTAACAAAAAATGTTGCTGAAGAATTTCAATGTCGTCTTCTCTCTCAGTAGCTGACTTTCTCCAGAGTGCTGACAATAACACCTTCTGCTCTACAAAGTATAAATCGTGGAACAGCTACCAAAAGTTCTTTTATTAACCAAATTTTTTACAATTTTTTTTTTTTTAAATACATTCTCTTCCACAAGGCAAATGTTTTATTCCACTTCGTAATTCTAGGAATGTATCTCATACTATATATAAAATAACATTTATGGTCCAGTCACATGCTTCATTGAATGTAGAATATTTTATCTTTTCCTATGTTGATTATCTTTGCTCTAGGAGAGGTAATGTTATTTCCATGTCAAAAAGGAAAAACAAAGTTACTCCAGAGTGAACTGTTTATTCTTTTATTTAAGACTGCATTTTTGAGCCCTCTGTTTCAGAATGGAAAAAAATGAAATGGTAGAAAATCTCAAAATGTCACAGGAACATCCTCAGAAAACAAGGAATTTTCAAGGAGTATACGTTAAGTCAGAAAAGGGGAAAACCGCCAAAGATTTGACTTGATTTTCTTGAATAAAAATGTTTTCTTTAGTGTCATCTACCTGATACTTGCCTACTGATAAACTGCTGGTGTGGAAATTTCTTTCAGATAGAAGACTTATATCCACAGGAACCACAGTCTTCAGGGCAGAATACTACAAATTGTTCAGTGGAGTACAAGTGCCACAATTCTAGAAGCAAAATCACTTTAGTGGTTCCTGGTGATTATTCAGCTTACCTGCTGCAGTGCCATTTGCGGGACAAACAGCAATACCCAGTGTATCCCTTAAATCATATGCCAACACCAGCTATCTCTTCCCTGCTACTCATACAGAATGAATGCTACTATAAAGTGTTGCTATTTTTGGTGTAATTGTGGTAGATCTCATATTTGTGTCACAGATCTAAAAACAGATATGCTAAAACTGATGAAACATCTTTATTAGTTATAGATCAAAATTAATAATACACTACTTATGTCCGCATATTTTTGCATCGTAAATTAGAAAACTGAGAAATAAGAGTTTATCTGTAATTTCTGAACTCATAAATACTTGCTAATGAACTGAAGAACCTATAAATCATGTAAGCAAGCTACAGTTTCTCATGCTATCTTTAGGAAAACTTCATTTTTTACCAACTCCAATCTTTTTTTCAGAGGAGAAGAGAGAGAAGAAAAAGGTCTTGACATCTTCAAATAGTTCTTTCTTCTTTTTTGTTTCCACTTAGTGTACTTAAAACCCTAGAAATAGGATAAGTGCTTTATTAAGAGCTATGATACAAGTATTCTTTTGAAAAGCCTAACTAAATGACTTTGTCAATATGTTTAAATAGTTAAGAAAACAAGGATAAACTTATCATAGAAAAATTTGGTTTATGCAAAATTTGGCTGGGGAGGGAAATTTTCCGACACAAATGACCTCAAGATGATTTTCCTTTAGATGTGTTGTAG
Organism: Pedionomus torquatus; assembly: GCA_013398155.1. NCBI lineage: Eukaryota > Metazoa > Chordata > Aves > Charadriiformes > Pedionomidae > Pedionomus > Pedionomus torquatus. The sequence continues at coordinate 5,597 of VZRU01005826.1, forward strand.
AGAAAAAGAAAAAAAATGAGAAAAGAAAGGCCTCTTGTTCACAACAAATCGGATCCATCCATTAGACATCTATCTTATAAAATATTTACAATCAGTTCTGTCTTGAGATCTTGAAGTTTGCTCTCTCCCAGTGATATTTGATAAGACCTATTGTAGCATTTCAGCTTTATCTCCAAGGATCAGATTGGAAGAGTAGTATTTGCACAAATAGAGTTTAAGCATCTACAAATCATTTTGCACTAGAAATCCACCACAGAATTGATATAGAACAGAACAAATGAGCCTGAGTAAACACAGAAATACACATCAACCGTGACCTTCCCTTCCTGGCATTGCTGAATATTTGCTTCACTGTCTGGAAATACGTGGAGCGTATTTCTCCCCTCACACTGTAAACCGTGCCTATGGCGTTTTGCAGTAATTACAACTATGTTTGAAAGAAAACCCATTGCATTATTTTATAATACTGAAATCCCTGTTTATGACACAGAAATAGTGCACAGTCTTACAATCCCAGCAAGAGCCATAATTGATGCATTGCAGTTAAGCACACTTCTCTGGCCAAGTTAAAATTTTAGTCACCAGTAAAAATAAATCATGTTTTAGACATGCAACGCCTAAAACAAAAGTCAGCTACACTGTGATAGAAGCTCACTGTACACATGCTCTTCCTGACAAATACTCACAGAAGAGCTTGAGTTAGCTTTACTCTCTGATGGTGTTCTGGATTTAAATTAAATCAGTTGAGAGCAGTTCCATGGCAAAAGTTTCTGGGTTTGATCATTTAGTTTGTTATTTCAGCAGACAAAAAATAAAGGAATTTGCACACAAATGTATATTTGATTTTATTGCAATGCTCAAAAATGATGAATTTATTATTACATGAATTCCCGCAATTGTATCCTGGATTTGGGCCCAAGCTTTTTCAGATGAAACCGATAAACTTCATGGTATATCTGAAATCAAAATTCCTGGTTTAGTCTTACAAATATGATAAATATAACAACAGTTGAAAGAACTAAACATGCAATTGAAATTGGTGGGTATGACCTGTGAATAACCATTCCAATGAAATTTCTAGGTCCTTTGTCTAGATTATCCATCTGTCCTTGCCACTACAGAGATTTTAACTTCAGTGGGAATCTGAAAGATCTCAACATGTGAATTTTAATTTTATGATCTCAAATACTGTTTTAGAATCAAAAATCTTCTATCCTGAGGATTCCCTGAAGTCCTTTCAATTATTCTGAATATTCTTTATTTACCATTTTTGAGTAAATTTTTTTGAAGACTTTAACCAACCTAATGTAAGACATTGTCCTTAACCAAAGCAAATGATAAAAGATTTAGAATATCTCAGGTTCTGCATATTGGTCATGCCAGAGTTTTATTGTTCCTTCAGATGCATTTTTTTCCTAAATGCAAATGAGGAGACACAGGGTCCATTTCTAATTCTGACACTAGTACAAGAACTGTAATAGTCTGAAGAAATATTCCATAAAGCCACACCACAGCTATACTTAGGCAAGTAAATTCCTAGCTGCTGTGAAACCCTCTCTGCCACACAGCACAACTTGCATTCTGTGAACTATTATTCACTTTTCCAACTTACAGTGACATCCTCCGCAGGGCTGAAAAAGAAAAAAGAAAGCAGCAGCAAGACCAAATGTCATTATGAGAGGAACACCCCTCTGAATTGGGTTGACATCATCTGAAGCAGACAGCAGGCAGGCAGCCCCACACCCTTAGGTGAAAGTCCCAACTTTCATTCCTGAATTATAGGCAGCAGGATAAGCTGAACCACTTCAAGCCATAAATATATATTTTGAAAATGAAACAGTAAGGATAACTGCATATAATAATAAGTGTATCAGATAATTAGGACAGACTCAGTATTTCTTCATGCTACTGCTGACTTTCTAATATGAGTCATATACCCCTTTTAGGTTTCAGAAAGCTCTTTATGAAAAGTGCTTGTCAGTCGCAACAGGTCTTGGTAACCTCTGAGTGGTTTCTGTCTTTTAGATTTGGTTCTAGAGTCTTCAGAGAGAGAGTCTTAACTGGGTTTTATCCCAGAACACATTTAAATTACCTTCATGTCTGGGGATATTTTCAAACCCTCAGCTGAAAATAGACAAAATAAGCCTCCCTTTTTCCCAACCTTTTCCACATGCTGATCTATAGCTCAAGGATTCTGCAAGTGTTTATGCAGTAGAAATTTGCGGATATCTTTCAGGATGAAGAAGAGTAAACTCAGGAGGCCAGAACTGAATTTCTAGTGACCAGATGAGTTTACAGCGGTGGAGACTGTAAGTGGCTGAGTAAAATTTGTAACAAAAAAAAAAAAAAATAAAATCCCATTCCACCAGTACAGAAACAATGGATTATCTTTGATTTTAAACCCATGTATTTTGTTTTTATCTCAGTAGAATACTGATATTTTCCTCCTTAACAATCACCTGCCACACAGACGATGTCAAAGGAAAACTTGAAGAACTTTCATATAAGAAACTTGATTTTGTTCAGTCTGAACATGTCTATCTTTAATGTTTTAGCTAATTTTCAACTGGTTGACTGAGAGACAAAGACATTTCAGAAGTTAGCTAAAAAGAAAGCAAACCAAACCCTAGTTTAAGAATTTACAGTCAAAAATACAGATATCAAAGAAAATTAAAAACAAATTTAATTATCACTGGACCAAATTTCATTATTTTGATTCAGGCTTATGGTCTTTTCTGAATCTAAAATTCAAATCTGTACTTAGAGGAAAAAAAATCCTGGTATTTCCTATTTTTTGCCCAAAACCAGCTTTCGGACATTTTGAACTGTCATTGACTATAACATTTCCTTCCACCATCCCCGTTTAAAACTCAGTCTTTAACTGAAAATTCATGTTACATAAACAAACTTAAAACGGGGTCCTTGACTCTAATATCTTCATAATTTGGAGATCCAGAGGGCTGTGTCAGGATTACAGGGCCTGTTTGGCCTTTCTTAAGATGAAGATATAAATTTAGGTCTATAAGAGATTTTTCACTGGACAACCTTAATAGAAAAAATCTAAGACAGAAAATTCCTGAGGTAGTTAGCAAGAAGATAAGAAATGACAGTGCACTTTCCAGTTTATTCTATTTTGCATACATAAAATTCTTCTGCTGTTTTTAATAGTGTCAAGGGGTAGGTTCAAACAGTTTAAAATATTTTTTTTTAAACTAACATACCACAATGCATTAGTTCTCTGTTAAAATGTTGGAATCACTAAAAACCACTCTTCTGTGGGATGTTCATTACCATTTGCATCTATTTGAGAAGGAAGCAAGCATTTCAGTAAGAAAAGAGCACAGTGTCAATGCAGTAGAGCAGAATAGCAAGGAAATGCAAACGATATATGAAAAATTACCCTTGTGTTCCCACACTGCTGTTCAGAAATTGCCCAGATCCAGCAAAGTGCCAAGGTCTGCTTCACTGACCTGTTTTGGACTGTAGAAGCAGCCAGTCCCTGGTTTAAAGACAGTCCTGTGAGACACTGCAGTTCCACAAATATTTTTTCATGTTTACATTATTTTGTACAACTCAGGTTTAACTTGACGTTTAAAGCTAGAAATATTTAAATGTGCATTTTTCATATACAATCTATCCCAGATTCCAGGTTTTACTGCTGTAACTTGTTTACAGAGACCTTTATCTGTCTCACAGATGGTGTCCAAGACAGTGTTTCCATCCCCAGAATTTTTCAGAATCCTTTTAAGCTGTGACAAATTAAAGCAACATAAGACTTCAATCTATTAGGGTTATCATTCTTCAGAATGGGAAAATGAATATGCATTATTATAGTTTTGTTTTGGAGGGTTTTTTTTGTTGTTGTTTTTTTTTTTTTTGTTAGATTTTTTTTTTTATTCATTGGATTTTAAAATAAGTATGCTAAAATACACTCAAAGAGATTAACATAACACTGGGAAATCTGCCAGTTTCATTTTATTGTTTGCATTACCATGGCACTTAAAAGCTTTATTGGCTGTGCCTGTACTAGAAAATTAGTCTGCACAGGCATATGGGAACAGGCACTGCCACAGAGTCATTGCTACTATTACCTTTTTAACATGGTTGTCACCCAGGGTGGCTACTGTTTCTACAGACAATTCCTGGGCATAGTTCAGGGGACAGCACTGATCAAGTAAATCCCAAAAGGCACTCTGAGGCACCCTGTTTTGAAGGGTAAGAAATTAGGCATCTGGATATAAGTTGTGCCGTGACACTTTGTCTCAGAGCTAGAGAGTGGTCCTTGGTTTGCTTCCTTTAAAAATGTAAGTGTAATTCTTTCAGACTTGTATCTTGGTGCAGCTAAAATAAATTGTACCTACCTCAGGAAGCTTAAAGTTCCAATGCAAAAGGAGAGCAATAAAAGGAATCTCAGAAAACATCATTGGGATTCATGCCAACACAGCAGGGTACTGCTGCCTCCTATTGTCTGGACCTGGTAGAGATTTATGGCAATACTAATGCTAATAGTGGGCCATTAGCTTAAATAGTTATGCTTATATCCCCTGTTTCCATATTGCCTTTCTATGAGTGATCTAACTATGAGTATTGCTATATAGCATTTGTTCACGTTTTTTCACATTTGTTTTCTGAAAGGTAAGCACAGTGCACACAACGAAACCAAAACTGAAACGAACCAGCCAACCAGCCAAACCCTCCAAACCAAAACCACAACCCACAGTAAAGAAGTAGGATGTGAAATAGGAAAAAATTTCTTCTGAGAAAAGAAGAAAGGAAAAGAGGAAGAAAAAACAAGGGAGACCTGGAAAGACAAAGCTCTCAGCTGAAAGCCAAATACCATAGAACTGCATCTGGGGAGAGGAAACAATGTCTTAATATCTTGTTTTTGCGAGGGGGTCATAATCCTTTGCTTTTCCTACTGGGGACTGTAGAGTGTCCAGTCTCAAGGATGTGTGACCAAATCCCTGCTCCTGGGGAAGTTCTTTTGTCAAAAGGTTCTTGCCCTATTGAATGTTTTCTTTGATGGGGAGGGAAATGGCATGGGGACTTATATCTGCCAAGGTGGGTGAATAACACTTCCAGAGAAAAGCACACAGGACGGTCCATATAAAAGAGAAATGGAAGATTTATATAAGGTATACTTCAAGATTTACTGAAAAAAAAAAAAAAAAACCAAAAAAAAAAAGTATGTTTTAAAAATACAGACACTCTGAATTCCCTTGTTATCCTGGTTATTTAAGATGACTGGCCTACTATTTTTCTTCTATGGCTTATATTTATGGTTCACCTCTAAATCCCCTAAGTAACAAATATTCCATCATGCCCTTCCATGTGTATGTGAAGTTTCTTGGGGAAATGTAAAAAATAAAAAAAAAAATAATTAATTAATACACCAAACTAAAAGCTTTCCCTCTGCTTTTCTTTTTTTTCCTTCTATTTCTCCATTATTCCTGTCACTGTTCTATTCCATATACATTTCTTCCCCAATCTCATTTGATTTTGGTTTTCTTTTCCCTCACTGTCTCTGGGTATCCCCAGTGACAACACAATATTTCTTTTTTCCAGTTTTATTTCATTTCTTGGACTCCCATAATAACTAGTTCCCTACAGTTGCTCTTCCCTCAATATTATACTTCTCATATTGGTGGATATCCCTCTCAGTCTTTATACTGTGCTTGATACTTCTCTCTCCTGTTTCTGGATTATGTTTCTCTCTACTTTTTTTTTTTTTTTTATCCACTTAGCTTTCTCTTCTCCTTTTTCAGTGCTTAAAGCATCCACTTCCACCTAATGGATCATACCTTTTTAGTAACAAGAGAGAATATTCATTCTTTCAGGATACATTGTAGGGCAGGGCTGCATCTCTGGGATTTTTTGTGGCTTGGGTTTACTTAAGGTAAATCTACAGTTTGCTATAAATAAGATGATGTTATTACGACTTTAGATATATTAGACCTAATTCTGCTGTTACATTTCCAGTTACTTCCTCTAGTATGCTCCCCTTCATATCTTTTTCTTCTTCTTTTTTTTTTTTTTTTTTTTTTTTGAGTATATTGCTCATATAAAGAAATCTGGATTTTCCTTACATATGAATATTACAACAGTAGAAATTAATGATCTCTGAAGCAGCCCTGTGTATTTATGAAGTTTTTTGTGTAGACTAGCACCAACAGTGTCAACTGAAATGTGTAAATCATATCATCTATCTGGTGCATACACAGGAGGGATATGCCAATCAGTGACTGAAGCAGTCCACAGAATAGTTGTGTTCTTAGTTGCCAAAATGACTGATGAGTTGATGAATCTTTTGTTTCTCAAGCCAGGATTGGAAACTGTACCCAAAATCTTGATTTTTTCAGGCTTACTTGTCCTGAATACAGGAAGGATCTAGTTCCTTGGTAATTATAGAATATGAGCCAAAGAAAAACAAAAATAAAGCAGACTCAGTTGTAAATCAGTATCTTTGGCTACATAGGCTATGCAGGCAGTCAGGTGGTTTTTGGAAAAAGACCAACGTAGTTAAGTAGTTCAGGCTTTCTGAAGAGATGGAGGCAAATCTGTCATATATATGTCTGAATTTATAGCTAAGAGTGAAAAGGTGTCACCAAGGACACATTGGATTTTGTAAGTATATTCTATACAAAATATTTTTTTTTACTCATCAATATATACATCTAATTAGTAGTCTGAAAAGTTAGAGCATAAATATATCTTAAATCAAAAGATGTGGTTTAGTTTACTGAGGCAAAATCATGACATTTATATTACTTTGAGATTGCAGTAGATTTATAAATGGTTTATTTTCATCTTCCTTCAGATGATACACTTCAAATTATGGGATTTTTTTAAGTTTAGTTTTCTGTTCCCAACCAAACATCATATGTGATAATGAAAGACAAAAATTACTACAAAGTCACCCAGAAAAAGTATAATCATATAAGAAGTATGTCAGATGCATTTTGAATTTTCAGACAAAATCTCCCAGCAGTGTGAGACTGACTAGTATGTATTTGTTCTACGTTTGCCTTTATAATTAACATACTGTCTGCAGAAGGAATTTCCCAATCTGGAACCCTATTAGTAGATACCTTGTTTATAATGTTTTGAATGGAAAACATGGTAAAAAGAATGTATGGAAGAGTTAGGCTCCTTCTCTGTGTCTTTATTGTATCAAGTCACTACATTTACTACCTGTTTGATATTCAAATATTAAGTAGATTTGTCTTTGCCAGGCTTTCAGCTTAATAAGAATGTAAAGTCTTATGTCAAATTCTTCCAGAACTGCAAAAAAAGCAAAACTCAAGTAGTATTTGTAAAGGCAAAAGAGAGAAGTTTTTGAAATCCTTACCCCTTAGTAGGATAAAATTTTTTTTCAGTAAGAACAGGGTTTCCTTCAGTATCAGATGTGACAGCAGAAATCGTGTCAGTGCAGTTTTGTGCTGCATTAGCACACTGACCTCCTAATGGACAGGAAATTTGCCTTTGATGGTTAAAGGTCACTAGTTTCCTTCAAAGTTTCTATTTATTTCTAAGCTGCTCTTTTACATAAATGTTTAACCTTGAATTCATAGGTTGCTTTTTCGTCCTGCATAAATGTTTAACATTGAATTCCATGCTGTCATTTAATAACTGGAGGAAAGACTTTCAGTTTTTAACTTCACCTAATGGGAGAACAATTTTTTCCTTCATTTATCAAAGGTCCCATGATCCCTTGTCCCTCCCACTTTAATTGGGAAGCTGTAATTTATTGATAAATACAAATATAAGTATAAAGTATCTGAATAGTATGAGTTAAAAGAAAATGGCAAATTGACTCCCTGTAGTGCAACTTGGCAAACCTTCTAGCAATATACTTTTACTCAGATCCCAAATAAAACAACAATAGTCAGCACTTAATGAATTTATATCACATTTTATGTCTTTCTACACATCACTTGATGTTTTGTTGTCTGCTGGTGCTTTTAGAGATTTCCCTTGCTGGTAATGTTTTTGTGTTGCTACCAGGTCTAATTTGGCTTTCAGCTAAGCCTTTGAATTTTTTATAATAAAGTAATTTACAGATGCTAGAAGATAAATTAGCACTGCAAATGCAGTTAAATTGCATAATCACACAGATTGATTTTGTGTTAGCCTTTGAGATGTATAGATACCTTGTGGCATCTCTGTCAAGAAAAGGCAGTGAAAGCAAAAACCTTTTAATTTCTCTGGAAAACAAGGAAAAACATGTCAAAGGACGAAAGAAAAAATACAGCTGTTTTGACTAAAATGCCCAGTGGTTTATAAATGTTCAATATACAGGTAGCATTCAGTAATGTCATTAACTCACACCTAGCATACACCACAAAATACCTTCACATAAAGCACAATTTGTATGTTTGGTTGGTTGGTTGGTTTGTCTTGGCATTGGCATTGATTTGGAAGAAAACAAAACAAAACAAAACAAAAACAAAAAAAGAGTTCAATGACTTTTGCAAATTTGTTATGTTCAGAGAAGACTTCTAGAAACAACTAGGACATCCCAGGATTAATGTGTTCAGGAGAATATGTCCAAGAACACATGCAGAATGCAAAATTTTCCTCTTGTGGATAAAACATTTCAGTTAAAATAAGGAGCTGTGAAGTTTTGCATGAGAGTAAGCACAACTTGGCTGCTAGCATTTTATGAGCAGAACACTGTTACTTGCAGGGATGCTCTGTGGTAAACACATTTTTCTCTCAGTACGTTCTATGTTATAGGCATGGGGATAGACATGCCAAGATAGAAATACATGAGCTGGGGATTTTACACATTCTGTGTACCAAATCTAGGATCCAAACACATTGCCTTCAGCTGATAGCTAAGGCAGTAAGTGCCCCTGTATTTTTTTCTGAACTAAGGAGAATAAACTACCTCAATCTGCCAGGAAAAATTTTGAAATAATTTATTTTACTGCATTCAGAAAAGCAGGGTGGTTTTTGGTGTTGGTTTTTTTTTTGTTTTTTTTTTTTTTTTTTTTTTTGGTTTTTTGTTTTTGTTTTTGTTTGGTTTTTTTGTTGTTGTTGTTGTTGGTGGTGGTGGTTTGGGGGTTTTTTTGTTCAGGTTTTTTGGTTGGTTGGTTGGTTTTTTGTTTTGTTTTTTTTTGTTGTTGTTGTTGTGTACTCACAGACATAAAGTCATGAAGATAAGTGCAGGTCAAGCCCTGGTGATGTAGATAATTGAACAATGCATAAGTGATTTGGAAGCAGTTTGCAATTAATAATTCACTAATGCTCGCTGTAAATCACCGTCACTGGTGACACTCACATGCAGTAATCTGTTGAACTTTGAGCATATGATTTTGACGTTTTCCTTTAAAAAGACGATATAGGAGTTCATAGCAAAGGCAGGTAAATCACAACCTGGTATAGAACCCATAACAACAAAGAACATAAAAAAGGGTAAGAAAAGTGGAGAAAAAAAAGTTTTCAGAGCAAATATACAGACTTTACCAAAAACTTGTAAAAAATAAAATCCAAAATAAATACTATGGCAAATATATCTTGAAAAACAGGGGAGGCAATTGAACGAGGCAAAGCATGGGGAATTAGGAAAAGGCATGTGACACATTCATTTTTCCTGGAATAATAACATGATTTATATATGGAAGTAACATTTTTGGTGGACATTTCATGGTTGGATGAGAGTTTGATGCTGTCATACATTTGTCTTGCTTTATTTTGTGTTTATTTCAGACTGTCTTCACTTTGTCATATACTTAGTTCACTAACAGTTATCAAGCAGAAATTCAGTTAATAAGATGTAAACATTCATTAACAAATTAATTTAATAATATATTTTTATGGGTGATTGCCAGCAGTATGTTTTGTGTAAGATCTGTTGACAAGTTTCTATAAAACTCACCTCAAAATAAAGTAACAACAAGACATGTGACTTTTGTATTTCTTACAGTTTTATGTTAAATATGTTGATCAACATGACGATTGTTGTGGGTGTTTTCTGAGAATAAACTGAGAAATAACTTAGTTAGAATTGAAACGATAGGGCAGAAGAAACATGTTCTCTGCTATGCTATGTGGAATCTGTTTTAAAAAAATAATGAAATGTTAACATTTTCTCTCCAAAAACAGTTTATAGAAATAAAGAGTATTTTACCTAACTTAACTGCTTTTTCCTGTTAAAAAAAGGAGACAAGATTTAATAAAATACTGTGAAGACATAGACTATGTGAATCACTAGTTAACCTAGTGACACCACCATTTTAGGTCTCATTAAGGCATGGGTACACACATATATTAGAATTCTGACTTAGAGACTAGAATCTAATTGGAGTAGTTGCTGCATGTTCAAGAGCATATTTAAAAGGCTTCCTTCTGAGTCAGAACGTGTGCTGGGACGACTTTTGCATTTGGGGCAAAGGGCAATTTAACATTAAGGGAACAAGCCAGCAGTTTATATGAAAGGTGGTTTGAAAGAATATGACAATTAGTTATGGAGACATGTTGTTGTCAGTCAAAAGGAGACTAAACATTTAAAAAAGGAATTTTACAGATTTTTATTAAATTTCCTTTCTGTATATAAGAATCCATCTAATCTAATGCACCTACCCTTGCAAAACAGTTACTGACAAAGGTCAGATTGTTGTCATGTTGCAGGAATACTTACCACACAAAACCGAACATACCTGTAAAAAGGGAGTCAGTCAAAGCCTTGCGTGTGAAAACACCATGGCAAGGAAAGAAAAAATTGATGGGAGAAAAAAATATCCCTTGGGGTTACTCTTTCATTGTTTCCCTAGTCTATGTTCGTGGAAATGAAGGAACTAAAAAAAAAAGGGAGAAAACTGAAACAGCAATTGAAGTTAAGGTAAAGTCAGAATATCATATAATCATAGAATCATAGAATGTTTTGGTTTAGAAGGAACATTCAAATACCACATTGTTCAAACACCTCTGCCATGGACAGAGACATCTTTGATCATATCAAGTTGCTCAAAGCTCCATCCAACCATGTGCCATTGCCAATGATGCAGCACCCACAACTCTCTCGGCAACCAGTTCCAGTGTCTCATCTCCCTCATTGTAAAACTTTTCTTCTTTTTGTCAAATCTAAATCTACTTTTTTTTTTCAGTTTAAAACCATTACCACTCCTCCTGTCACCATAGGCCTTTACAAAAAGTCTCTCTGCCTCTCTTATGAGCCCCATTTATACATTGAAAGGCCACAGTAAGACCTCCACTTGTTCTCCCCAACTCTCTCAGCCTTTATTCATAGGAAAGGTGTTCCAGCCATCTGATTGTTTTTGTGGCCCTATTTTGGACTTGACCCAACAGATCCATATCTGTCTTGTGCTCGGTGCCTCAAAGCTGAACACAGTACTCCAGATAAGGTCTCCAAAGAGCTCTATAGAGGGGCAGAATTGCCTCCCTCAACCTGCTTGCCACACTTCCTTTTATGCAGCCCAGAATACACTTGGCTTTCTGGGCTGTAGCTGCAATGTTCTTCAACATGGAAGAGTCAGATTTTGAACAGCTGAAAAATGCTATTCTTGAATTAGAGTGAAAAAAGGATTTTATTTTATTTATTTATTTTTTTTTAAAAAGGGACTAAAAAGAGAGAAAAATATTTTGCCACTTTTGAGACAGGACAGAATCCCCTCTCCAGGCTTTGGATATCCAGGAATTAACCATCCGGGGCTAAATTTTGAAAACTATTGGTCCTCTTTTGTAAGTGCAGATTGGCAGGAATCCTCCAGAGAACTCATTATTCCTTTCATCTTGACCAGTTTTCTTAGACTGGCATGAACTGCCTTCCAGAGGGGACTCCCTTGATTGATTGTACAAGGAGCTTGTAGGTAAGGTAAGGTAAGAAGGTTAGGTAAGGTTAGGTAAGAAAAAAAACATGTTTACATTATATTTCACTCTTTATGTCTGACAAAGCAAGAATCTTGTATAAACAGCTCACCTGCCCTCATGCAGAGATAAACTTGTATCCTCATCTTGAAGGAAATGGCATTAAGGTACATTATAACCTCATGCTCTGTCATTGACAACATATTCTACTTTTTTTTTGGAAAAAGTTCCTAATTCAAGGTATTGATAAAATAAAGTTGTAAAGTGAACGCGTACTTGGAAAGAAAGTTCATAGAGTACACAAGGGGATAAAACTCTTAAATAAGATGCAAAAAACCCCCTGTTCTCTGTAATGCTGCCAGTCCTGATAACTATCCATTAAGACATTTTGAAAAGCTTCTCTTAGACATACTTTGTATCAGAGGACAGAATGCTTTTTAATATATTTAACAGTGTGTAGAATTATAAAAACACAAAAGTATAAAGAGTTGTTTACTATTAGTCCCTGATATATAAAGAAAGCCAAGTGGCAGACAGTGGTGAGTGGTGTCCCACAAAGGTCAGTGCTGGGACCTGTGCTATTTAACATCTTTGTCGGAGACATGGACAGTAGGATTGAATGGACCCTCAGCAAGTTTGCTGATGACACCAAGCTTGGTGGTGCTGTTGTCACGCTGGAGGGAAGGGATGGCATCCAGAGGGACCTGGACAGGCTGGAGAGGTGGGCTAATGCAAATGGCATGAAGTTCAA
>VZRU01005826.1:18581-36910 GCA_013398155.1 Pedionomus torquatus
GATGGGGCTTTGAGCAACCTGTTCTAGTGGGAGGTCTCCCTGCCCATGGCAGGGGGGTTGGAACTTGATGATCTTCAATGACCCTTCCAACTCTAACCATTCTATGATTCTCTGATTCTATGTAATGTACCCATTTAAAAAAACTGTATTGTAAATTGAGACTCTTTTGGAATTCAATTTATTATAAGTTATCTTTGAAGCAAGCTATGTTCTACACTAATTAATTATGGTTTTATTACTTGTGCTCCTGCAATTTGTTCCATACACTAGAATTTTCTTTCACTACTGAAATAAACACAATTTACTATATAGCTTAAAATTTTGGCAGTAGATGTTTCTTTTTTTTTTTTTTTTTTTTTTTTTTTAATNNTTTTTTTTTTTTTTTTTTTTTTAATATTAAATAAACACCAGTCCATTACTTTAGAAACAATTTTATTTTTTTTTTTACTAGCTCATTGCATATGTTCTACTATTCTGTAGATTTGATAATGGCTCAGAGTGAAGAATATCTAGATAAATCAACAGCACCAGCTCCCGTACAATCTTAGATTTTCCTTGGAGGAATCTTATGCAAGAACTGACCAAGGTGAAACTGGATTACATGATAAAATCTGACATTATTGCTATACAAGTTGTGTGGAATGAGGGCTACTACAGCTTCAAAATTCCATCATAATCCAGTTGCATCCCACATTCTCCTGTCAAATAAATGTTTGTATTAGAAACGCTTTCCTATGGCAAAGTTGAAGTCTTCTGCTAGATGAGGTATTTTTAGTTGCAATACCAATTTTGCCAGTCTGCTTTTAAAAAGGCAGGTTTCTGAACTAAAGAAGAGCCTTCCGCCTATGATACACTGAGCAAACAAATTTGCATCTAAACTAACCTTACTGGAAGAAAGACAAACATGTCAGGCATCTGAAAGGGGAATAAGCATATGTTTGGATGAGCCAAAAAGTGTACAGAAAATATGAAAGAAGTAAACACTTGTTAAAAAACACTTGTTAAAGAAAATGAAATTCAATTAAAGATAACTATATCTTCAAGGAGTCCTTTGTAAATACAAAAGAAAGTAGAAGGTAACATAAACATCGAAGAATAACTCCTTATTAGCATCTGAGTGATTCACACAATCAGAGGATTTAAATCTAAAGACAACATAAAACTCAGTTTTGAACTTGCATACAGTTGAGTCCACATGTTCCAGACTTGTTCCTTTCAGCTGTACTGGGTGTGTGCTCTATTATTTATAGCTGTGGCTGGGTCAAAGTAGTAATCAGAGAACAAAGGCTTAGACTGTGACATGAATCCCCATGTGAGCTAGAGCCAGAACGAAGCCCCTTCTGCACTTCACACAATCTCCCAGTAATGAATAGTGTGACTTTGCACTGGTGGAACAGCTGTGTACAACAATCAACAGCAGCAATATCATGAGCTGTGATACTCTTTCACACAGAAATAACAGATATTTTTATTCTGCTGTTGAATTCTATGAGAACAGCATTTTATGATTTTAGACTAAAATATTAATTCTGCAAAATGTCGTCTGAATTAAAAAAATAATGTAAATAATCCCATTTGATCCAAACCAAAAATTTTATAGACACCTTGTAAGAAAAGGCCTGCATTCATTTTAGTAGCTCTTTCTACTTGCATAATTAATTGGACAAGTTGTCTGAACCATCTGACCTCTCTATTTGTCTCAGAAAGCTATGTTCAACACCACTGTACAGAGAGTTTTAGAGAGAGAGATGAATTATCTCCCTTCTGTGTTGCTAAATTTGTCTTTTCCTGCTTTGATTTGAAATATTAAGATATTGAAAAGTGTTCAAACCATCTTATATGCAGTGCCATTTGAAATATATGGTGACCAAGAAACTGAACTGCTTTATCACTTATAGTTTACAGATTATTAGAAGCTCTTTCCTAAGTATTGCTTTATGGCTCCAAAGGCTTTTCTAGAAGAGATTGCAATATTTTCCAGTTCTGGAGAGGAGTGAGACATTATGGTATCTAATGGCTCCTCAGTACATTAGCATAGTAATTAATCTCATGCAATTTTAGATGTCCTTGGTGCAGACATTCATGGCTTAGCTAATTATCTAGGGCTGGCTTTATAGTAAATTGAGAAAATAATGCTACTTTTAGGAAATTAAGCATTTCAGGACACCTAGAGTCACAGAAACATAGAAACAGAGAATCATTTAGGTTGGAAAAGACTCTTAAGTTCATCAAGTCCAACCATTAGCCTACCTGCCAAACCCACCACTAAACCATGTCCTTAAGTGCCACATCTACAAGTTTTTTAAATACCTCCAGGGATGGGGTCTCAACCACTTCCCTGGGCAGCCTCTTCCAATGCTTGACAACTCCTTGAGTGGAGAAATTTTTCTTAATATCCAACCTGAACCTCCCCTGACACAACTTGAGGCAGTTTCCTTTTGTCCTATCACTTACTGCTTGGGAAAACAGACTGACAACAACCTTGATACAACCTTCTGCCAGATAGGTGTTGAGGGATAAAATGGAAAGTTTTATGCTGAAACAACACATTTTTCTTTATTGGCTTTAATGACACGTTTAAGCATATGGTTCATTTTCCACTTCATAATATACGTTTGCTTTTCCTGAGATAAACCTCACCCTGCACCATAAATACCCACAGCAGAAATGTCAGGGCTTAGGCAATACTTTCTTATTTTCAAAATTGTAGCAATTCAATAATAGTTCTATAAATTAAAAAGTAAAGATATATATAATATCAGATAGAAAAACTATGCTAATTTTACATTTCATGAGATTAATATAATTTTGCTTATTATTCCATGTATTAAGCAGTGCTATGGGTTGAAGCAGAGATTTTCTTAATGAAGGATGATGAAAGGAATTGTAACAATGAAAATTACTTGGTCTCCTAGAAAGGGTTTGTCTTTCAGCCCACACAGCCCATCAAAACTGTGATCACTGGAATGAACATTTCTATAAATTTCTTCTTTTTTTCCTCTGTTGGTTTATTGTCTTGCAAAATAGGAGAAGGTAGCAGTTTAACTTTTAAGTGGAAACCTTCAGAGATCATTTAGCTTCCAAACAAGTGCTTTTATGCTAGATTGTAGTATTGCTGATGTGCCTCGAATTTCTTGAAACTACAGGTACTTCTTATTTTTAATTTTGAGAGCACGTGCATAAGTGACATTATTTATTATTAGCTTTTTTTTCAGAGATGGTAGACTTTCTTATAGCTCACTGTATGAATAAATAATTTTTTCCTCGTAGATCATAGTAAACATACTGTCAAATAATACATTATGCAAGCTATTGTATCAGAAATATTGCTTCTCGCTGTAGCAGCCTACAAACTGCTTAAATATAAATCAAGCACTTACTGAAAAACAGTAGAGAAAACCAGATTTATGTATGTAAATAAAAACTCCAAACACCATTTTGTTTCATCTCTTTTGTACAGAGCATGTGACATCACAGATATATGTACTGTTTTATTACAGGTTAGTTTTTAAAGCTCATTTCATTAACAAATTTCATGAAAAATATGACATTTGAGAAAAAAGAGATGGCTTTTTTGTTTGTTTTTGTCTTATGATAATCAACATGACCTGCCAGGCATAAAAGTGGCTTTGATTATTTAATCCACATTGGAAAGCATGCAACTAGTTTTATGAAAAACTGACTGTAGGGTTTTATGTGGAAACAAGAAAAGCATACAAGAAGAGCTTGAGCAGAAAGCTGGATATTAAGAAGGTTAGAATATGCAGAACATGAGTAGGTTCACCAAGAGGACAGAGAGGAGAGAAGAGAGTACATCCATTTAGCAGTAATATGTAGGATATAACAGGAAAACAGAAAAAGACACCAGGACAACTGACGGCTATATTTCCTGGGTCCTGAGTAGTTCCCCTTTAAGCTTACATATATAGATCAGTTATTTTTCAAAATGGCAGCTTTTGAGTGGGAATAATATTATTATCTCTTATGTTATTTTTAACTGGAAAAATTTCACTGTAGAATTGTGCCATTGGTTTTTTATAAGAAAGAGAACCCTTTGACATGCTACTCACTTACACGCTCCTCAACTCATCACATAAACCAGACTTTGATGTAAAATATATCAGGTTAGGATAAAACCAACAAGATTTACTGGACAACAAGAGAGGAGACATGCCAGATACTCTGGAAGCTTACGGGGCGACATTCAAGAAATTCACAGGAAAAACCTTGCAAATCTGCAAAATAGTACCAGTTGAAAACTAAACTGAAAAACCGGCTCCTACTGACTGCATGGCAAGAAGGACAATAGGGTAAGCAGGTAGAAAAAAGTTAGCAGGCTCAAGGAAAACTTAGAGACTAATAACAAAAACATTTCAGGAATACTCATACAACTCTTCTCCTTTTTGAGGCATCCACTTATGCCCATATTTGGAAACAGAATGCAAAAGATCACCACAATCATGAAAAAAAAAAAAAGGTTGCTGAATTAGCTGTCCTAAAGTTCACTGCAAGATTTTTATTTATATCTAGCAAATTAAATTGCAGCAATGATATCTTTATTTTTTTATATCTGCACTCCAAGTACTGTATAAATTACAGCAAAATTTAGCAGTGCGATTTCCTTCATATCAGGTCAGACCTTAATCCCTGCAATGTTGACAGGATTAATTAGTTAATGTTTAAAAAGTGATACAGATATTAGAATAAGAGAACACATTGAAAGTGTCAAGAAATATTATACTTCCATGGAAAAATATTTACATTCTGACAGAGCTGTAAGGTCAGAGAGATCTTTTTATCTATTTTCAAAAGATTAAGATTATACTGTTGATATTAGCAAAAAAAAAAAACCCTTGTTATCCTCTGTTTTACTTGCTGGGTCTGAACAGTAGTTTTGAATTACCCCTTTGTGTAACCGATAACATTGCTTGTTCATGGAGTCTTTTGAAATTGTCTTGAGTGGTCAGCAGGTGATTAGAGAAGAAAATGCTAAACCTAGTGTTCAAGGTAGTCTTCTAGTTAAATATTCTGAAATAAGGACATGAAAATGATCAGGAAGCTCTCACTTTTCTGTCAACAGATTGTCAAGAGTCCAATAGTATTAAACCAGGTTCTTTTTAAATACTCCACATGATGAGGGTTTAATATAAATATACTCGCAGATATTTGACATTATACAGGATTTTGACTTATCAGACAGATACATCAGTATCCTGAAATCCCATTGCAAGTACTCTTAGCAGAATATAGCAATTGCAATATGCAGTTGGATCACAATACAAATGTGATTTCTGTTAATGTTTTCTATATGCTCACTGTCATGACACTGGATGTTCCCAGCCACCAGGAAGATGAACATGGGCTGAAGCCATCTGAAGCCCATTGCTCTGTTCACAGTTCATTCTATTGATCGATTTTTTACAATGGGCTGGGCTGAGCCACGTATATACGCTTACCCCAGGCTGTTCTGGCTAGTTCAAGAAGACATTTACAACCTTTTTGCTGACACTGGGAAAACTATTTACACAAGTGGTAGATTCAATCAAATGATACAGCCTTCTATCTACAGACATCTGTCTGTCACCCTCTGGTCTCCTTTTCATTCACCAAAGTCTAGCTTTTCCTACAGTAGTTCTGATCACTTTCTGTGTTGTTCTTGCTTAGGTTCAGCTTCATGAGCACATCTCCTCTGCCCACCTTCTCTGAGTCTTTTTCCATTGTAGGGGTTTATTGCTCAGTCATAAACTTTCACCCTTAATCTTCTAGAGAAGCAAGCAGAATCTACCTGAGTTAACCTACAAATTGAATTGCAAATTTGGCTGATATAAGCATGTCTATAACACACAAAGGGAAAAATGGAAAAATCAAGAAACTAACTAGACAAATAAAACTTTAGGAGTTAAGTAAAACTTGTAAGTAGACTCTGGGTATTCTGTTTATCCTTGTCTTCTTTACCCACTTTTACTTTATTGAGAATGCACTGTCAGATTTTCCTGTTTCAACAGAAGGTGGCTTTGTATTCTTTGTTTTATTGTGATTGGTTAAAACAAAGAAGCTATCAACAGGACTATGGTCTATTATAATTAACTGGTTAAACTCTGCAATAGTATCAGAAAATACCTTGCAGTATCATTTCTATTTCTGCATTATAGAGTTATATTCAGAGTTACTTTTTTCTAAGATAAACAAAACCTTCCTGTGCATCCTTGCAAAGCCAAAGATCTGCTGAGAACTTCAGAACTGGGGAAAAATTACTTATCAGCATAAAATTTCTTGTTAGCCACAAAGTTGCAAGCATAAACAACTTGTGGAGAGTAGGATTATAGAACCAAATCTTCATCAATGTGACACCAAGTGACACCTATATAAATTAGAGTAGCTCCAAAGATCCTCTGTGGAGTTGTGCCAGATGTTCACCAGAGTATCTGTGATCAGAATCCACTCTTAGGGCTTTAATAGTAAAACGTTAAAGGAATATATCATGTAACATTGAACATGCCATGTAAAATGCATAGCCTTAGCTGCCTACAGAGAGGAAAAAAGTGCTCTTTGCAATGCTAGCACAATCCTCAAAAGCATTTAGAAATACACTGCATATACTGCATATATACCAAAAATATGCTTATTTTTAGTATTGCATGACCATATTTCAGAGCTTTATTGATTTCTATTCTGTCTATGGTTGATTAATACTACAGGACAACATCAAGTGTATTAATATAGAACTGAATGGAAATAGCAGTTCTTTTTCACAGAAACAAACAAACAAACAAGAAAACAAAAACCAAGTTGCTTGTGATTTCATCTAGGAGTATTTATATTCAAAAAGTTATACCACTGCAATATCATAGTCACATAGTCTGCTAGGTAGAATCCTTTACACCTATCTCTACAACTGTTGAAGTACTTTTAGAAACTAGTAGTACCCAATAAAACTACACCTTTCCAGTCAGAGAATTAATAGATTGTTATTTTTTTTTTCCAGAATTCATCTCCAGATTAAATATTTTCACCTTATAAACTTGTAACATAAATGTTATGCTTCTTAGTAACTGGGTTTGGATTGACAGAAATTCTGCGCCCATTGTAATCTGAGAATATATGAGTTACCGAAGAAAAAATTCCTCAAAGAGGAACATTTTTCAACTGACCTTGTTCTCAAGGCATAAAAGTTCTTAGGATGTTAAACTTTTCCCTGCCTCTCATGTTTTTTAGTGTTAGTAGCTCATTTTGAACCTTTTTGCTCACCATTGTCTCAATCCCTACCAACAATAACAGTTCTGCTCTTCTTATAACGTCAATAGTATGGCATGACATATAACGCTTAAGCTACCAACCTGCTCAGAATATGAGAATATCAGTAACCAGAAAAATCAGATCTAATTAAGGTAACTGTGGCTCTCAGGCTTTAGCAAGAATACAGGATGATGTCTAAAAATAAGCAACCATTATTCTAACCCAATGCCTACCCTTCTGCCAGAAGAGATTACATTTAAGAAATAGCTGGTGTGAGTGAGAAATAGGAATGTTTAAATTATTTCTATCTACTGGAATTTGTGAAATGAGGGCTTGTGTGATGGACTACAAGTGATCTCATACCAAATGTATGAAATTTAATGTTGAAGTACATTTTATTTCTCTATGGAGTGAGTGGATGTTTTGATTAGCTGAATGTTCTCATCATGTGAGTTCTTGTGAAAAAAATAAAAATTTCACTATTTCAGGATCCTGATTATTAGTAGGAGATGTGGGGAACGCCACCAATTTACCCAAGAAAAACCTTTTCAGTTACATTTTTAAATATTTTAAATTATGTACTTTAGCTACACTGCACTAAACAAAAAAAGTACCCTGGCAGAACAAAATGATGCTGAGGTCAGGAGAAGCAGGCTGCGAGGAATAGTGTCTTTACTTGCTGACTGTTTTGCTTTATGTTGCTACATAAAGAAGGGAGGATGGGACAAGAGGACAGGAGGATGCTTTTTCAGTTGGTGGCAGTTGCTGCCAGTTTTATGCAAAAATTTTGATGGAAGAAGATAGAAAATATTCTCTTCTTTAGAGCCAAAAAAACATTCATGCGAAACTTTCCTAAAGTGTGACAGGACAGAGAGAAGGAGATCTGGAAAGTTTGTCAGCAGGAATCATACTGCAGAGAAGAAAGACTGAGGCTTTTTTGGTGTACACAGTGAAGTCTCAAAGATGGCAGAAAAAAGGTTTCCTATGGACTTCAGTTGACTGTAATGTAACAAACTGCACAAAACTGATGGTTGAGATCTGAATTCAAAGAAGGCCATTCTGTTGGGATACATGGAAAAGGGGGAAGTCTGTTTGTAAACACTTTTATTTTAACCTTTTTCATCCAATAGTTAATTTTCTCAGTTTTTGGTCAAATATAAATTTGTTGCAGAGACTGAAAATTCTTCCAGGTTTTTCAGGTGTGCTGACTTTCATAGAATCATACAATCAGATGTGTTGTGTTGGAAGGGAGTTTTCAAGGTCACCTAGTCCAACCCCCATGCAATAAGAAGGGACATCCTTAGCTAGATCAGATAGCTCAGAGACTCCTCAAGACTGACCTTGGATGTCTCCAAGGATAGACCCTTCACCACCGCTCTGGGCAGCTTGTTCCAGTGTTTTATCACCGTCATCATCTTCTTCCTAATGTCTGATCTAAACCTGCCCTTCTCTGGTTTAAAACCATTGCTTCTAGTCCTATTACTACATGCAATACAGTCTCTCCCCAGCTTTCTTGTAGGCCCGTTGTGCTGGAAGGGTGCTATAAGGACTCCTCAAAGCCTTCTTTTCTCTGTGCTGAACAATCTCAGTTCTCTCAGCCTGTTAACTTTCCCACATTTGGGTATGGGCTTACATACTTACATACTGCTCTGCTCAGGCTTTACAAAGAGTGTGTACTGTCAATAATAGATTAAAAAAGAAATAATTGACCAGATATTCAGATCAGTTTTAGAAAGCATGATGTCAGACATGTCCTGCATGCAGAGGTAGGCATCTAAAAGGGAATTAATAGGTCTTTGGAACCATTACCTGTTTTGGCCATGCCATACACAGGTAGTTTGTGTAACACAAATATGACTATTTATATCTGTCCTATAAAAATAAACATAAAAATGAATGCCAGATGTACAACCATTCCATATTGTTTTAACAGCCATGATCCTTGAATTTAATTAGATTTTTTACACATTCTTTACCCACCTTGTTCTCTATGGAACTCCATTCCACTGGCTGGAAAAAGAAGCCAGTTTGTTGAAATTTCATAATAAATATATTTTGGCTTCATACAGTAACCATAATTCATCCCTGGAAGTAAATTATCAGTGAATGGTATTTTCAAATGGTTCGTAGTGCCTACATCTTACTAAGAAAAATTATTGTCTTAATATCATTGCAAATTACAACAGAAATATTATGCATACTAGAATTGTGCTGAATGTTTTATTTAGGAAAACACTGATTCTAAAAACATATCATAATTTACAAATTTATACCAAGGTGTACCATACATTCTTAAAAATTAAAGCTGTCTGGCCTGGCTATATTTGCTTATGAAAAATAGCTCAGCTTTAAATAAAGCATAAAAATTGCATTCTTCTCATTTCTGGAGGTAATCAGCTATGACATTCACTGACATAAATCTTTGCTCTATTCACTTTCTTCTTCTTACAGGAAAATAAAAATGAAATGTTTATAAAGGTGACAATCAGAGCAACTGTAATGCAACCTCCACCCTGTCTTTCAGCCATTTTAAAGCTAAATGCATGCTGAGGGAGCTTGGAGGTCCTTTCTAAAATACATTCTGGGAAATTTGTGAAAAATTATTTCACTCTGACTACCTTAATGTGCCAGTTGGTTTTTTGCTTATTTGTTTTCAGCTGCATTGAATGGACATATCTGTCCATTTCTGATATCTGAAAATATCTCCCGTTTTCATAATATTCCTAATGTCTTTGGGGCCGAATTCCTACTCCATCTGTAGTCTATTGCTCTCAGTGAAGAGGATTTAGTCCACTGGCACTGATTTAATGAAATACTTAAGCATGAAAATGAAGACTATAATATCAGGTTTCTTACACTGAGAGATGGGATGTTTCTATGGTTCTTATTGATAAATAAAGAACTCATAATTTTTCAAAACACAGCATAGTAATAGCAAAATATGTACTCCCTTCTAATGGAATGGTGATTAATACTGTTGACATTGTGGAAATAATACTGCTTTTCAGCTTGTATTTTGCTGAGGGAATAGGTAGAAAGATTCATATCTTTCTTCTGCAAGGTAAATAGGGGAATGGAAATCCACATATTAAGCTTTGTTTAGTTCAATTTAATGACTCTGATGGGTTTTCATTCCAGAGGATGAACGGGTTATTAATGGTTACTTTAAAAAATAAGGTAACTTTTTTCTCCATATTATTTCTAGTATGAATTTATTCTCAAGAATTTTTGTGGAAGTTTTACAGTATGAAAGCTAGCTACATCGCTACATTATGCTTCTTTCTTTGGATCTGATGTTACGCTTACAGTCTCCAATAACAACTTCAATAACTTTGACCTCTTTGTGAAGATATGACAGCAAACTGAAATGAAATGTAATTTATGAGTTTTCTTCACGAAAAAGGTATTTGACCTTGAAAATAGGTAAGGAAGCATAAATACTCAAAAATACTGACCCTACTGAGTAATTATCAGGAAAAACAATTAAGGCTATAGTAAGTTTACTTTAAAGCTACTTAAAAGTGGGTAGAAAAAATACACAACATAAAGAAAGATATTAAAAATTCATAACTTTAATGAAATCTCCAGGGACATGTCTACTTGTGACATGCAGAAATCAAAATATTCAAACTTGAATTCTTCATTTATATGGTATAATTCTTTATACAATTACATTTTTTATTTCCTGTGAACATGGTAGAGCTAAGTCCTTTCAGTCTTCTTGTTGGGTTGAGGAGAAATGAATTTGGATAATGATGTAGACTGATACTCAGAAACACGAACTTCACCACTCCACTCCCCATTTTTATTGTTATATACTGCATCTTGAAGAGATCCAATAATGCTTGACATGCTTTAATAATTTACTTAATGATAACCACACCACTTTTTTAACATTGTGGCTCTGTCTGCTTAAAGGGAGGGATTCTAAACCACAGCACTGGTAGATTTGTCTCTGCCCCTTTTGCATATACCCTGAACAATTTACTTATCATTAGTATAACTCATCTTCCTTTATCTATCTAAATCTTAGGCAGCTGCTATCAAGCAAATCAATGACATTTTTTCAATGGTCAGAACTGACAGAAACCTTATATCTTAGATATATGTCTTACAATGAAAAAAATCCCCCAGAGAAGCTACCTTTATTATTGCCTAGATAGAAAAGCTAAATTGCATTTTAGATGCTTAATGTAAGGGGCAATGAATTCCCCCCATTTTCAGTTTAGTACTCAAGAGAGACTGATTATATGTTTCAAAAGACAGAGTTGAATTCTTGTGTCTATGTTCTAGGCAAGTAATACGTGAGATGGTTCAAGGTCAGAAGTCTTATACGTGCTGTATAATAGTCCTGGGCCTCAGCTAACATGCATATCTAGCTTCTAGACTGAGAGCAGCTTTGCCACCAGAATGGGCAAAGCAGCTCCACTCTGCTGATACTGTCCACACCGATGCATTCATAAAAGGCTGGTTGAGCACTTTTAAAAATTATACCCGAACACCTCATTTCATTTGGCTTCAAAGAGTAAAAAAAAATAAAATAAAATACAGAAGGATAAAAAGAAACCACATAGTTATGTATTTCATCAATGAGCTCTGGCAGTTTCTCAAGCATAAGAAATGGTCAATAAATAAGCTTTTCCTGTCATTTCTAGAATTTAATTTAACTCTGTATGAGAATTCTACATGCAATATTGAGATTTAACATCATTCTCATTTACAAAAAAAAAAAAAAAAAAAAGTGAAAAAGCTGTGCTTTGACCCCTTCCAGAGTTACAATGAAGATCAGATTTCTCAATTTCAGATTTCTACCTGAGCAGGTATTCTCAGGTTTTGAGAAACATGGGAAACTGTGATTCAATGACTAAGAATAAAATGGCATTATAATAGTTTCAATCAAAATTGAAAGAAAACCCACAGTAGAATAAAGAAGTATAATCTTAGAAGCTGTCATGCAATCTGGTAGTCCTATGTAGTAGTGTCGTTTCCTATGTTGTCTTTACATGTAGTCAGTCTCCTTGGCTTATCACTCTTAAATTAGTTCATAAATTGTGGGTCAAAATATTGGTTTGCTAGAAAGAAAACAAAACTGAAAATTAAACAACTATGAGACTGGAAAACATCAAACTACATAGGAGCATGTGGTACAAGTAATATATTTAGTCCAGAATCATCCACAGAACACTTAATGCTCATGTAAATGCAGTGTACTATAAGAAAAGGAGAAAAACAAACATATTAGATAAAATAGTTTTCCTTCCAGAGATCATCAGTTCTTTCCCATATCATTAAAATATTCTGTTGGCCAATTCCAGCATATATTTTAACTAGGTACTGTTTGCAAAGAAGATTCAGGGTGTATACAGCTTTTCTTGGTGACATGAACCTATGAGTTTGCACAAGAAGGGAAAATATATGTGTATAGTGGAAGAACCATTTGTCTGAGTGTTAAATCTAACTGGCAGCCAGTCACATGTGGTGTTCCTCAGGGCTCAGTGTTGGGACAATTTCTGTTTAAGATCTTTAGTGATGATCTTGATAAGGACATAGAGTGTATCATCAGTAAGTTTGCAGATGAAACCAAGTTAAGCGAGAGTGTTGATCTGCATGAAGATAGGGAGGCTCTAAAGAAAGACTTGGATAGATTGAACCGATGGGCCAAAGTTAACAGTAAGAGCTTCAACAAGGCCAAGTGCCAGGTCCTGCACTTGGGCAGTAACAACCCAATGCATTGCTACAGGCTTGGGGAAGTGTGGCTAGAAAACTGCCTGGCAGAAAAGGACAGTTCTAATTGACGAGCAGCTGAATATGAGCCAGCACTATGCCCAGGTGGCCAGGAAAACTGATGGCATCCTGGCTTGTATCAGAAATAATGTGACCAGCAGAAGAAGGGGGGTGATTGTCCGCCTGTACTCAGCATTGGTGTGACCACACTTTGAGTATTGTGCTTGGTTTTGGGCAGCTCAATATGAGAGAGATAGTGAGGTGCTGGAGTGAGTGCAGAGGAGGGCAACGAAGCTGGTGAAGGGCCTGGAGAATAAATCTTATAAAGAGTGATTGAAGGAACTGGGACTGTTTAGTTTGAGGAAGAGAAGGTTGAAGGGAGACCTTGACACTCTACAACTACTTGAAAGGACATTGTAGAGAGATTGGTGCTGGTGTCTTCTCACGGGTAATTATCGATAGAACAAGAGGGAATGGCTTCAAGCTACAACAGGGTATGTTTAGACTGGACATTAGGAAAAAATTCTTCACAGAAACAGTGGTCAGGGACTGGAATAGGCTGCCAAGGAAGCTGGTTGAGTTACCATCCCTGAATGTTGTTAAGAGTTGTTTAGATGGGGTGTTGGGGAATCTGGCATAGGGGAGAACTTCATACAGTGGGGTTGGTGGTTGGACTCGATGATCCCAAGGGTCTTTTCCAACCTAAATGATTCTATGTTTAATCTGGAAGACTTAAATGCTTAAAGCTCAGTAAGGTGATCTTTTTCTTTGATCTAATAAATATGGGAAAATTGATAAATACAAGAAACTGGAAAAGTTTCTTTTAATATGATTTAAATGCTCCCAACTCACCTTACATATGTATCCAATACTTATTTTTCTTGCAATCAGCTCTCTGTTAAGAATTATTCCCCAAAGTAACAGAACACAAACAGGGTTTTTTTTGGTGAATACTGAAAAGGAAGTCCCTAGGAGTTTTAATTCTGTGGATTCTGGGACTGTTGACTCAGCTGAACTTATAATTTATATGTGGTGCTATTCTTTAAATTTTATTTTCCAGTCTTGACCCACAACATGCTTTAATGTTCAAATTATGTTTGAATTATTAGCAGGTATTCTTATTCAATGCTTACTTCAACTAATTCTCAGTAGGCAGCCTTAAACTTTAGCTAAGATTTATAGCATCTCTGAGAATATTAAACAAGTCTTTGCTATAGAGAGCAACAGATAATTAACATGAAAGTAGGTTTTCTGAATGTACATTTTTTTCCTTACTTACAGATAAACAACTGTACTGACTTCAACATTCAGGGAATGCCTGGGATTCATCTCTCTGGACTTTACTGAACAGTGCAGACACTATTTCTCTTAATAAGACTTTCCCAAATACCCAATGGGTAATTTTAGGGTCTATCTCTAACTCTGCTGTTTCTGTGTCATTTTTGCATTCCTCCCACTCATTCAGCCAGGGCTGGAACAAAATAAGGAACCTAATTTATTTTTAGTGGTTCTAAAAAGGGTCACTATTTCAGCAGGTTTGTATATCTGGATGACGTTTGTCCCTCGTCCAGAGGGACCTGGATAGACTGGAGAGGTGGGTCCAGATGAACCTCATGAGGTTCAACAAGAGCAAGTGCAGGGTTCTGCACATGAG
Organism: Pedionomus torquatus; assembly: GCA_013398155.1. NCBI lineage: Eukaryota > Metazoa > Chordata > Aves > Charadriiformes > Pedionomidae > Pedionomus > Pedionomus torquatus. The sequence continues at coordinate 33,196 of VZRU01005826.1, forward strand.
TCGGAACAGTCCTCGCCACCAGTACAGACTAGGGGATGAGGTATTAGAAAAGAACACTGAAGAAAGGGACTTGGGAGTGCTGATTGACAAAAAGGCTAGACATGAGCAGGCAGTGGGCACTTGCAGCCCAGAAGGCCAATCGCATCCTGGGCTGCATCAAAAGGTGTGTTGCCAGCAAATACAGAGAGGTGATTCAGCCACTTTGCTCTGGTGAGACCCCTCCTGGAGTACTGTGTGCAGGTCTGGAGCCCTCAATATAGGAAGGATATGAACATCACAGAAGGGGTCCAGAGGAGGGCCACAAAAAACTTTGGGGAGCTGGAGCACCTCTGCTATGAGGATAGGCTGAGGGAGATGGAGTTGTTCAGCCTGGAGAAGAGGAGGCTCCGTGGAGACTAATTGCAGCCTTTCAGTACCTGAAGGGGCCTACAGGAAGGCTGGGGAGTCTGTTTACAAAGGCCTGCAGTGATTAGATGAGGGGCAATGGCTTTAAGTTGGAGAAAAGCAGATTTAGACTGGATATTAGAAACAAATTCTTCATTGTGAGGGTGGTGGAACACTGGAACAGGTTGCCCAGGGAGGTGGTTGAGGCCCCTTTCCTGGAGATATTCAAGATGAGGCTTGATGAGGCCCTGGGCAACCTGGTCTAGTTGGGAGTGTCCCTGCAACTGCGGGGAGGTTGAACTAGATGACCTTTGGAGATCCCTTCTGGCCTGGATGATTCTATGATTCTACATATCTACAGATTGCACAATGTTTTTGTTAACTGCAAAGCTGATACAGACATTACAGACATTCTGGAGCAGAAAAAAGAAATAGAGACTAGAGCTAAACAATAAATTGTTTAGAATGACAAACTACATTACTTCTTTCTGGATGGAGGTAAGATGATAACAGAATGCTTAAAGATCCTTATTAAAGCACCTCAGAAGCAGTGGGATCTTTTTTATTCACTCATAACAACTCGTGCCAATTTAATCTACCTGTAATTGCACACATTCTGAAAAAGCTTTAGAAGTACATTATAAGGATAACAACATTAGTGTCACCACTTGTTTTGGTGCAACTGACCACAAGAATTGTTTTAAAAACACCAGCAGGGTGAACATCTGAAGTCAGAAAATTGACTCCCTTTGCTAACTCTGATTTAAACCCAAGCTGCTCATCCCAAAAGTCATGCTTGAGTGCCAGAAAATTCAAATCAGAATGCTGTAATCCATGCTTCTTTATTTATTCACATTTTTTTCAAATAGACTAAAAATCAAGACTATTTGAGATCCAAAATTAGTTTGTAGAAATTCATTGATCTAATCAAGTAAAAGTAATTTTCAAGCATGCCCGAAGTTATGTTTAGTATAACTGACTCTACAGAAACTTTAGCTTGTGTTTTCCCAGACTGAGGACTCTTCATCTATTTTGGTTCCTAGATGCCAGGCAGTACCAGGATAGAGTTTGTAGTTCAGTTGAAAAGTCTGGAATTTGTAGAGACTTTGAGTAAATCAAGTTTAACTACTGTAAATCCATTCTTACAAAGAATTCAGCTCTTATGAATATTTCCAGTACATGGCCACCAGCTCTTGGTTGAAAAGTGTCTCAGTAGCAGCAATGCCTACCTCAGTGTCAAAAGGGGCAACTGAGTGAAATGAAGTTGAAGAAGATAAGACACAAAAGGATACTTTAAAAGGCAGCTAGAAGTTCTCTCCCATAAATCCAGTGGATATATGAGGATTTGAACCCATGGAAATCTACAGGAAAAGACAGTCCTTTCCATATAAACAGTAATAGGAATATCTGGCCTTTCAGTTACAATCAAGAGCTAATGAAAGAAGAAAGCAAACCTCTTTAATGACATATTCATGCTGCTGTGAAGAAAGCATAAGAGAGTAAAATGGCCTGCAGATGGTGATATTAATGTTGTATGATGGACATGTTTTGCACTACACAGTACAGGTTAGACTTTGATCCTTTTATGTATTGTTAAAAAATGCATATCTAGCCAAATCCTTCATGCTACTAATTGTGTATAGGTTGAGATGTGTAAAATGAGTCCTTTTATTTTACCAGGGCTTTTTCTGTCACCACTTAACAAACCTCATCTCTCTTCCAGTGAAGCTGTGCTATCAACTGATATATGCTAAAAGCAAGCACCTATTTTTCAGAAAATAGGATAGACTGAAGCACTGAAAATGACATAGTGATGAATAAAGGAATCTATAGGTACAATAAAGTATAAATAAGATTAGATTATGCCATGGAGGAATTAAGAAGACACTTTTTTATAAGGGTTCTTAAACTGCTGTCTCTGAAAGTAAAATGACTACTTTCACTTCTCCTTTTTTGCCTGCCAATTTCACACTAAAGATTTGTGCCAGAAAGTTTGGTCAAATTACTTAAGATCAGAGTTCAGATGTTGCCTGAGGGTCCCAGCTCAAAAATATGGAATAATCTTTGCTACTTTTACCTTAAACAAAACTTTTAATGAGAAATAAAGACTGTGGAAGAGAAAGTTTGTGTGTTTGTATTTTATATATTGCAGTAAAATTCATCAACTAAATACTATGCCTTGCCTCTTGGGACAGCTGAGGACAGATGTATTTCCTCACTTGTGAACAGATACTCTATGTACTATTCTTGGTGCAATACATGGGCAGGGGGAGCTTAGAAAAGTAATGTGGGTATATGAATGCCTCATTCAAGTTAGGTCAGGTTAGAAACAGCAATCAGTTAAATTATCTCTATGGTGGTGCTTGTTAACTGTTCCAGTGGCATTACCTCATGGTGGATTGTTGTCTGGGATTTACAGATCTAAACCCACGAGTCTTTCTTGCTAGAAATAGCAATACCAAGTCCATTGGCTTGGCTGTAGTATCTTATCTGCCTCATTTCTGTGCTGAGGCTGTTCTTTTAAACCATTCAAGTTTTTGATCTGCACAGCTGCTGCTTCCCTTATTAGTATTCTACAAAGGAGCTCATTCTGGGATAGTTCACTCCAGGACTACTCTCAAAGGCAATATGGATGAAACTGCATACTGCACACTCCTCCAACATTATTCCAGTTAACTTTGTACTTTCACATGCCCTCATGCACATAACAGGGCTTGTAACACATACCTTTCATCTCATGCTACAAAAAACACTTCTCTGCTGAGCTGAAATATGGTTCATGATGTCACAGATTAAAAAAAAAAAAAAAATCATTATCTTGTTATTAGCTTTTGCAATCAACACTGCCTCTATGAGGAATTTCATAAGACTAAACTCCCCAGCCTCTCATAATTCCTCGCTGCACTTTGTTTGTCTTTCTCTTATCAGTATGCTTTAGTTGAGGTCAAAAAAAAAAGATCTCCTACTTCAAAACTTTCACTGCAATCTCTAGATACTTGACTCTTCTTTTGACTTTTTCTCCCACCAGTAACAAGAGGATCTTCTCCGGCTTTGAATGATGAACAGTATCCCCATTTTAAATGAGGTCTTAATTTAAAATTCACATTTAAAAGTTATCATTTTCCTTGCAAGTTAGGGTGAACTCATTTTTTAAAAAGATCACATTTTCTTTTCTTTTGGCAATATATTTGCTTAGAATCATGCAGTGATGTTAAATAGACATATTTATATTGCCCAGATCAGTAAGAAAAGACTTGAGGAAAAAAAAAAATTCAAATATTCCTAACTATCCTACACAATTGATTGTTCATGGGGGGGGGGGTTTGGGGGG
>VZRU01005826.1:36916-93256 GCA_013398155.1 Pedionomus torquatus
GGTGGGTGGGTTGGGGGTGAGTGGGAGAAGGAAAACCCCTGTACACAAAGTTTGATTTTTTTTTCTTTTCTGTATACAGATATATTTTAAAACTATGTTTCATCAGCTCTAATTAATGCTGGTGACAGATCCCAGAGAAAGTATTCTTGCCTATGCTGGAAAAAATCTGTACAATAGATACATAGATACATATACTTAATTTTAAAACTTGCTTTAAAATGTCTACAACATATTTTACCATATATACTATGTCTTTCCCTAGATGACTGTAATCCCAGATAGGTATTTGCTTAACATCCTATGGATCAGAAAAAGGCCTTGTGTTGGGCTTTAATTTCCAACTCTAGCCAGCATAGAGAATGTCCTTCTAATATCTCCAAAACCATAGTTGTGAATTTGTATATGATGTGCCAAATATAAGGCAGAGTTCTAAATCTTCCTACCAGTAACGGGGAAAAAAGTTACTTAGAAAAGGTCAGGCCATCTTTTGCTGATGAAAATCAGTAGTTCAAATAAACCTATTTAGACAGTGCATCACCATCTGTATAAGTAGGTTGTCTTGCATAAAATCTTCTTTCCCAGATTTGTCTGTTTTATGAGCCTATTTGTATTTCTGTCATGTATAACATTTTGTAGCAACAAGTTTCACAATTTAGCTGTTTTGTGTAAAAAATACTGCCTTTTGTTTTCTTCAAGATATGCTCCCTAGGAAGTTCATTCGATGAGCTTACTCGCATCTTCCAAACCACTCATGATTTTATTGACTTCTAACATTCCACAGTTAGCTCTTTCTCTATCTATACTGCCCCTGTTTACACAGAAGCTACTTCATAAGTTCCATTATTATTTTTAACTTATTCTGGTTTTCCCCTGTTCTTCCCAGGACGGTACTGCAAAGTGTTTATGCATAGCACTAAATATGTTCTTCAATTTGTTGTTTGAGATATTTGGGGGGGTTTAGCACTTCCTAGGACGGATCAGATTTTTTTTTAGAACTGCATAAAATGAGTCCAGAATCTCTTTCCTGAATGCTAATAAATTACTCCAGGGTATCTCATTGTTTATATACATGGAGATTATTCTACCTGCTCATTATTCCACATTTATCACCACTGAATTTCATCTTTTACTGCTCATTCAGTATTGCAAGCTCATGCAACTTTTCACAGCCATATTTTGCTTTTATTACCCTGAATAATTTAATAATACTAGAAAACTTTGTCACCTCACTACTCACTTCTTTTCTGGATATCTTATGAATATGTGGGATACATGAGAAGGTGAAAAAATGCAACGTGCAAGGAATTTGCAAAAGCATCTAGCTCTGGCTTCCCCTGGTTTTTTTTTCACTTTTTTCTATGCCACTGCAACCACTTCATCATCCAAAGACTATATAGGATTTGCAGAGAGACATAGGCTAATTAATCATCACTATAGGCATGGGAGGGCCATGCTAAAAACAGGGTGAATATATGCAAGAAGTCTTCCAACATTTCTGGAGGAATTAGTTGCTCTTAAAGCTAGGTTCATCTGGGGCCAGTAACTCAAAAAAAAAAAAAAAAATCCAACTTAGGCAAATGACTGGTTTGTTTTAGTATCCAGATGTATTTTTACAGAAATAATTTTGTTTCTTTTTATTTCTTTCTGTTCTGTTTAATGCCTGAAAGTTACCCTTTCATTTTCTTATTGGCATGTCTAAAGCACTTTGTAAGAGAAGTATGCTAGTATCTGTAAAGTGTGTTTTTTTGTTTTTTTTTTTTTTTTTTTTTTTTTTTTTTTTTTTTTTTTTTTTTTTTTTTTTTTTTTTTTTTTTTTTTTTTTTTTTTTTTTTTTTTTTTTTTTTTTTTTTTTTTTTTTTTTTTTTTTTTTTTTTTTTTTTTTTTTTTTTTTTTTTTTTTTTTTTTTTTTTTTTTTTTTTTTTTTTTTTTTTTTTTTTTTTTTTTTTTTTTTTTTTTTTTTTTTTTTTTTTTTTTTTTTTTTTTTTTTTTTTTTTTTTTTTTTTTTTTTTTTTTTTTTTTTTTTTTTTTTTTTTTTTTTTTTTTTTTTTTTTTTTTTTTTTTTTTTTTTTTTTTTTTTTTTTTTTTTTTTTTTTTTTTTTTTTTTTTTTTTTTTTTTTTTTTTTTTTTTTTTTTTTTTTTTTTTTTTTTTTTTTTTTTTTTTTTTTTTTTTTTTTTTTTTTTTTTTTTTTTTTTTTTTTTTTTTTTTTTTTTTTTTTTTTTTTTTTTTTTTTTTTTTTTTTTTTTTTTTTTTTTTTTTTTTTTTTTTTTTTTTTTTTTTTTTTTTTTTTTTTTTTTTTTTTTTTTTTTTTTTTTTTTTTTTTTTTTTTTTTTTTTTTTTTTTTTTTTTTTTTTTTTTTTTTTTTTTTTTTTTTTTTTTTTTTTTTTTTTTTTTTTTTTTTTTTTTTTTTTTTTTTTTTTTTTTTTTTTCCTGGGGTTGGTTTGGTTTTTTTTTCAATTGCTGCTTTTTGGAAATTATCACAACCTCAAAAAATGTACCAATGTCAGTGAAGTGGTTCCTGAATTGAACATTGCGACTCTGGAACTGTCAGTGGATAAGAAGGGAGTTCCTGCAAACAATAAACAATAAAAAAAGTTGTTTGTTTTTTTTGTTAGTCTTTTCTTGGTAGAGTTTTTTAATTGCATGTAGCTTTATTGACCAGCTTTATTGCCTATGTAGACACATGTGTGTCTTCAGGAAAATCAATGGAAATACATGAGGCAATAATATTTTTTATTTCTATTTTTGATGAAGAGGAAAAAATATCTTGTTCACTGCTCTTGTCTGATGTAATGACAATTCAAGGTGGTATTAAACCACATGGAATCTTTCAGTATGAAATTTTATATAGAGTTTTATGTAGTTTAGTACCAAATGGAATTTGTGGAGAAGTTATCATCAAATCCATCTATTTCTACCTCTAATTCAGTAAAAATCATGTGTTGTAATTTCTTCTCAGATATTTTTTACATCACATTACCAAACTTCACTTTATTGCTTGCATTAATAATGAAACTATAAAAAGTTCCCTAACAAGAAGTAACAGTGTTCTATTTGAACTCAGCCAAGGAAGGGGCAGAGGAAGGGCTTCCTCTTTTTTAAAACTGAGTATTGGTGATGATGAGAAGGCAAATGTTTATCGGGTGATTTATTCATTTATAACAACAGCTATATAATGAGAAAGCAGCTATTACTTAACTTAGTTTGGCTTTAGCTTAGCTTTGTGTGATTGGCGTAATGTCTTGTTACAATCATTTTGATATATTGCTGTAAATGACAGATAGTAATATGCAGTAGTTATCATTTGTAGACTGAACTATGTGTAATGGTAGACTGAAGATGTCATGCAGGGGGGTAGTGACAGTAGAGATCTTGACACTGCAGGCACAGGACAAAAGCAGAAGTTTCAAGCCATAAGGCTTTAGGCAGACCTTCACTGAACAATTTCTGATCATTGGAGGAATTTAATTTTTGAAGCCTAGTGAAAAACAGCTTTAGGGAAAACAAAGAGAACAAGGAACAACTACCCAGTGTATGTAAACTACACCATATATAGGAAAAAAAGGGTGTGAATGAAAAACACATAGCAACAGTGCCATGTTTCTGGTGAAGGATTTGGGATGTTGATGACTCACCTTAAACTCCTACCACCTGCTTCCGGGAAGATGGACACCATCAAATCTTAGAATCCACAGAAGTAATGGAAGAGAGAGCCTTAGACTAGAGATTAGGATTAGATACTAAAAGGTTTGTGTATATCAGCATTAAATGTTTTATTAAAGAGGTGGGATTTTTTTCCTGTAATAATAACCCCATTTGGTTAGTGTCATCATAAATTGAGTAATAGTTTTTAAAAGTTTAACTATCCTTTCATTGGGCTAATAATACATTATTGCCCTAAATATGAGGAGAATTTCGTAAGCCCACAGAAGATGCAGTGTGACTGATTTGGTGTCTTGCCTTATAGTTCTGATAGGAGTTTGGAGGCAACCACTGAAGACAGTTCTGAATTTGACCGTGGAAAGAGACTAATGAGACCTTTTAAATTTGATGCATTGTATTACTGTTATTGTCTATATCGGATACTTTTTCAATGGGAGTTTTAGTGGTTCCATGGATATGGAAAAAGATCCAAAGGAGCTTACTACAAAAATCTGAAAATATCACGGCCCTTTTCTTTTGAGGAGAATGATAGTGGGAAGAAGGGTTCTGATTTGCATCAATGGCTAAAAAAAAATTCACTATCAACTCTTCATTTTTTTATTTTTCTATTTAATGAGGGGATATTCAAAAACTACTAGGAATGAGTAAGGTAAAATTCATGCTTTGGAGAACAAGGCTTGAAATAGTTGTCTTTCACAACAGCAGATTGCTCCCATGCAGCTTAGGAACAGGACCTAAAAGAAGACAGGGGTGGGAGGAGAGCAGGAACTGATTCCTGTTATGATGGTAGATTCTTCCTCTTCCAGCCAGCTCCTCTGAGGACTAGCTGCAAGAAATGGAGATCTGCTGAGGTCAGTTTCCAGCTCATGGTTATTTTGCAGTGTAAGCAAATGTGATGCCTTAATTTTGAATGCAAATCAGAAGAAAGAGGTGTTTGTCCTATATACTTCCAGTAAATAGCATCAAATGGCAGTTGGGAAAAAAAAATTAAAACCCCCTGTGTCCTGGATGAATCCACGCATTTTTTTAAAGGGTTCTTACCACAGAGATGTGTTATATAGTCCCCATTTTAGATTTGTTTGTTTGTTTACATCTAGACCCTATTCTCTTGCTGATTTCCCCAAAGCAGCTAATAGGTATTCAGTGGGTGATGTTTCTTCTGGAGTCATGCCTTATTCTTACAACTGCTAATGTTGAATGGGAAGTCATTTGACCTACAAGTCAAATGTGTCAAGGATTTTAAGTTGGGAAGTCTTAAAGCATATATATAGGCCTTTGCAGAAGTCCAGCTCAAGCAAGCTGAGGACTTGAAGCTGAAGATATGAATAACTTATTCTGTTCTACTATGCAGTGGTTTAACCCCAGCTGGCAGCTAGGACCAAACAGACACTTGCTCACTCACCCCAGTTGCAATGGGGGAGAGAATCAAAAGAGTAAAAGCGAGAAAAACACATGGGTTGAGAGAAAGACAGCTTAACCGTTAAAGCAAAATCCACAAGTGCAAGCAAAGCAAAACAAGGAATTAATTCACTGTTTTTCATCAGCAAGCATGAGTTCAGCCATCTCCAGGGAGCAGGGTTCCATCATGTGTAACCATTATTTGGGAAGACAAATACCACAACTCCGAATGTCTCCCCTTCCTTTTTCTTCCTCCAGCTTTATATACTGAGTACGATGTCATATGGCATGGAATATCCTTTTGGTCAGTTGGGGTGAGATGTCCTGGCTGTGTCTCCTTTCAACTTTTCGTACATTCTCAGCCTACTCACTGGCAGTGAGTGTTTCTCACACTACTCAGTGTGAAGAGAAGAAAAAGCCTTGACTGGTTAGAAATATCAGTGTTTTACCAAGACTGTTTTCATTCTAAACCAAAACATAGCACCATGTATAGCTGATAGTAGGAAAGTTAACTCCAAATCAGCTGAAAATATGACTACAAAAAATTAATTATAATAAATACCTGAAAATTAGCATTTGCCAAAACTCAGTATGACCATGATTTAAAGATAATTCTAGTTACTTTTTTTTTATTTTTTAAAAGAAAAATAAAGACATTTTTATGATACTTTAAAACTTTACTTCTGAAGTAAAATAGCTGTTTTACAGCTGATGAGGAATAAAAAAAGAAGAAGAAAAACATTTAAGAGCCTTTGCAAACTTGGCAGCATTAATATCAGAGGCCAGTATTAACATCCTGAGCTCTTTCATGGGAACTGGGCACAAGTTATGGTGATTGGAAGAGGAGGTGCCAGGGACAGCAGCAGGAGTGACACAAATTCCAAGATGTTTCTTGGTGCCCCAAATGCATTACGATACGGAGTCACTAATCAACTTTTAGTTTCACTGTAATCCTCGTCACTACTTTTTATGTACCACTTTTATACATTATTTTGTCTGTCTGTTCTCTTTAGTACTAAGAAAACATCTGAATAGGAGGTATTAAATTAATCTCATTTATCAAAACCACAATAAGCTGTTCTAGGCTTCACTGCTTGGAATTAAAGCTCTTCACCTGATTTCTGCAACACCCTATGTCCTGTGCAGTCTTTCAAGGAGGAAAGAAAGAAATAAATTAGTTTTCTTTTGTTACCTATTCAACTTATTAAAGGAAACATGAAGAAACTGTGAGTCACACTGTGACATGAATGGAGAGGAAATTGTCTGAAAAGAGCTGACTTGTAATGAAATAAAATCATCTAAGACAAAATAAGAACACTAATATACTTTTGGGGTATTTCTAAAGATTTATATTCTACTGGTAACAAAAAACAAATCAAGCTATGGTATAAAGTTTTGCATACAGAAACTGCTCAGAAAAGAAAATTTACATGACGCTTACTGCCACATTCTAATATCTCTCTCTTTGTTCACAGTACAAATTTTTATGCCACTCTTAAGGCTTGTGGATGTTACCTTCTCAGTGACGTATTCTCATTTGGAATAAAGACTTGGTGCTAGAGAACTGTCCAAACCTGGGAAGAGGTTACTAAGATTTGAATCAGATCTTCTCATTCTAACAATAAGAGAACAAATTCTAACAGATCTTCTCATTCTACAGTTTCTTATTCTTTGCAGAGTGCTAATGGACAGAAAATTTCCAAGTTTGTGTTACTTGGGTTAACAGCTGTCCTGGTTTGAGGTAAAATGAACCAATTTTCTGTTCTGTCAGAACCACGACAACAGCACTGTAGGAATGACAGAAAATCCACAAAAGATTTCAATTACTAAATTGTGCACCCAGTAAATATCTGCTATCAGAGTAACAGGAAGGAGGAAGAAGTTGCTTAAAAAGTATTCACTTATATCCAAATGGCACTTAAATAAAGTCTTAATTTTTTTCACCATTTTTCTAAGGTATTCTATTATTCTCACTACAATGAACAGCTCAACTACAGCATAGTCTTATCACAGTTAGAAGCTGATATATAAAATTAAAATTCAATTAATTGTTCCTGCACATACAGAAGACATGTACAAGATATGAAAGTTATATTTATCCAAAGAGAAGAAAATGAATTTGTTATATCAAAAAGTGCTGCAAGAAAGGCATAGAAATTAAAACAGATATAAAACTACCACATACACTAGAGAAAACCCTTTTTAGCAAATTTCAATGCAGTATCAGTAATAACAACAACTGTTTCACCTTCCATTGTGACAAAGAAATTAAAAACCCACTGGAAAAAAAGTTTCTTTATTTTCCTTTAAAAAAAAATCCCTTGGTGCCATACATGATCAAAACACATATTTTATAAAAAATACATATCTTATTAAATCTTTAAAGCAAACACATTTAATACCTAAAATATTCAGAGGATTGTGTGCTCCAAAAACTTAATACTTAATGCTAGAATAGTTTGCTAATGGTTAGGAAGAAAAGGTTGCAGCTGTGGAAAGTTGTGACTCAGAACTTATTTTGGTGAGCAACCTGGTTTACTGGGGGGTGTTCCTGCCCATGGCAGGGGGTGTGGAACTTGATGATCTTTAAGGCTCCTTCCAGCTCTAACAATTCTGTGATTCTAAGATTTGGAGCCTGGGTACAAAAAGTCTGAGCTTCTTGAGACCAGCTAACATACATAGTGTTATTTCCCACTGACGTGAGCATGACAGAATAAGGCTGGGGCAAAAAATAAGGGAGTATATCCATGGATGTACCATCCTTCTGCTGCAACAGTTCAAGCACATAACACACATATCTGCCCTTTTAGATAAATATTAGTAGAGGTAATAAGATTTCAGAGTGAATAAACCTGCGGTATATATCGTAGTAAAAACTTTCTCAAAAGGTAGGAGACAGTACAAACCAATGGGATGCAAAAAAAAATTACTATTTGATTTTAAAATTATCTCTCTTTCCAGTTGCTTCTGATACTGAAGTTCTCACAGACATTCTTTAGATTTCCCCTCTTACATGTAAATCCTCTCTAACCCTCTAAACCCTAAAAATTTAAAAAGCAAAACCAGGGGTTTCTTATTATCTGCATCAGTCTCACACCACACAACACAGTCACTGTCAACATTCAAACAGTGATTATGGATATAACCAAGCTTCTGCACTGCTGCTTGCCTTCATCATGGTTAAAATTGACGTAATTGCCTTTCTTACTCCCCTCTGATAATTTTGACAAAAAGGTGATGATTCTAAAATACATCTAACTTCTAAAAGATTATGTCAGCACGTGTGAAGAGCTATTTTCTCAGGTGGAATTAATATGCTCTTTAATAGTTAGTCCTCTTGTCTCAACTCTGTATCTGTGACTGGTTTGAAGACTGATTAGTTTAAGTAATTTGGAGAAAGTCTGTCATGATCTTATATGTCTCATTATTCACTTGGCCTGACATTTTCACAAACACTCAGCTTCCTTACATTTGTGAAAAAGCGGTTGACTTTATATGTCTACATGCTTTTGAGAATAACAACCATCTTCCTTAGGCTAAAAATAAAATTATCATAAAGGAAACTATTAATTTGTCTTTTTTGTTTCAGAGATACATATGTGTATACACAAATAACTGAAGAGTTGCTGCTGTCTAACTGAATATGAGACACAAAAAAAGGAATGAAAATTTGGAATGAGCTAAAACTGTAAATAAGTTTGAAGTATCTGACTTTTGAAATCTGCATGGAATTTAAAATGTCATACAACACTGTTTAAAGTATAGCTTTCTTATCTTAAGATATAGAAGTGCTTTTGTCAGAAAGGAAGTTTGCAATGGAGCAAGCATTCAATGAAATTCAACCAAATGCTACAAGATTTCTATTTTGAATTTAATAAAGCACTCACTCTGTTCAAAAGCTTTTTGAGAGTTAAAATGCAGGTGACGTGTTTCAAACTGCATTTTTTTAATTTTATTTTTGCCAGGTCTTTCAGGTTTATTAATAAACACTTAGATCCACATACATATTCATGTAAAGTGAGAGTCCTATTAAACCAACCTGAGACCAAAATGTATGCAAATGCAGATCCCCAACTATTCCACCAAATAATTCCCACCCTGACCTGCCGGAGTTTAGAAACCACAGTACTTTTAAACATGAATAGCCAATCAATGGCTATTGACACATGTCAAGTTTTGCAAATCCTCAACATTTCTACTATGTTGTCATGAATCTGCACGTTCAGATCAGGGCTATATTTGTGATTTATTGTGCACTCCTCATTATTCTGCAGTTTAAAATGATCCAGAGGTCAGGTGTCCCAGTTTGAAGTAAAACAAAACCAACTTCCTGTTCAATCATTTTGACGCAGGAGATGCAGACTTATCTTGAGTCTACACAGTTTCTCAGGAACTTACAGTGGGAAGAGAGATGCTGTGTCAAAAAAATGCAAGGACATAACTACCCCTCCTAAAGGCCATGAGGGGAAAACTCACTTTTCCAGTAAAAAGAAAGGTGGAGGTGAGAGAAAACTACACAAATGTGAGTGAATGAGAAATGCTGGGTTTTTTTCAGAGGGGAATGGATTTTTCTTACGAAGGGAAAAAAAGGGGACATAACAGTACAATTAAAACATTATCATAGATGTGCAAATTATTTCATCCAGGAGCCAAAAAGGAAAAAAACTTATGGGTGCCTGATGGAGAAGCTGCATTTGTGTTCTGACAGAAATACTGTAGTGTGATAGTGTGACTTGAGCTGAGGTTGCAGAGAAGAGTAGCAACAATATTAGACAGCCATCTTTGTAACTGAAGAAAGCTAAGCTAAGCTATGATCAGAGCTAGTCCAAATATGAAAAATTGAAAAAAAAAAATCCACAGGATATTTTAGAGTTTCATTGTAAAAACAGAGGAAGGGAAGAGGGAAGCCCAGATTAAGAAAACTAATTTATTATACTTCATTTTTTCTATTTCTACTCTTTGGCTTTTTTTTTTTTTTTTTTAAATGATAAAAGAAGAAAAGGACAAATGAGAGCTATAAAGGGGTAAAGATGATTAGGAAAAGGAAGAGCATTTCTAAAGAGAAATGCATCTCCCAATAACAGAAAAAGATGAAAAAAAAATCTAGTTCTTTTAAAAACAATATATAGAATAGCAGTAACAAAAATGTTCATATTTTCCACCTTTTTTTCAAACAGAGATAGCTAATCTTACTGGAAACTCTATTTAGATTTATGATATTTTTTATATGCTCTTGCTTCCCTTCATGCTTATCTTGTGCTGACCTGACATCCACTTTTTGGTGAAGACATCGTCCATTAAAATGGCAGATACACCTTATCTCCCTCTTGTGACATTGCACAGGCTAAAAGATGTGCCTGACATCTTCCTCTCAGGATATGATGATCAGGTGTTCAGAGTAGGCACCATAGTTTTGTCACACATCTGTCACTGCAGGGCTCTTCAGGGCAGTTATGTGGGAACAACTCTGTCTGCCACAGGCTGTGCTATCTCTCATGAGAGAGAGCAGTCAGATCAAAATGAAGCCGTGAGGATGAAGAAAATACAGAATAAGAACTGTCAGCAGAATTCTGGGCTCAATAAAAATAGAAAACCAAAACTTCTAAGAAATAATTTTCCCATTCTTCATGTAAAAAAAAATAAAAAACCTTAAAAAAATAAATTAATGATTTATTTCATATAAGGGTTTGTTTAACCTCCTTAAAAAATTTTGTAAAATATATTCTAGTGTCATGGTTTTGACCGATCAGAGAGACAGATGATGGTCCCCTCCATCTCCCCGTTAAGAAAAAGAGAAGAAAAAAAAAAAAAAAAAAAATAAAAGAGATTAAGTTTAGAAAAAAAAAAAAAAAAAAAAAAAAAAAAAAAAAAAAAAGAAAGCAAAACAAAACCAAAGCTACTTTAATGAAAATATAAATAATAAGAAAATGATGAGTAATTATAAGAAAGAAAGAAAGAAAGAAAGAAAGAAAGAAAGAAAGAAAGAAAGAAAGAAAGAAAGAAAGAAAGAAAGAAAGAAAGAAAGAAAGAAAGAAAGAAAGAAAATGGTATATAGCATATACAAAATTATATACAGCTCCCAGGATGACAACAATGTCACCAGCAGGCATTAGGAAAAGTCCCAGACTGGACTTGGTTATCAACAGGAGCTGGATTCCATATCTGGAGTCAGGAACGCTTCAATTGAGACCAAAGGCAGACAAACAGGAAGGGTCCTCCTTGGATGTCAGGCATTGAAGAAAAAGAGTTGACCCTTTGATCCCTCACCTTTTATATCAAGCATGATGCGGATGGGATGGAATACCTCACAGGTCAGTTTTGGGTCACCTGTCCTGTCCGTTCCTTCCTATAGGTGTGACCCCTCTACAATTTTCTGCTTCTGACCCTCCAACAGGGCAAATAATGAAATTACCTGACCTTGTTTGTTCTAGCAATAAGTATAAGCCTCTCTGCATATCGTTCCTTGGTATAATCAAGTTTTATCACTGTGAGAGTGAACAGTTTTCTAAACAATATGCTGTTAATTTCTGAGTTAAATTAGTTAGAAGAGGCCCAGCCAAAAAAAAGTAAAGTTGTAAAACAGGAAATTGGTTTATTTCACCTCTAACCAGGACATCTAGAGATGGAAATTTTAGTCAATTCTGGGTTGTGTTTCCAAGACTGTGCTTTGTACTGCTTTGTTGGTTTTGAACATTTCAAAAGCAAAATTTGGAAATTTGTCAGGTTTCATTTAGTAATCATTCTATTCTTTTGGGTACTGATTAATGCCTGTTTATCATCCCATTACAAAATAACATGTCTGTACACTTTCATTCTTAGAGCTGTTTTACTACTATAAGTATCTCTAAAAGTGTCACAAGAAAAAAATATACAGGGAATAAATGTTTTTATGGGATTTTTACAGTGGATATTCACTCATATGGTTTGCAGAATGTGCCTGCAGGAAAAAGAAGAAAGTAATTCCCAAGTTCTGCTTTACAAATGATATATAAAAAAACCACACCTGCATGATTGAAATCCTTTTCAACAGCACCTTATTGTATTGTTCAAATCCAAACCTTCTGGGAGCTGGGGCAATAGAACACGCGTGGGCGGTTTGCATGTCTTCTGAATGGCACAAATGAATATGTTGACAGAAGCACTAATTAATGCTCAGAAACATATCAAAGTAAATAACTGGATTATACAGACGATCTGTAATGCTTTTGCTTGTGAAATGAACTACATTATGGGAAGAAAAAATAAAGTGGGTAGTATTTCAGTCTTCAAGAAATTCTATGGGTAGTCTTGTGAACTGAAAGGTATGAAATCACTTTCCAATCTCACTTTGTCTTAAAATGAATAATGTAGTAAAAGTTGGGATATTTTCTTGATGCCTTTTTCATATTCAATTTTCAGAATATGTGAATTGAAAAATTTCCCTATTATACCTACTGCTTGTAAAAGAAATGGAGGATGTCAGAAGTATGGAGCTGGAAGTGTTTGTGGGAGGAAAAAGACATTACAGTCATTAAGTATCTCAACAGTCTGCAGTTCTAGACATAAAGAAGCAGCCCTCATTGAATAGGAACATATGAGTTATTGTTCTTAAGAGTTAATTAACTGTGCCTTTATGCAGTTTGTCATAATATGCAGTTTGTCATAATCCTTTGGGACTTTTCTGTTTTCCACAAAAACTTTGTCCTGAGCTATAAACCAACAGTCAGATATATACAAGATCCAGCATCACCATATTATCTGAGGATCTCTCCTCTCTCATACATAAACTCACACTTATAAGATCTAGTTCTTCTTAGCATAAGAAAGTTTCCTTTTCCAGTTCTAATATTGCAGACCTGACTTTTCTTCATTCTGATTTATGATTAAAATTCCTCAAAGCCTGCTGTTTCCCTTGTTAAAGTCTGCTAACAGGAAAAGATCTTGTCAATGTGAAAGGAATGAGAAGAAGAAAAGACTGTGGCATGAAGAAGTCTTTTGGAAGTGGTTGGATTAAGAAATCTGTGAACTGAACTGGAAAAGAAAAGCCGTGATAACTGCAGTGCTAGAGTTGAGGTTTTCTGAATGTGACATTACTTTGGCTTGCCAGGAGCACAATAGAACACACAAGACGTAGAGGACAGTCCCAGAAGATGTATCAGCTATGACAGTTTACCTTAAAGAGAAAAGGCTCCTGTCCTAGTATGAATCAAACACAGAAAAATAAAAGCATTTAGGACCACTTAGCTCATAAACATTTGAACTACCTTTTTTTTATTGTCTATTTTAGTACATGCCAAAAAAAAATCCTCATTCATGTTACAGCTCTTACAGTCTGTGAGTCTTTGTCTCCATCAATAGGCATGTTTAATGGTAAGTTTAGGTTTTTTAACAAAACTAAAAATTACAGAGTGTAAATTCTATATGTGCTGAGTTTATGTGAAGAAATATCTGTGGAGGCTCAATTCCTGCAGAACAGACACTTTGTGCACCAGCCCTGAGACCAAACTTGGGAGATAACTGAAAGCCAGAAAACAAAGAAGATAGCAGTGAAGCAAGCAGAAAATGAGAAAGAAGGCCTTGCAATGTATGGATAGTAACCAATTAGTGTATTATCTTAGGTATGTGCAAACTGCATGGACAAAGCGGAGCACCCAATCAAATAATGCATGATCACGTGCACGGAAGTAAAAAATTGTATAAAAGTGGGACCTGATTAATAAACCAAGGCTTTTGCTTGGTTCACATTGAACCATGCAGAGTCCATTGTTTCTCATCCCTCAAATACCTGTGGCTTCTATTAATGTAATAAAAATATCTTATTTTTCAAAGGCTTGCCAGTTTATATGTACAATTCTTCCAAACTAAACGAAGTATGTTTTCTCATCCCTTCCCAGTCTGTAATGCAGTTAATTAGTTCTAAGGCAACTCTCTCTCTCCACCAGGTACATCTGGCTCCTTCAGTTACTTCGAGGTTGTTTTTTTTTAAACTAGAATTAGATTTAAACTATTGCTTAAGAAATGTTTCTTTCATTTCTTGTCCAGAAGCTTTGAAAATGAAATATTCAGTCCTACACTTGTGACATGGTTAAGGTAGGATGCCTTGCAGTTTTTCATATTTGGAAAAAGCATGAAGGACATGCTTCATTCAGAAATGAAGGACTATGGTACTTGTATGAGTAGATTTCTTGCTCATGAAGCCATTAGAGCAGAAGTAAAATTACTCAATTTCTCTGTAAAATAGTGGCTATGTTTCTTCTTAGTGTGTAAGGCACCTCATGTGCATTAATGTCCTTTCCAAAATGTGTTTAAAGGATTACAGAATCAGAATTGTCACAGTTGGAAAGGACCTCTGAGATCACTGAGTCAAATTATACACAAAACCACAACCCACACCCTACAGTCTCGACCACTAGAGCATGCCCTGAAGTGCCACACCCACACATTTCTTAAATACCTCCAGGAATGGTGACTCAATCGCCTCCCTGGGCAGGCCGTTCCAGTGCCTGACCACTCTTTCAGTAAGTAATTCTTCTTCGTATCCAGTCTAAACCTCCCCCGCTGCAACTTCATAACATTTCCTCTGGTCTTGTCATTATCCACTTGGGAGAAGAGGCCAGTACCTCTCCACAACCTCCTTTCAGGTAGCTGTAGAAGGCAATGAAGTTTCCCCTCAGCCTCCTCTCTTCCACACTAAACATGCCCAGTTGCCTCAGGCTCTCCTCATATGACTTGTTCTCTAGACCCCTCATGAGCTTGGTAGCTCTCCTCTGGACACACTCCAGATTAAGGAGGCATCTCTGCAATTAGAGTAGTGTGAAGCTGTTTTAAAGCTATAGCATTTACTAGTATAAATGGCAAAACTTACTCAAATAAATAATAATGATATATAAAAGTAATCTCTGCATAGAGATATTTTTTTTCTTACTCATTCTAGCTAAATATACTGCATATATGATTCAATTTACATTTTGTATGAACTGCCTGTTTGCAGACAGAAACACTTACATCATCACTATCACTAGCCTATAGGATACTGGTGCTTTAGTACCTAACATTAAAAGCAAGTCTAAATGGTTCAGGTTGTAAAATGATATTTTCGTTAATGTAACAGCGCCCTCTATGTTCCAGAGATTGCACTGAGGGTAAAATCATTCTTTGTATGCTTAATAAAACTTCATTTTAATTTTAGCTCCTTTTTAAGAAAGGGTGAATTTACCATGTTATTTTTTTCTGTTAAGTTAAAAAAAACCAAACCAACAAACAGAAATAAGTTTTTATAAACAAGGAATGAAAAGGAAATTTAAATTTGAAACTGTTAGTCTCATTGTAAATACCCAGTCAAAAAAAAAAAAAAGTTAAAAAAAAAAGAAAAACAGATTTTTTTTGGTGGGAAAATGGCTGTAGAAATATTTTTCATGCCCTACAATTAAAATTGAGAAGGTCTCAGAAGTAATAGCGTATTTGCTTTCAGCAGAAGATCATGACTAGTGAGTTATGGGTTTATTGCCCAAATGAAAACCTTCATGAGGTTTCATGGTGAAAGGGAAGCACATATAAATTATGAGGCACTGAGATGTATATTTCCTGATGTCCAATAAATCTTTATTACACAGAGCTAACCAGATTTTCTTAATATATTTGTAAGATAAGAATGAGAAACTTTTCTTCTTATGGTGTACAAAATTCTCACAATTAAATTGTAACACAAAGGAACTTTGTTTGATTCTTCTCTAATGTTAAGAAGAAGACCTCTTAAGATTATGACTTCTTTACTCAGATTTTTTTTCTAAAAAAGGAAAGAAGGAATAAACATAAAAGGAAAAAGTCCTTCAGGAGAGCTACTGCTGGTACATGATATGCAGTGAGACCAAACTAGTAACCACAAGTCATAAGCAGTTATTTTGGGTCCATGAAAGCACAGCTCATTGTTCAGTCAAGAGGGAAGAATAATTGAAATGTTAGCATTAAAAACACAGAAAGGATAGTCTAAGTCTAGGTGTAAAGTACACTGAAAGTAAAGATTAATTGAAACTTTTTTCACCTTACTTTGAAACATTTCAGTTTTTACACTCTCCCTCCATTAAGTTTGAGTTTCTACACACCTTGATAGGAAAGAATGGGAGAACAACAGGGTATTAACCCCAATTTCTTTTTTCTTAACTACTGCTGCTATTTAGTGCTTAGAATGCTTCTGAACTTCTAGGAGAATATCTCTTGCTTGGAGGTGAGCTGAAATGAGCCCACAGTAAACTGAGCTGTTTTAACATTTTCCTGAACCTTATGAAAAGAAAGAGGAGAGGGATGGAAAGGTTAATATATTTTACTTCAGATGAAATGTTGTTATAAAGAAAATCACTTTGCTGGAAATCAAGCCTCTTTGAATTAATGGATGCCCTACTGATTTCCAGAAGGAAAGCTCCTGAAATTATTTATGAGGAAAAATATTTAACAGGTAAAGCCAAAAGGTAGCTACTAGATACATTATAATAGAACCTCATTGCAGCTACCCTTATTTCTGTCTTAGAAGTGGCAACTTTCAATAAATTCTATGAATCCTTAGAAATAATGCAGTTCCGGTACTAATGATGGAACCTCCTCACTGTCCAAAGTAATTTCATTGTTTGCTTATTCTTTGTACTGTATATGCTTACAGAAATGCAAGATGTTATAGAACAATAGCCTGTTATGCATACCACTTTCACAGGAACCTCAGGCTTTTTTTTCATAATAGCTGAGGCAAAGGTAGTCTTTCATTAAGAGAATGATGAAGCTTTGTGCCGCAGTGCAAATACATAGAAAACTGCATTTGAAATTATTACTTCTACATTAATATATAAGAACAGATTTTTTATTTTCACTTCTCTCTTTTTTTTTTTTTTTTTTTTCCTTAGTATTTCTTTCACTTACAAAGTTGACAGACAATGAATTTCTGCATATATCTTGGTAGGTGATCTTATCTTACACACTATCGCTTGAAGTAGTACAATTAATCCAAAGGAGCTCGAAGATGGGGGAGATTCTGTCTTCAGTGCATCCCTGGTACTGAAAGGCAGAGGAACTCTTTCCTACATTGATCATGGTGTATTATCTTCCTCAGACAAAAGTAGAGAAGATGTAATTGCAAGATTGATAATTGTAAGGTGGTTTAGAAAATCACTGATCCAATAGATTATAATCTATTGGAACACATAAAAGAAAAATTACATCAGAACAGAGACAATTCCAGATTTTTAAGATGTTAGAAGAATTTTTAGGTAGAAAATTTTCTTAGCAGTTGTTTTCATCCTATTAAGGAACAAGCAGAAAAGTCTGAATGTAAATTGTCCGCTATGTTGCTAGTGTCAACCTTATTTGCCTGAAAACAAGTTATTATGGAGCTTTAATGAGAGATTACCTTCTAGTACAGAAAGAGACTACACAAGCATAATTTCTAATGTCTCCTTAATAAGAAACCAGGCTTTGCTGAAGGCAGGCTAGAGCAATCTGAAGCTGAAAGAACTTCTAAGATTTCCAGGCCATTAATTTCCACTCTTTAATAAATTTAGATAGTAGGTACAGTACAGTATCATAAAGTATGACACGTTGAATGGATCAAGAACTGGTTAACAGCCTTAAAAATCAGTGGTTAATCAGCACCATACAGAAGAACGGGGTTCCACAGGGAACAGAACCAGTGAGACATAATACTTATCTAATCACTGGCAGTGAAACATACGGAAGGCAACATTTCTCACAATGGTAAATAATAATAATAATAATAATAATAATAATAATGTAGATGCCCTGAAATAATCTGAATAGCTTGATAAATAGGTCATATCCAAATGAAGTATTTCTAATGCAGCCAGATAGGAAGCTATTACTTTAATATTGGAATTTGTAGCTGCAGAATATTTTTTTCCTATAAAGAAGAGTTTGAAAAGATCTAAGAGTCATAGTAGCAAAATAACTAGCTTTCAGAACAATGCTGTAGCAATAAGAAGTGATCTGCTTCTTGGAGAGAAAAGTTAATTAGAGTGCATGGTTGATTTTACCATGGCAGTGTTATCAGGATATTCCCTATAATTCTGTTCTCTTGATATTTTTTAAAAAGGATGAAAGTTAAGGAAAGTTCATGAAAAAAAGATTAGCAAAAATGATGGAAATGCTGGAGAAAGAACCTTAAAGTGAAACACAGAACATATCAAAAAGAAGATTGTAAGGTGATTTGATTACAGTATGTAAGTATCTTCACAGAAAAAAAAATACATTAAGTACTACAGAACTCTTTTATCTAGTGGAAGACATCGTAACAAGGAGTTGGAAAATGAAACTCGATTTCACTTTGGAAATAAGTTGTGCATTTTTATCAATTATAGAAGAAAATCTATCAATGCTAGTGACAGGTTTTTGCATCTCTTGATAGCTTCAAATCAAGACTGGGACATTTTCTAAAAGCCTATTACATTCTGATATAGTGAAAAAGAAGAAAAAAAAAAAAAAGGTTTTTTGCTTAATTTAAACTATCCAGATGAAATTTAAGGAGAAGAAACTTTCAAGGATTCAAATAAAATGATCACTTTTAAAAATCCCATATGGTTTACAGTCTTACAAAATTTCATGTTATATTTAAATCGATAAATCCCACTTCTTATGACAATACAGAGTGAGGGTGCCACGTTACAAACATGCTCTCCAAATGATCAGTTCATGATATTCTGCTTCTGCAATGTCCTCAGGATGTTATATCACTCACAAGAGAAATACTACACTCCATGAAAGAAAATCAAGGCACTTTCTTGATTTTCGTAATTTGATGGTTGGATTTTAAGTAATGCCTTTCCCTTCCTCCTATTCATCATCACCCTCATACTCTTCTGACCTTTGATTTCTGACTGCTTCAGATCTTAAAATTCCTTTGTCCCTGCCTTTTTTCCACTGGCAGGATAGAAAAGAAATTTCAGTCTCAAATGTTTCCTAGACTACTAAATTTTTCACTTGCAAAAAATAAGCTATTGACATGTTATCTGTGCAGGTCTCAAAGATTGACATTTATTTCCACTTTATCTAGGAATGAAGAGACAAAAAAATCTCCTAAACTATTAAAATAGAACTAGCTTTTTCAGTGTCTATCATGAACTTTGGAAAGATCTGAAATTTATTTTATGAATACCATATCTGATTCTGTTTGTCTCATGTTGCTATCCACCTGCTTACGTATCATTAACTCTAAAGGAGCACGCAAGCACTGCTTAAAACTGAAGAAGTAAAGTAAAATAATGGTCCAGTTAGAAGTATCCCCAAGGCAACATTGCCTGAAATATAGCTGTGAAGGACATCTCAGGAGATCTGATAATTCATCAAGAAAAAAATGCCTTTGTCCCTGGGAAACATTTTATCAAGGCTATTTCTACAGCAGTGTTTGTTATTTTGCTATTGATGATTCTGACTGCTTCCACACTCCCACCCCTCCATGAGAAAATTAAAAAATTTTGGGTTCTTCCTAACCTAAAAACTCCTTTTTTCTATCATACGGAGCATATCAATGAGAGCATGTGTGATTCTGTTCTATAATCCAGACTTATAGACAAGCCTTTTATTCAAGACTGAAAAGATGGGCATCAAAAGTCAATGATCTCTTTGTAGAATGATTGTATTGAGTGCTGTGGGGTAAGTCAGGACATCAATGATGACTCAGAAGACACTGACAGGAGCATGCTTTGAACTGATGAATGGAGAAATAAATTAAACCTTGTATTGAAGAAGTTGGTTTAAAGCCATTTTGACAAGATGCTTTCACAGATTTTCCAGAGAGAAATCCCAGGCTACATTGATGACATAGTAACATCTTCCCAGAGAGGTGATGGAGTCTCTGTCTCTGGAGACATTTAAATCCTACCTGGACAAGCTCCTGTGTAACCTGCTCAAGGTGGACTTTCTCGTGCAGGGGGATTGGACTGGATGATCTCCAGAGGTTCCTTCCAAACCCATATAATTCTGTGATCCTGTGACTCCGTGGTTGTGGGAGCTGTAACCCTAGACTCAGGTTGGAGGTTGTTGGAGGTCATTCAATGGAGAATGGTCTTGAGTCCTATTTAGGTACTATAGCCAGTTATTCAAGATGGCTTGGAATATGCTTTATTTCATTTTGTTTTCAGAATTGAAGTGTGAACTTACAGTCTGTTTCTCCCCAACAGATCTGACTGCTGTAGACACACTGTTTGGCAGACATTGCATGCTGTCCCCCCTCAAAGCATTGTGTATTACCACAGGTCACTCCTAGGGAGCTTGTAATAAATCATTCCAATATTTCCCCAAGTATCAGATTACAAAGAATAAATACTAAGAAGATTTCATGTAACAAAAGGACCCCCTGAGATGTACACAGAGAAATAGTTTGAGTCTGAAGAGAGTATAAATTATTTCAGAGTGTCCATAGCTATACACAAAAGCATTTAGCAGCCTGTATGTCATTCCTATAGATCAAATGCTGCAGTCTGATGTGATTTTTGCTGTGATCTGGAATGTGACCTCAACTCCACTCTTTTGTAATTTGCTTTAAGATCATTTATATGCGAAAATAGAATAGACAGAAGTTTGCATTGTTGGGTAAAAATATATTTAACATTTTGGGAAGTACCATCCTCTATAATCCTAGGATTTTTTGCCAATATCTTTCTTCAGAGCTACTGCCATTCTAGCCTAAGAGTGGGAAACAAAAGAGCTGAAAAGCCTGAGTGTTTTGCCAGATAGTTGCAATATCTCATATATTAAGATGTTGCTTATAAAAATTATAGGGAATTATTTTTTTTCCTTTTGCAGATAGTACAGTAAATAGGGACAGAGAAGAGAGCAGGAAGCTATGAAAAAAAATCACCAACTTATTTCCTTTTCTCTATTCACTGGAAATGGGGAGGAATTTTTTTTCTTTGTTCCTTTGCAATAATTAATTTGTTCCTGTATTTGTATAATGATTCACCAGTGTTCATGGAAATTTGAGTAAAGAAGTTTGGATATTTCTAAGAGAGTTCCAGGGAACAACTGCAGTTCAAATCAGTGCTGCATTACTAAAGACTTTAGCGCAGTGATTAGGCTGCTATTCTGGATTGTAAAAGAGGATGCGAGTTGCCTGAAATTAAACATCAAGGGGCAGTTTGGATGCACCAGGTTATCCACCATCTTTATTTGTGCCTATAGCAGTCCAGGTAAGCAGATGGGGGGAAGTCAAAGAATTAATGAAACCAAAATAGATGTGCAAAGAGACACCTGAGCAAAAAAAACTTGTGAAGTCCTGACCTAGTTCAACATTAGCCTGGCAGGGCACCCCTTTTACTACACTTTGACATAGTTAGTTTCCTATCCGTGAAATCTCCAATAAGAAAGATTTCCATTTCAGAGCAGTCTGGTAAAAAGATATACGTGCAGAATAAACATCTCCAACTTCAAATTGAACAGGGGAGAAACTTTAAACTTTTTCCCATTATAATTGTGCTGATGATGGCTGTTCTCCAGTGTCCTGCAGTTTCTCTCTTTATTTTATCCACTATAATTTAAATTTCAAAAGGTTTTTATTTAATCCTAATGTCAAACAGGAACAGTTTCTGAATAGTCAGGAGTTGGTTTGCGGGGAAAAACTGTTTACCAATCTACTTAAAATCAAAAAGGCTTGCCACCTGGCAAGAACAAACAACAAAAGATGAATATTTAGAGGTACATACCACATACATTTAAAAAATATTAACTAGGTTAAATCAACTACAGGTTTATTTTATAAGCCTTTGTAGCATCAAGGCTATCATTAGGTAATACTGTGATAATATGTGAGGAAGAAACTAGACTGAATCATAATTATTAACACCTATAGTGATGGTATGATAGTATCTTGGAAACCTTGCTGTGCTCAAGGTTTCTGCAAAAATACAGTCCCTGTTCTTAAGAGCTCGTAATCTGATAGAACAGAGTGGCAATGTAGCTTTGTAGATGGGACAGAGCTCTGCACTGTTGCTGAAAAAAGTATCCATTGTTCATAGCTGAATACTGCATTTGCAGAATCACTCTGCACCGACAGTTTCTGAGGTAACATCATGAGCACAGTTTCAACACTGACATGTTTTTCCTTCTGTTTTTCTTTCTCTCCTTTGTTGAAAGCATTTGCCTGTATCTAAAAGCTTCCTCTGGTTGACTAGTATCGTATTTCATGTTTTCTCAATACTTTCTAGTAGTATCCAGCAGTGACCTTATTTCAGTCTAGCTGTATATATGTTACCTACAATTATTTTTATATCTGACTTCATATTACTGTTTACTACCATGTTTCTAACATGTCATCTGTTTTATCTTTTCAGCTGTGTTCAATATTCCCTTCCATGTAATATCAGACTAATTACCACTGAATTCCATGAATATGCTCTTTGTTCTTTTAGATCTTTAAAGATTAGAAATAAGATAAGAATTCACAGAGACCTCTTTTCTTCCAGTAAAAGCCTTCCAGCAAACTCACATTTTACCATTGCTCATTAGCCTCAGTTAATATTTCTTCAGCCAACGTACAGTTCAAGTGAAATCACCTAAGTACTCTTATCTGAGTAAATAATGTTATGTACTTTGCAACATCTACTCAGTACCAAGCATGTATGTCTAGATAGTATTCTTTATACTGAACATAATTGCAGTCAAATAATCTGGAGTGAAACTAAGATTGCTATTTGATTGCAATGTTATTCTAGTACAATATTTTTTTTTGTATTTTATCCCCACAAGACATAATAGTAGCAAAATGTAAGTATACCATATACATGTGCTAATTTTAAGTATTATTCTCTAGATCTACTGAGCTACATGAAGACACTATAGAATTACAGCAGATTTATTGACATAGCTGTTATAGCTAATATATTTGCTAATTTGTACATCTGCATGAAGACTGAGTTATGATGTTATTTTCACAAGTGTTGTGCTGACTTCCACACAAAAGTTTCAGCAATTTTCAGTAGTGCTATTCAAAATCCCACTTGCTACCTTTCTTTCATTCATGGCACACAATTATCAATACAAACACTAATTGCATCCCATTTTCTGAGCTCTTAGTACTGTTGCATTTCAAAACAATTTTATTACACCTTTAGGAAGCTGGTGTAATAAAATTAACAACTGAACAGTCACCCTTCATTTATCTTCTTTTAAGGATAGTTTCAATAATCTGAGAAAAAAAAATTGATCAAGTTTATAATCAATTATGGAGGTTATCTTAGTGGAAGGAAAATGTTTTATTTCTAGCTAAAATAAAAGAAATGCAAAACTTGTGCCAGAGGGTTTGGCTTGCTTCAAATTGTTCAACATGGAACTACAGTGAGGTTAAAAGACGAGAAGAGCTCCCAGCAGAGCAAAGGCATCCTCATTTTTCATTGTCATATCCCATTAGAGCTAAATGACATGAATTCAAGACTAATGTGGATTCCTTTGGGCAGGTACGCAGCCTGTAAAAAGGCATTCAGTAGTATTTTTTAGAGACCAACTTAGCAGTGCCGGAGAATTCCAGGTACTGAACATTCCAGTGGGCTTCATCCGCTGAACACACACAGACAGACATCCAAAACTACTAGTCCTACTATTTGGACAACTTTGTATGGAAATACATAGAGCAGAAGAAACATGGAAGGAACAGAAGGACCAAGTTGTATAAGCAAATGGAAATGGAATTTGATAGGCAACCGGGTAAAGACACAGACGGAGTTACCAGTTTCAATCTCCATATTAATAGACATGGAGAATTTTATTTGCAATGACTTCTTAAATTATTTATAGGATGAAATTAGCAATGCTGAAAAATAATAACATAAAAATATAACTAAAGTAGTTTCCAGAATGGCTATTACTGCAAAAACATGCCAAATTATTGAATAATAGCACTTTCATACGTTAAACACATAAAATATCACAATTTAAATGATTAGCTTACATGGTTTTGAATTACACTAGCTGTCAGCTTAAATAATAAATGTAGAATTTTGATGAATACAAATTACATTATAGTACAATCAAGATAAATGACAAGTATGTTTTACTAGGGAGGTTTTTAGGGGGAGGATCATAACAGGAAATCTTATATGTCCAAGAATAAGTATTGATCTCTAGCCACTTCAGCTCTAAATATGTTAACCGTCTCCCCATTCTACAGTTGCTTATTTTTGATGACTTCCACATACCTGGGATGATATTTACTATGCTCATGTTTGTGTGAGGTAAAAAGTCTAGTCAGCAGCTGAATGTACACTAAGTTGAGCTTGCAGTATTCATCCTAAAATGTCCTATCAGCCATTTGAATCATGTGAGTGTAAGGCTGTCTTTTTTGAGAAAGATCCTATGACCACATATAGGATGACCATAGGATTCAAGTATTAGCTAAAATGCCAGCGAGTAAAAGAAAGTAATGGGGGAAACCAAAGTGGTGTTCAATAGTGGTTCAATAAGCACTGCATGGAAAATTTCTGCTGTTTGTCAACTGTAAATGCTGTGAGTAAAAAGAGATGAGAAAATCAAGAAATAGCACTGAAACTGAAGTGGTCATGTGAAAGAAAATAACTCTTTCATTCAGGATCGACACAGATTTTCTGTTGTAGGAAAGGAAGGTTATTAGCACCTCAGTTTACTACCTGAAAAACAAGTCTCTCTGTAATATTTAAAAGCTTATACATTTAGTTTTAAGATACTGATTAAATGTTTCAATACCTTGCAAAAATCATACCAATCAATCAAAGGAAATGTAGGGGAAAGGAATGAAAATTAGCAAATAATTAGTAGTGATGATGTCTAACCACAGACAATTATTAAACCACTACTTTAAGATTTGGGTGTGAAGATTACTGGACGCATCCAAAATGCTTTATAAGTTTGGAGCATGCATTTGATTACTAACTACTTACCATCCTTGAATAATACCCATCCATACCGAAGATCAGAGTTCATTTGCATGTTAATAACTTACTAGTAGTGATTTACCAGTCTGTTTATAAAGCCCCTGATCTAGGTGTCATTAAAATAAGTATTAAAACTTAATTACTTTAATGGGACTTGGATGATCTCCCAGGTGATAAGGAGCAGTGCCACCTTTTTAGTCTTCTGGTACACTTCCCTGAGCATCAGAGATTCCTGAGTAACTTTCTGCCAATAAAAGTGATAATTTCACTGTTCATTCCCCTGCTCTTGTGTGCATCATTCCCTCTCTTGTGTTATATGGCTTGGAGAATACCTTGCTGAGCCAATTCTATTTATCAGCTCACAAAAAGCTGATAAGCTACAGTTGGTCTACAGTTTTGTTAACATTTTTGCTGAGCTACTGAAATGAAGCAACTCACAAAAGCTTCAGCTAAACGTCAAGGTCAGCTGAGGAAGGACTGTGCAGACAAGACTGCGAATTGGAAAAATGAGATGGAGAAGAACTCCCTCTTTTTTAGTTAGTGACATGCCAAGTTAGTTCACTCCAGCTAGTGGAAGTACTTCTGAAGGCACTCTTTTATATTACTAATGCTTTGATACAAGGTCTGGATGAGGTTCTCTTCCATCTCTTCATCCCATCAGTGCTATGGATTCAGAGACATGAGCCCATGCTGTGAATTAGATCCTGGAAGAAAAGAGCTGTTACTAACAATGTTTAAATCTGTCATGAATTCTTCAACAAGATGGATTAGTTCCATGTAAGTTAAGTGCTCATTTAGTACAAAGTAGCTTTTCCAGTTCAGGCTCACTAAAAAAAAAAAACAGTGAGTAAGCTTGGTACAAGAAGACATTGTACCCATTTTCCTTGTGCCATGGTAAACCAATGTATAAACATAAATTCAAGAAAAACTAGTTGCGGCCTGTTAATTCAACACTAATGCAGTCAAGAGTCTGTCTAAACCTCCCAGGTGATCTGAGAATGTATAAACCTCACATGAACAATAGCGTAGCCATGGATAAAGCACTTCTCTCTAAATCAGTGAATGTGGCTATGCACAAACAGCTGATTTAACAAAGAGAATGTACAATATTGGGGAAAGAAGGAAGGAAAACTAATGGTGAAAAAAGAGGGAAAGAAATACACTGTTTACAATGTGATGATGTACCACCATGGTTTGGACATACATCCTTTTTTAAGTCTACATTACCTTAAGAACATCTCCACCTGCTTGTCATTTCCTCTGTCCATCCTGACTCCAAGTCAAAATTTACCATCTCTGCAATATGTTAGCTTTGCTGCTGCCAAGACAGCTTCAGGGTGTTCTGTTAGGAAAAGTCTTGTATTCAGACCCATGCACTTTCTACCTATGGCTGCAATTTTGACATAAGCAGCTCTGATGAGAAATTTAAGGGAGTAAAATCACTAGCAAAGAAAGCTGGCAATGAGCAGCTGGAAAAGTAACTTTTTCACCTGTTTGCAAAGTGCACGTCTGCCTGAACACTTGCAGGTTAAGACAACAGCATCATTGACTACTACTTTACAAGAGCAACTCTGTAACTATGTTTTTGTATGTGTGTAAAGGTAAGAAATTCCTTTCTCTCTGAAAATCCTGAGTTATTTCATTTGGACTCAGTACTGGCAAACAGAGTACTGAGGACAGCTTTTGGATCGATGAACTCTCAGTGAAAGACATTACTAATGTTATTACCAAACTGATAAGTAATTGAAATATATGCCAGTTCACTTATTTGGCAGCCCAACAGAAGAGAAACGGAGAATCAATCTCTGTCCAGAACAAGAAAGGATTGATATCAGTAAGAAGTCCAGGTTTCTATTCTGGAAGGTTGAATGTCTATGTTCCAACTGTTCCAATGTTCCAATGTTCCAACTTCTGTGTTGGAACAGTTCAGGTTCTCATCTATGGCCAAGCAGACATTGTTTTGCTTATACATTAAACAAAAATAACACAATCAGATAAGTAAGGAAGAGTAAACAGCTTACTTATTTGTTAAGCTTCCTTAACAAATGTTACAGCTGAAAAGGACCTCAGCAGTTTCTTTAGTCCAAGCTCTATCTCAGAGATGTCAGTCTTTACCAAGATCTTTAACTTTTGTCTAATTTGTTCTTCTAGAGTTCATTTGATGGAAATTCCCCAAAATCTCCACCATCTTCTCCAGTTTGGCAATATTGTTTTGTTAGGAATAAGGTCGGGGTGTAGAGGAGGCTTCCAAATATATAAATATAAATATATATATATATATAAAAATATATATTCCAGTAAGCAAAATCTCAGTGCTCAAGGAAGAAAACAAATTCAGATTTGCATCTTCTTCTCTGCCATTTTTCCAAGAGATTGAGGGCAGTGGAAAGGAAAGGTTTTATTTCACTCACATTTGTACTCATCCAACTACTAACACTAAAACTTTGACAATGAGATGCATCAAATAAAGGCTTAGCTACACAAGGCATTAGGCTGCCTCCAAGAAGTTTCTGCCCTATTCACAGGCACCATTCAGCTATTTAATTTTTTGTTTTCTTTTTCTCTTTTCTGTAGAAGTCCAATAAATCCTCCTTTTGTTCCCTCAGAAATGAACATGCCTGTGGCTGTTTGAGGAGCGTTCTTCAGTGGTATTCTGAGAGGAATTGATCTGTGTCCTCTTAACAGGCAGAATGGCATGTCCATAATGTAAAGTAAAAAAAAAACAATCAAACCATTTGTAATCAAGTCAAACCCCCATTCTTCCAGATCCTATTGAATTTTAGAAATTTATTTTCAAATATAAGAAAGAGATTATCATGCTTTATTGGACAACTCACCAAAGGATTCATCCTGAGTATGAAGCAACTCAGACGTCATGTTTTCCGCTTCTCATATCAGATCCTTCTTCTGAGACAAGATGAGACTTGAATTTGTATTTCCTCTGTCCTGATTCAGTGTATTAATCAAGATATTGAAAAGTGTGTGAATTTATTTCTCATCAGACTACTGAATGCCATATAGAACTTTTTATTTTTATTCTTCACAAACTGAAAGCTCCAGTTCTGATTAAAAAACACATTAAAAATCATATCTTTTAAATACTTTCCAAAAGGCATTTGTTTTACTTTAACAGAAAAAATATTTTGAAGGTTAAGAAATCAATACAATATGAAAGTGTCATTCTATGGATAATAGCATTAAGAATTTCTGATTAAAAGACATGCATAATAATTAAAATAATATTGAAATAGTATCCTAAAAGTTTTTACAAATAACACAGCCAGAAATCATGAATTACAAATGCTTACCATTTCCTCAGATTTGTATGGTAAATTTGTAAAATACAAATTATTTTGGCACAAAAACAGAAAGCAAGCCAAATATATGCAAGGAGCAATAGCTCAAGTTCACACTTTTCAATAAAATTGGATCAGCTGTTGCTGAGAAGTTGCTGTTTTTCCATTGTTCCAAACAAAACACAGAATTCGGAAGAAGAACTAGTGCACTTGACAATATGTCATTGTAGGGACAGGAAATAGTTTACTGGGTGTTGTATTTACCAAATAGTCTTTAGCAAAAGCACTGTGTAATTCTCCAAAGTTGAGACTGACTTTTTTCCCACTACTTCTCACAAGATTTGATTCTTGCTAAACACACTTCATCCTCTCACAGCTCTTAGTTCGCATAAATCATCACCATGCTGTAACTCCCAAAGCTTGTTGTGCTTTCAGTGTGTAAAGGATGATTTCCCAATCCCATGTTACACTAGAGAGACTTTCTCATATTACTGCTCTGCTTGTGCAACTGAACAAGAAAAAGGAAGAGGCTGCATTTAAGAAAAGCTACTAAATAAGATTAGAAAGAAGAGAGAAGGTAAGGGGGGAGGAGTAAACATAAGATAAAAACAGGGGCAGCCAGATAGTAGAGATAGGAGAGATGCACACAGGGCTGAAAGGGAAGAAGCAAGAGAACCATGATGAAGAGCCAAGAAATTATGGAAGACACTGCCAAAAAAGGCTGAGGAGATTGGTATGAAAACAGGGAAAATTGTATGGTAGTAAACACACAATACATCTGTAACTGTTAGACAATACTTTGTGCTGGACATGGAAATGATTATTTTATTTCCAAAATTCAGTGGGATTTTTTTATCTGGAAAAGATAGTCATATTTACTGCCCAAAGTAAAGTTTTGTGACAATGCTTTTTTTCCTAATACATAAAAAGTGGTCTGCTTTATCAGAAGCATCCCCAAAATATATTCTTAAGTCATTTGATCATAAATAAAAATAAGTGAAAAAAGGAGAAATAAAATATTGTTTTGAAGTTTGATCTATGATAGGAAATGCTATGTTATGAATTAAAACAAACCTCACACATTAAATGAAGGACTCCAAGGGTGCCCTTCACCATCTGAATGATTTTTGTTTTGTTATACAACAATGAAAGAATTTAATTCTGCATTACAAATACATTGCCAGCATGTGGAGGGAGATGATCCTCCTTCTCTACTCACCACTGGTGAGATCATATCTGGTGTAGTGGGTCCAGTCCTGGTCTGAGAGATACAGAAATGCTCAAGCAGATCCAGCAAAAGGCCACTAAAAGAATTAAGGGACTTGAATATATCTTATCGAAGGAAAGACTGAGACAGTTGACAATCCAGGGGATCTCATCGATGTTTACAAATACCAGGGGAGAGGATTCAAAGAGAGGGAGTCAGGAGCTTTTCAGTGGTGCCAAGTGACAGTAGCAGAGGCAGCGAGCACAACCCGAAACATGAAGTATCTGTCTGAACTTCAGGAAACACTATTTTACTGTGAGGGTGACTGAGCACTAGAAGAGATTGTCCAGAGAAGGTGTGGAGTCTCTATCCTTGGAGATAATCAAAAGCCATCTGGATGTGCTCCAGGGTGATCACCTCTAGCTGGAACTGCTGACCAGGGTATTCGATCAGGCCTCCATATGTCTCTTCAAACCTAATCTATTCTGTGGTTCTGTGATTCTGTAATTTTGGATGATAAATTTGGCTTCAAACTTAAGGTTAAACAAGAAACCAATGAAAGATGAAAATGAGCTTCTCAAAGTAGACTTGTATTCCATTTAATACTGAATTGTTTTTGGAGTTAAATGATCAATCTTGACTGCTGTGTCATCCTGATAGAAGGTGATACTGTTACCAAAAAATATTTTTCTTTATTTCGAACATTTATTTTTAAAAGGGAAAAAGCCCTAATGTTTCAAACAATTATATGGCTAGAATATTTAATTCAAATAAAAATTTCTGAAGTTGCAAAATGCCTTTACTGCTGTTTCCAGTACAAATTTAAGTCAGCTCCTTTATGATACCCCCTATTTGGTTAATGTAGGAAATGCTTTCTTTTATAAGAGAGTTCCCATCTTATCAAAGGTTCAGAGAAAGAACTAAAAATGTAAGAGAGTATTAAATGTCCTGACCTGTGAGTAGTGGAGTCCTTGAATCCAGTAATCTGTTATTATTATTATTATTATCATCATCATCATCATTATATTTTCTTTTTTGAAGCTACTTTCTACTGCAGCTGAGCAAACCCTGCGTTTCAGTAAAGGAGTAATAGAGTAGGTTTCTTTTCTTCTTCCAAGGTAGTTCCAGAAAACTACATTTGATAAACAGTTTTATTACTTGCAGTCATTTGCATTTGAAATTTGTAGAGAGCTGTAGAGTTGGAATGAGAGTACCAGGTGGTGATTGTGTGTGGCCACCCACAACCATATTCTCTAAAAGATTTCTAGTCTTATGGTTTCTTTTGTCACATAATCACTTTTTTCTAGATGCTCACATGAAAGTGCTCAGAAAAAAAGCCTTTAAGACCTGTTGAGTCTATAACATAATATGTAATAATAATTTTGAATATTCCTTATAATTGTAAACCCTACAAACCTCTTTCTGAGGTACCCTGGGGGTCTACCAAAGCCGTTAACAAGTATTTTTACCCATGAATTTGTGAGGCAGCCATTTCTGTAAGAACAGTTCCCTTATTCAAGTTTGTAAACAGAATCTGGCTTGATTCTTCTCAGAGTAAATCAGCAATCACATGGACAGGTTATTCTCAGGGAGATTGCAAATTCTAACGGCTTCACACAGTCCAGTTTTCCCCGCTAGGTGATTAAAGGACATTAGTGTATGAAGCTGAGAAGAAAGGAAAGGAAAGTCATGTTTTTGTATGAAAGAGAAGATAAAGAGGGCAACAGTATCTTAAAATTCTGTTTTAAATTTTTTTTTTAATGAGAGGTAGAATACATGCAGTGCATGAGAGAGCGTAACTGGACTTGAAATTAAAACAAAAGGTAACAGCAACTGACTTTTTTTTTTTTTTTAAGCATTATGAAAAATTAGGTAATGAAATGATAGCCAGAGAGAAAATTGAAGTGTACTCATTGCGACTGCTTGACAGAAGATTACATTAAAATTTAGGAATATATATACTTGTCTATATATTTTTGCATGTGTTTATGGTTTCACACCCACATGCTCCTCCAGGAGACAGACTAGCAGTGAAAAAAATTTTGCTATATGCAAAAAGATTGAAACAGATGACCAAAGAGGTCTTTTCCAGTCATATCAGCTGAGTTATTCTATGATTAGAAATAAAAATATAAATAAAAATTGCATTCAGAATGAGTTGTTTATGCAAAATCCAGGCTCAGAACTCATTAACATATTTGTAGTGCTTATTTGAACAGACTGCAGTAAATAACATTTTTAAAAGTAGTTCATATACATTCCACCAATAAATGGCACAGAAAAAAACCCAGTTGTCAACATCAGGTAAAAGAAACCTGTCTAAACCAAAATAAATATATTATATATAAATATAAATGAATGTGATTACAAGGGAGAAAAGAAGTAACTTCTCCCTGAAGATTTCTCAGAGTAGCCAAGAAAAATTAAATGTGTAACTGAAACTGAGAGAAGGGAGAATGATTTTACACAAAGACATTATGTGGGTGTAACAGGGAAATGTATTTACAAATTGCTTACTTAACTGAGGAATAAGATTTTTTTAAAATACAAATAAATATAAATAAAGGGGTTTTTTTGTAATTTAATGTGTAAACTTATAGCCTTGATAAGAAACATGCACACACACCTTTGTTTTAATTTTTATGTTATTCTTATTATTACCTATATTTTACCCAGTAAAGACTGGGCATTTGGTACTTAGTGAAGGCTAAGAGAAGAATAAGAAAAATATTTCCGTGCTGCATGAGGATAATATTGATACACAGCCCCTGCATGTGACATAGCCAGTCTCCAGACATCTTCCAGTATCTAAAGTAATTTAGTGTGGGGTTCAGGGTTCAAAACAAGTTGACAATCCCAGTGAATCCTGGCCCTTCCTGTGAATGCTCTACTTGCCCAAATAAGAATGTAGTAATATAGGGTTATGCAATACCTTGTGCAAATTACACAGTTTTTGATCTGCCTATTGTATCACATTTGAAAACTAACATAAAATTCATAATGGCTTGGTTTTTTCAGGCTTTTCTTTTTCCTCCTGTTTTCTCCTAATTTATTGTCTGCTTGTTAGTGCCTGCTTCCCTGAGGCAAGGCCTTCGAATTCTCATGACTTCCAGCTTACAGTGGGAATTATAATTCCAAATTTTTGTTTAAATAAAGAAATTTACTAAAACCCAGTGACTGAAATTTTACCCCTTGAGGTCTTTACAGAATGAGAGAAGTCTGCAGTAAAAAAATGGAATAGAAAGAACAATAAGAAAATAAAACTCTAAAATTACTGTTAAGAGGAAATCAAAGCATCTATTTTATTTATTTTTCCTTTGTTCTTTTACATTAAATAACACCATCTGTAATTGTTTAGCTACAAGGTTTACTTCAAAGATTAGCAACTTATGACTTCAGTTCTAAAGAGACCTAACCGTCTAATTTCTTCACTTTGAATAAAAGGCCACATTGACAAACCATGAATGCATCTTATTAAGCCTTGCTAAATTTCTGTTAGTTCTCAGAGCTATAGATTTCACTCAATTTAAAATGAAAAATCATTACTCTCTGAAAAAAACATTTCATTGCTTAAATATGTAATTAATATGTGATTCAAAATTCCTTGAATCAATCAGCCAAAGGTTATTGAGGAGCACTGTAAAGGCATATGAATATCTGAAGGAATAGTGAGCTTTTTCAAATAACAATATAAAACACATCCAAGTGACCTAAACAACCAGTGCAAGAATGATAAACACTGATTTTATCCTGCTGTCAGTGCCAACTATAAAATGTTATGGAATATTTGGTTCCAATCCTGAATGGTGCCACAAAATACTGTGATTCTTGGGTAGATATATTTTATTTTTCTTTTATTTCACAAATAAATATCACTAAAATTCCGTGTTCCTGGACTTAGAAGGAGAAACATTGCCATTAGTTTGTCAAAGTGAGAATTCCAGGTGATTAGTGTCAGCAATTTAATAGTATCACTGGATGTTAATGAACTGCATGCAGCACAAAGTAAATATTAATCATACATTTAATTAGCTGCCATGATGAATGAGCTCCATGTAGATCTTTTTTTTTTTTAATCTTTTGAAAATTAAGTTCTGAGTGAAAAATAAAATTCTGTAGCAATGAGTAAACACATGACAGAAACAGGATCCTTAGGCTGCGTTAAAGTCATAGCATGACTTTTTTTGCGCATACCTTTTGAGAGACTCTGAAATTTAATCTTCAATTCTCTCAAAAATGTTTTGATTATGCTATGAATGGATAATTGATTTATAATTTCAAACAACATTGCAACTGCCATTGTGTAGCCCTGAGAAGAAGGACTTCGGGGTGCTGGCAGATGAGAAGCTCAGCATGAGCCAGCAACGTGTGCTGGCAGCCCAGAAAGTCAAGTGCATCCTGGGCTGCATCCAAAGAATCATGGCCAGCAGGTCAAGGGAAGTGATTTTACCCTTGTAGTTCAGTCTCATGAGACCCCACCTGGAGCACTGAGTCCAGCTCTGCAGTCTTCAGCACAGGAACGCCACAGACCTTTTGGAACAGTTCCAGCGGAGGGCCATGAAGATGATCAGAAGGCTGGATCAACTATCTTATGAAGACAGGTTGAGACAGTTGGGGTTGTTGCAGCCTTCCAGTACCTGAAGGGGGCCTACAGGAGAGATGGGGAGGGACTCTTTGTCAGGGAGTGTAGCAATAAGATGAGGGGTAACAGATTTAAAATGGAAGAGGGTAGATTTAGATTAGATATTGGGAAGAAATTCTTTGTGGTGAGGGTAGTGAGACACTGGAACAAGTTACCCAGAGAAACTATGGATGCCCTATCCCTGGAGGTGTTCAAGATCAGTCTGGATGGAGCTTTGAGCAACCTGGTCTAGTGGGAGGTGTCCCTGTTTGTGGTACAGGGATTGGAACTCAGTCCCTTAAGGTCCCTTCCAATCCAAGCTATTCTATGATCATATGTAGTACACAGTATCTAGAAAGAAGGTCTCTGTGGTTTTGGGGAAGGAGGAGATGAAAGATGTGGAGACAGGAAATGTGAGACAACATTCAGTGTCCAAGTCCTCAGGCTACAGCACAGAACTTCCAGTTTTGGATTTATGAGACTATAATGGCTGTAAATGGAAGTCTTCAGACTCAGAGTTGTTTCAAGGGTTGGGGAAACTTGGGAATGTTTTTAAGCACATAAATCTGGATACTTGCCAGTAAACAAATAAATATGTATATTGCCAAGGATTTAAATGCAATTCTAGCTATAAAATTAAGATGTATTTTGCATAATGCAGGGTACAGCAGAGACTTCTTTTATGGGGATGTTCAAAAGTAATCTGTCAAATTGAGACTCACTGTAAAAATCCATTTGTTGTAATAGATTTCTAAAATGCGGTACTTAGAGAAGGCAATGCTCCTAGAATTAACAATTAATCTTATAAGAACACAAATAACACAGTGAAGACTATTTGAACTTTTTGAATAGAAATATATAAAAATATCA
Source organism: Pedionomus torquatus (assembly GCA_013398155.1). Lineage (NCBI taxonomy): Eukaryota > Metazoa > Chordata > Aves > Charadriiformes > Pedionomidae > Pedionomus > Pedionomus torquatus. The sequence goes on from VZRU01005826.1 coordinate 71,843, forward strand.
CCAAGAGACATTAAAATAGAACTGATTCTTAATCTTGCCAGGATGACTTTTACCTCCAAGAAAGCAAATAAAAGAACAAATGAAAACCTTTTTGTTGGCTTCTTTTGTAAATATTACTACTTGTTTCCTTACATGGCTAGCTTTTAGAACTATGAGAAGCTCAGCTTTCAAAAACAGAAGAGTTTTCTCACATTGTGACAGTAAAGGGAAAGCTTTAAAAGCATTTGCAGAGCAGCATAAAGGTTCAAACTTCAAGAAGCAAACACAAGAACAAAATATGCTCCTTCTCAGATAAATTGAATTACATCTTCATTATAATGTATTTCCACAATGTGTATCTACTCATTATAATTCATGATATATTTATTAGAATCTTTTATCATTTAGGGAGTCAGCCAATGATTATGGAACATTTTAACTGAAAGGAGGTAGATTTAGATTAGGTATTAGGAAGAAATTTTTTACTGTGAGGGTGGTGAGAAACTAGAACAGGTTACTCAGAGAAGTTGTGGATGGCCCCTCCTAGGATGTATTGAAGATCTTGCTTATTTAAATAGATTTAGTCTGAACATATTAAAAGTATTGTTTAATCAATACTCTGTGGACAAAAAATATGTTTTAGTTTTGGATCACATCAAAAAAGAATATTGATACTTAATAAGTAACTTTGCTAAGTTTCACAGCTAGTATCATTCTAAGTAGACATTTGCATCATGTTCTATAAATGTCCTTCAGTTTCATTAAATTTTAATGTGTTTTAAATAATATTAATTTGCATATAATGTATTGACTGTGTGAGAATGAAAAGCCCATCAGATTTTTGCAGACAGCTATTTCAGACACAAGTTAATTTTATCTCATTGCACTTCATGAAGAATCAAAATATACTTTCATCATGACCTAATTAGGTACAAATTTCATGTTGTTGATAACTATTAAGATTTGCCAATATTTTTTCTTTCTTTTGATTTTCAGCAGTTACTACAGAATGCTTGAGGGAAAGGACCAAAGGTAAGGAAAAAGAAACATCAAGGTGAATCAGAGGGAAAAAAGAGTTTGGAAAAATGGGGGAAGGAAAAAAACTGGATGGGTATGAGTGGGCAGACTGCTGGTTGATATGCATGTTTGACCAACCCTGCACCTAATAACTTGGTTTGTCCTATCTTATTAAACCTCATCTCTGTGTGAGTGCCCCCTCTGTTCAGACCCTGAGTGAATACTAGGTGGCTTTGCCAACAAGGTAACGAGTGTGAAGGGCTTGAAGGCTTAGAGGCCACTCAACTAAGAAAGCGTCATCTGCAGGCAGCTCCCAAGAAGACCAGAAGTCAGAGTGGCTGCACATGGACTGGGCTGTCTGTGATGTTCACATTAAAGTGAATATCATATTCAAATGGTTAATGGTAAAGGCACTGCTCCCTCCCTGTTAGCTGGTGTGACCAGTTGCTCACGTGTGTATGTGTGCATGTGTACATCTCACTAGTGGCTAGACTTGAGAATGAGGATGTCTATTCAAGTGAGATTAAAAAACACTGTTAGATACAAAACTCCACCAAATTCACCGACCTCCAACACCTACCAGCTTGTTTGCTGGCTCTTAAAACTCTATAGTTTTAATTAAAATGTCTTCCCTGTTGTGAAGCAAAACTGATCAGAGCTCTGCATCAACTGGTAAAGTATCTCTGTTTATTAATGGGTTTATTAATGGAAGTTAAGGCAAGGATTTAATTGTTGAATCACATATTCTTCAACTTTCAGTTAGTCTGGACTTTGTAGTATTTTCCAGGGATGTGGATTATGTTTACTTTTGAATAAAAGAAAGTCTGGTCTGAAGGGAAACAAGGAAGAGTAACCTGTGCCTAAATCCAACATGTATAGTGGCAGACAGGATCTCTACTTCAACAAATTTGTTCTTTGCAGCTCATCTTTAAAGCAGTCTAGCAAAGGTCTATATATAATTTCCAATTCATTAATGATGTGATTTTTCAATAGAATTAACCCTCATGTACAAATGTATGAACAGAAGTGAAACAAATTAGATACTCTATTCATTCCACTTTAGCCGTAAACTCAGATTTAAGAGACAGTGCTTAAAAAGAGATGTTTACCATTTGGCGACAGTCTAGAGGAAAGTAACCAAGATGATTAGTGGGAATCACTTGAAAAATTGGAGCTATTTAGTCTACACAGAAAAAGACTGAAGTGAGATATGAAGACAGTCTTCTAATGGGAAAGGGAACTGCAAGAAGAAGAAGAAGGGAATATAATATGTTCTTATGTTCTTTTTTTTTTTTTTTTTTTTGGTAATTGGATCNACTGAAGGCAGAGTAAGAAGTAATGGAGTTGAAGTTCATCAGAGATGGTTATGGGAGTCATTTAAAAAGAACGACAACTTTGAAGACAGATCTGCAATACAGTAGATTGTCTGGGAAGGCATGGACTCTCCATCACTGAAGACTTTTTAGAACAGATTAGATGAATATGTGTCTTGGGTAGGTTAGTTATAGCTGATTCTGCCTTGGATCTGCAGACTGGGTTTTCAAGCTCTGATCTATGATGCTATATAAACAACACTAACTACCTTTGTAATACACTTTCATATCCACTGTTAAAAAGGCAAGTGTTATCATCAGATCACAAGGTGAGATAGATTAAGATGTTGTGACAAATTTACTATAAATGTTTCTTTTAACTTGAACATATTTTAAGCCATTAAATTTATTAGAAGGATTAACAGACAAATAGGCAGACGTGCATGGAGAGTATGATTGTATAAATCATTCCTCTAAAAACTAAGGCAAAAATCCTTCACTTCCTGTGAGTTTGGGTACCTTTGCTGCCAATGTATAAATGAAAGAAAGATTTCAGGAATTATTTTTCCTTTACTTTTTTAAATTCTTCTTATATTCATCTGTAGATGTTACAAAGCTTTTTTTGAGCTTTTTTCTTGGTTAATTAGTAACACCACCTCCTTAATTTACAGACAATCTTCAATCTAACTGTGCTACAAGATCATTTTTATTGCTATTTATAAATTGAAAACTATGTTAAAAATGGGGATCTTAATTATTGTGAGATTTTTCCAAATGACAGTGTTTTTAACTATTAATAAAACTGTTAACATAACTAAAACTCAAATTGCTTATAAGTCACAATTTTTAACTTCTCTCTAATGATTGGATGGTGGCTGACTTCTTGTGAATTAATGTGTCTTATGAGTTCACAAGTATGTAAAAATTGAGAATTATGTCTCATAAAATTTATACTCTTTGTTTTGTTTGAGGTTTGATTTTTTTTTTTTTTAATGGGGAGAGATTGTTATGGGTTTTTTTAATATTTTTATTTACAGGACATTAATTTAGGGGCCAAGTTATGATAGCTTTGCATTGTAGTCTAAATCCTTGACTTTTAGAAGATTATTTATGCAGTAAAGAATCATTTGGTGAAATTAGATTAGATTGTGACCAAGGCTTTTTGCATTATTTATGTTTACTTTTTTAGCATTTTTTGCCATGATAATGAAGTCTCAGTGGTATGCAACTATTCAAAGGAAAGCTAATATTAGCTCTTTGTTCCATAATAAGGGTCGCTTATTTGGTGCAAATTACAGAGACTGAAGTTTGAAAAGTGTAGTTAAGCAAGATTCACAGTTTAACTTGCACTAAATAAATCACCCTAGAGCACTCTGAAGGTAGAAAATGTCATTCATATGCCAACCGTTATTGTTGGGGGAAGGATAAAAGAAAATATATACTCAAGAGGATATGTCACTATTTTATCTTAGCTGTTAATTTTCTTAGTTCAATTGAATGAATTTCTCAACAGAATATGAAATATAGTAGAAACACAGAAAGATTTAAACTTCAGCTAGTCTATCCTCCATTCTTTGTACTGACTTGCAGTAATGTCAATGAAAACTTTTTTTTCTGCAGAATTTAGCACCATAGACTGGATTAACAAAAAGAAGGAATTTGTTGAAAAGTTATCCACTGCTATTTCTGAGCATCCCAGGCAGTCAGAAGAGAGCAATGTGTCATAAAACAAAGGAGTCGAGAAGAGGGGTTTAACCAGCTCAGCAATTTAGATGTAGGGAAGGCATTTACCTCTGAGGTGAAGCTTCTAGCTGCATAGGAATTTCTGCCACTGGACCTTTCTCAAAAAATACTGTAAGAATATTTATCTATAATTGGAATACCTCCCAAAAAATATTTTTTTTTTGTATTTGAGAGCACTTGAAGCCACATTTTTCACCAATATTTCTCTTTTAGTCACTGCTTTATTAGCCATTCAGAAGAAACACAGCATGAATCTATCCCATTCTACCAGTATACCCTGCCTGTGATAAAGAAAAACATATTATTCTAAATACTTACGTTAAAACTCTTATTAATGTGATATAAATAGGAAGCCAGTGAAAGAAAGATGCTTGGCTACACTGCACTTACAGTAGTAATGCTCACAACCTTGGGGCTAAGCCCCAAGTTTGAAAAGGAAGACACTGTCCAGATGGATCAGATTTAATCCACTGTGCTGCATAATTGCTCTTTGCATGAGTAGCTTGCTTGAAAAATGTAAATTTTTGCTTTGCAAGCAGAATAGGACTCTTATCATATGCACAGTGGATTTCTATGCACATACACTTATTCACAATGCCCAAGGCCTTTCTTATTATTAAGTATCAAATATAGAGAGCATGGACAGGCATATTTGGAAACAAAGGTTTATCTCCCTAAAGGCATTTTACTGTCAAAATGCAGATGTCCACTGGCTCTAGGTACTATGTAGCTGAAAATCAGCTGAACATTTGTAGTAAGAATCGTTTTTGGGTTTTTAGGGGCAATGTTTTTTAGATTTGGAAAAAAATGTATTACCTAAATCAATCATAATGAGGGTCTAAATATTTCTTTAGAAGGACAAATAAATCCATATGTTAATATCAGACAAATAAGAATATTTATTATCTGACATTGGAAAATATTCAATCTGTCTTAAATGCTAAGGATGATATTTATGTTTTTTCACCCTTACACCTTTGTTTCACCCAATTCTATTTGTCATGGTTTGCTTTCATTTTTTTTTTATATTATAAGAACCATACTGTAACTTTGTTCTAAGCTTCAGAGAATGGTTGCATAAAATGAATAATCAATTATCAAGTAGGCATCTGTTCAAGAAACTATTGACTACAAAATTCACAAATGTCTGTGAGATGTGTTTTCAGTTATTTGAAACTCATATGAGTCAATAGCTGGTTTGGTATTGGTAATGAACTTTTGAAAGAGAAGTTTCTCTTTTTATTTCAGTGAATCAAGGAAACATAGTAAGTAAATTAAAAATAGTAATACCATCAAAAGTGCTTGGAGTATAAGAAATTTTCCCAGGCTATATGTTCCCTTGTTTCCTTGAAACATATCTTTTCAGATTCTCAGATGATTTTCTTGCATTCTGACAAATAGGTATGTCTCAATCTACTATTAATGTGTGTTTTCTTTGAAAATCTCTAATGGAATTTTTCATCTCTATACAGCTGTCCCATCAGAAGCATTGACATCATATTACCATGAACATTTAGCTTTAATAAGTGTAAGCCAACTCTTAACATGTAACTTGTAATTTAATAATGTGCCACCTGTAATTCAGTGCAACAATTCTTTCTCCAGACACATAGATCTTAGAATCTCTGAGAAACCTTGGGGAGAGAATAAGCATATCTGTTTAAATTTCTTCATTTTCGACACATGCTGTTTCATACAAAAATTTAGAGAGAAAAGATAAATTTCTCAGAGGTGGGTTTTAGATGCTGTCCATGTTTGACAGAAAACAGAACCAAGTTTCTGTTCAGTAACTGTGCTTTTCAGCTAAGTCTCTTCTAATGAATTAAACACTCTGAAATTAACAACACTTTGTTCAGATACTGTTCACTCCCAGAGACTAAGAAGATCTAATTGTTTCTAATTTATGCCAAGGTGTGGTATGCAGAGAGGTTCTTGCTTAGATTTATTGCTGCAACAACTAAGGTCAGCTCACTTTGTTATATGCCCCATTAGAGGACTGAAAGCTGAAAAAGCATAGAGAGGTCACAGCTGTGCGGAAAAACAGGATAGTTGACCCAAAACTGACCTGTGGGGTATTCCATCCCATCTGCATCATGCTCAATACGAAAGCTGAGGGATCAAAAGGTCATCCCTCTTTCTTCACTGGCTGGCATCTGAGGATGAGTCTGTCTGTCTGCTTTTGATCCCTATCCTTGCATTCCCGAATCCAGATCTGGAATCCAGTTCCCATTTGTCTCTGAGTCCAGTCTGGGACATACCCAGTGCATGCTGGTGACATGATCATTATCCTAGGAGCTTGATATGGGTTTGTATTTATTGTATATATTTCATTATTTTCTTTTTATTTTAATATTTCATTAAAGTAGTTAAGTTTTTTTTCTAAACTCATAAGTCTCTTTCTTTCTCTCCCTCATCTCCTTGGAGACAGAGGTGCATCTGTTGTTCATTTCAGTGGCCAGTCCAACTCAAACCACAACATGTTTAACAATACAAGTTGGCTCTGGACTGATGGAAAGGTAGAAATAGTAAGTATATTGCTGATATAAGTGTAATGAAATTCAGAAATAAATGAAGATGGGAGTATTGTTGCCTTTCTTCTATCAATTGACTGTGGTCTCAGTGAAATGACATAAAAATCTGTTTTTACCTCAGAATGTTATTGTTGAGACCATTTAGAATTTGGACAAAGTTATTTACTTTGTGCGAATTTTACATATTATTAAGCCTGAGAAGGTAAAAAATATGATTCAGTTTTAGAAAAAATTAATTTTGTCTCATTGACACTTGCAGACCTATTTAATGTTTTGCAAATGATTAGATTTTCATTACCATACTATGTCCATATCACTATAAATGACTTATTTAGATCATTGCCCTAATTAACATATGGGAGATATTAATTCACTTTATTCTATTAAAAATGTAGATGGATGGTTCTAATTTCTGACAATAGTGTGCACTAAATTTGATTGTTATGAATAATAAACTGTGTCTGAATTAGGCAGACATTAATGAACATGCTATACCCATTATAGATATTTCTCTGTGCATGTCAGAAAACTCAAGTCAGTATTTGGCAGAATAAACGACAGTATATATTAAGAAACATAGGGTTTACTTGGGCTGTACACAGAGCACATTTCTGTGCCTATCACACAGCTTCAGTAGAAATAAGGATAATTAAACTAAGTACGTAAAAACAATGTAGTGTAAGCAGCCAGAACAATATCTGTAAACCTTAGGTCAGCCTTCCTTTACAGGAACCAGCTCTGACCTCTATGTGTCTCTGGAACAGATGTACATTTTCCTGATGGGCCAAAAGAAGGAAGATTGCTATCGCTTAATTAGATTTGTCAGCTACTTTTGAGAAAAGTGAGATGATAATACATTCATGATTCCTACCAGAAACTGGTAAATGTTCTCAACAGTACTGTTTCTTCAAATGGAAGATCACAATGGCTGAGCTTTTGTCCACCATCAAGGTAAATTTTTGAAAACTGGGTAATTTTTTTTCTTTTATCAGCCTCTCCTTCAATCTTTCCAACCTACATCTCCACTTTGAGTAAGCCCATGAGTTCAGCAGAACAGAGAAAAACTTGTTGTATGCTAACATGGATTTGAAATAGATCATTTGTATTTCATTTAGACTTACTGACTGAGTGTCAGAAACAATAACCTGTTTTTATGAAGCAGTGTTTGTCATGGGGAGTTATTACAATGGGAAAATTACAGCTAGACCTTTTTAATTAATTAATATTCCACCAGACACATCTAGTATGTGTGCACAAAACAGACTTACAGCAGCACAGAGCTAAGGTCTGTTTCTAGGAATCCTTTAACCCAAGAATATATCATGGCTATCAGAGATTCTCAGTTCACTTTTTCATTAGCTCAATAAAAGGGGTTTCTGTATGCAGCCAGTCTGGGACAACTCAAATTTGGGATGTGCCAGAGCTGAAGAGAGGGAATAAGCTGAAAGTAAAGCAGTAGTGAATTATTTTTTCCACTTTAACTTCTGTATATGTTTGCTGTTCACATATATTTCAAGGTAGTTTGTATGTACTGAAAGAAAGCAAATGCATCTCAAAGAACAGAGAGGTTACCTTTTACACAGCCTACTTACATCCTTATTCTAGATTAATGTTTTTAATAGAATTAGAAGCAATTTCCTTTCCTCACTCTATGCATCTTGCCTCTCAATGATAAATTTTTTGAAGTGGTGTTCATCTTTCAACAGCCATCAGTACAGCACCTAGCACAAAGAGGATCTGTTTTCATCTAACAGCTCTATACATTAATCATAAAAGCATTTCTGGAAGTTACTCAGTTTCACAAGTGATTAAACAGGAAAAACAGGCAGTATTATTCCAAGTGAATTTAAGTGTATTGACTGCCTAGTTCTGTCAAAAAGATAGGGAGTTTAGTTACCATAACATTTCACAATAACTATGGATATATTTCATGTCACCCACTGATAACTGCATGTATTTTACAGCACAGCAACCATAGATAAACTATGCCTTACAGGGAATCTGTGGTCAAAGGATTAGCATAGTTTTTACTGCAAAAAGGTTTGTATCTCAGCACTGGTTTTCTCAGTTTCTACTTTGGAGAATAGAGGAAATACTGATGAACTTCCTTTTAAACTTTATTTTTCTGGTGAATAACTTTCCTACAACTATGAAACAATATACAAAGTACAGATCAGTCAACATTCTTTAGTAAAACTGCTATATGTCAAATCATTACCCAACATTCTATAAGAAATAGTACAAAAATGATGTATTTTTATTTCCAGGCCAGTACAAATCCATCCCTCAATAACTGATCTTTTGTGGGGCAGAAAAAAATGCAAATCTAACCCTTCTGTGACTAACCATGTGTAACTAATAGCATCACTTCATGTCAGTGTACCTACAGGTAGCTTCATAAGCAGAAATTACTTTCCAATTCCATTGAAAATGCATGAGCTAAAAAAGAGCCCATCCATTTATTCAAAGCTGCTGTGGCTCTGCAAAGCTGTCATGGGTAGCAAGTAAAATTACTCTTATAGGTACTAGATTCCCCTTGGAGTTTAGTTTCATCAACTGCTAAAAAGCAAGAGGAAAAGAAAACAATGGTGGATTAACTTGTCTGTGATAGATAGTATTTTTCATGTGTGATAGTGATGAAATGCTAACTTTGCTTCTGGAATACAAGTGTTCACTACTTTTTCCATCAGACTATGTAATGGAAAAGTGGGGAATGCAGTCCTTATTTTCTGATCTCCTCTTGTTGCAATTAGTGTATGTGACTAAATAAATCTATGGAAAACATGTTTTATTTAAAATATGATTAAAGTGCAAATCAGACTTATTACCACACATTTTTAAACCAGGAATATTCCCACTTGTACAATTTTTTTTTCCTGTTTAAGTTACCAGTGTATTGAGTAGAAAGGTTCTTAGTCCTAACACTAAGTGTTAAAGCGTCATTTACAAATGGAGAATTTGTACTTAGTGTTCAAAGCAGCACAAACAAAACAATGAAGGTGACTGCCCTTAAGAGCTTGGGAACTGATAATTAGTTAACAAAGGATGGGTAGATGCCAACAGACACTACCTCAAAGGAAAGGCAGTATTTGTCAGCATTTTGGGTAAAGGATAAGAACCATTTAGAACATTTCCCACAAAACTAAGCATTAGCCAGAATGGCTGAGACTCAAACATTTGTCTTCTCTACCATAATCCTCCCTTGTGGACTTCCAGAGTGCTGGCAGTAGAGCTGGGACCTCAGGCTTTAAGTCCTTGAGTATCATGATTTCTTAAAAGGAAGGCACTTAGAAGAGTGGTAACACAAGCTGTGCTGGGTCTTCAGCCCTGCACAATTTCATCTTGGGAGTCTCCCGAAGCTACGGCTTAGAGAAGTACAAAAGATTGACTTTGTTGAGCAGCAGCATACTGCAGTTAGGAAACACTGTATTTAAAGGTTCTCTTTCAGAAGTTTCCTGCTTTTGGGTTGGAGTGCAGTGAAACTTGTATTTGCATTCAAGAAATAGATTCCTCACAAGAGACTCTTTTTTTTGTCATACAATTTTCTGTCTATGTAAGAGTTGTCAAGACTTTTGGCAGACATCATATTAAAAGAAGATATCTACTTGGTAGCTTTGAAATAACTTTTAGAGAATTAACTTAAGTATGGAAGAAAACACAAAAAACATATTTGAAAATTTAATAAGTAGTAATAGCAACAGATGTTATGGGATCAGAGTTAGGAACCGATCTCTGTACATTGAATAAGAATTTAGATTGCTATGTCCTATGGCAATCACAGGGCACATTTGATGACAGAATAATCCTTCTGGTTTTAAATGCCTTAAATATTAATGGAAGCTTTCTTTCAAGGTAGCTGGATGTTAATCGTTCATTTAAGCCTTAGTAAGTGTATCATACCTAAGGTAGGTCCTGTATAATAATTTCTGAAAGGCCGAAAATATGATCTATGTATCAGAAAGTTAAAAGTAAAAACAGTGGAAGATATTGTAACCTATCTGGTATATATCCTTGAACTTGCAATCCACAGACACAGACATACACATTCTTTTGAGGTACAAGACTGAAATATATTTGCAGTAGAATTAAAAGGAAGCCCTCCATCTCTGTCATGTAAATAGATAATCATCTGATACCATTTGGGGATGATATCAGAGATACCAATGAAATGACAACCTCTGCTAACTTTTATATCATACAGTCAAAGCTTCCATGTTAATGTAGAGGTAATATTTTGGCCTAGCTGAATTTGGTTCCTATCTTGCAGATTTTATTAACATTCATAATATGGGATAGATCCTGCTGTCTGATTTCTGTTATGCGTACTAACAATTTGAGACATTTTAATGCATTGTATCCAGCAATTGCCGTGGGGCAAAACAAGCATTTGCCATTTCTTAATCAAAGTCTAAGTCTAATCTTTGCAATATATAGAAGAAACTTTCTCAGGAAGAGAAAATTCTTTAAAACTGTCTCTTGCTAAAGCTATGTGGCTTAAGATAATCACTGGAAATAAAGACAGTACAACAGTTTTAAGATTATACTTACAAATATATGCTAATGCTTTTCTTAACTCTCTTTTATTTTATTTCTTTCTCAATGATAATTCACACACTTCATGTACCTTTGGTGTACAATTTATCTTGGTATAACCTGACTCCTTTTAATTCTGTTTCTGACTTCTCAGGAGTAAAATAAAACACACACACAAAAAAAATGTTATAGCAGCTGTGATTAATTTCCTTATAGTCTTTCTTCGTCCATCCACATCAAACTAAAAAGACTTTCTCTTTCAGGTCATGGCAGAGAGTATAGTTGGATCCTTGTTTAAGACAAGACTCTACAGAATTTTGAAGAATTACTAATATTCAATAATGAAGAAGAGAGCATTAGAATTGAAGATCAGCCAAGGTGATATATGACATATAAGGTATGAATGTACTATACCAGTTTTATAGTTTGAATATATATGGCTTTGCAGAAGAAAGAAGTTTTAGTTTGAATATATATGGCTTTGGAGAAGAAAAAGGGGTTGCTTTTGTGTAAGTGGGAGGCAGAAAAGAAAAAAAAAAAAAAACAAGCATATTTACTGCTTTGAAATAGAAGTAGAAAAGAGATAGTCTTAAAAATGGGAGTTGTAAAACTTTGAGAATGTAAGTATAAAAAACCCAGCAATCACTGAAATTTGATGAAAATGAACTAGATTCTCTCCTATCATCCTTCAAAGGCAATGCTAATCCTAAAAGGTCAAAAGAACACAAATATGAAACACTAGTGTGAAAGAAGATCTTTAAAATACATAACACAGATCATACAGTTTTCTCAGTAATACATGCACTTTCTCACTACGTGAAACAAGTGTCTCAGTGGCATCCAGATTCCCGCTGCTCATGTTGAACAGTACAAAGAATGGGACAAACTGTGAAGTGTGAAATAAGGAGCTTCTCACAAGGAGCAGTGGTGCTGGATGAGGTAAATAAAACATGATGACACTTGTCTAGACAACCACTGGTGCTGAATTAATTGTGAATGACAATCTTAGAATGCACTGTTGCATTATCCAAACAACATCTCACCATGCTTGCCCTCTGAGGTGTTGCTTTTTGCATCTGCTGTGTCACATACAGTAGCAGCGGTTTGCAGCTGTGTTATTTTATCAGCATGAAAGCAGTGTCCTTTTTCCATTCTGACATCATATTCCCCTGAGGGAACCTAGAGTTAGGCAATAATGTAAGAATGGTCTCTTCATAAAGGCTTTTTTTCATGTATAGTCACGCCAATGATATTTTTGTCAATAAGAACATTCACTGGAAACTAATACAACATTCCTGCAAATGCATTCATAAATGAAAAATGTTCCTAAAACCATTTTAAAACTGGTGCTCTCATAATTGATATGGGAGGGAAGAAGTTATGCTGTTGGAGAGGAGGAAGCCCAAAAATTCATAAAGACCATGAAGAATGTCATATCATAAATGCCACCGATTCTTTATAAGTTTGGATCACCACTGATGGAAAAGGGATTTACACCTCTAATATCCTGAATCAGTGATTCAGACAATGACTTTTGTATAAAAGGGAGCATCATTCCTTCATCTTCCTTCTGCTTTTTCTGGACAAGGCTGGTAGAAGTAATCACTTCTTGGCACTATGTTCCCCCTAGAAAATATCACCACCTTCCCCATACATGGGTTGATTTCCACCTTCTTAAAGTATGTGTATGGCCCCAATACATAAAGGACTAATTTACAGACATCTTGCATGGAAAGCCTGAGATTAATACTGCTGGATAGACAGTATTTCAACCAGAAATTAGATTTCTAAACCTGGAGTTCCTGTCATTTAGTCTTTCCTTCTTCCTATTGCAGTTCTTCATTATTGTCGGGGTTTAATCCTGACCAGAATCTAAGCACCGCACAGCTGCTCGCTCACTCCCTCTCAGTAGGGTGGGAGACAGAACCAGAAAAGTAAAAGTGAGAAAAAACTCATGGGTTGGTAAAAAGACAGTTTAATATGTAAAGCAAAAATTGCATGCAAACAAAGCAAAACAAGGAATTCACTGCTTCCCACTGGCAGGCAGGTGTTCAGCCATCTCTAGGAAAGCAGAGCTCCATCACACGTGACAGTTGTTTGGGAAGACAACTGCATCATTTTGAATGTCTCCTCCTTCTTTTTTCCCCCAGGTTTTATTGCTGAACATGATTTCAATATGGCATGGCATATCCCTCTGGTGAGCTGGGGTCAGCTGTCCCTGCTGTGTCCCCTCCCAACTTCTTGTGCACCTCCAGCCTGCTCACTGGTCAAGAGGGGTGAAGGATAGAATCAGCCTTGACTCTGGGTAAGAGCTGCTCAGCAATAGCTAAAACATTCCTGTATTATCAACACTATTCAGCACAAATCCAAAACATTGCCCCATATGAGCTGCTATGAAGAAATTTAACTCTATCCCAGCCAAAACCAGCACATTCTCCAGCCCTTATTCCGTAACTTTTATGTCATACTCAGGCCCCACACTACCCAATACTATCTCATTAACCATCCACTCATCTCATCCTTTGATATAATATGCAGATATAATTTCTTTAGTCTATGGAGCACCCTTGTAAAATGTCCAGAAAATGTTCAGAAACATCCACAAATTGTCCGTTGAGTTCATTTAGCACGTGATTTTGCCTGATGGTGGTCACAGTAATTCTTGCTCACAGCCATCATTGATGAACAACGGAATAAGGAAAGCTACTTATCCAAGTAAATTGGTAAACCGGATGTTGGCTAGGCCTACGTGAGCTTTAAACATGACTTTCTGGAAAACAGCCCTTTCCAGCATTTACATTCAATTAAATGTAAAAAATTACATTTTTTTTACAATTACATGAGAAGAATTTTACAATTACATGAGAAGAAAATTATGAGATAGAATTTTTTGACAAAAATCATTATTTGAGCCATGAAAAATAGCAAATATTCATATTCCTGAAATCATTGTTCACAGAAAAGTTAAGCAAGAAAGAGGTTACTTTTCCTGAATAAATTATTCACTAAAAATTATTCACTCACATCCCTCTACATTAGGGCTCCTAATTTTTCCAGGATATGTGACAAATGGCTTTGGATCATTTAAGTCATGCCTGGATGAGACTATAAAGCCTCCAGCAGCATACAGCTGAAGTGGGAAGAAGTGTAAATACTCACAGCGGCAGCCATATCAAAAAGCAATCACGATTCTCATTGAAACAAGCTGAGCTCTTTAAAAGAATGTTAATCAGCACTCTTCAGACAGATCATCTCACTGGAGACAATGAACATAGAACCTCTACTGTTTACAGACTCTGAATAATTCCTTCTAAAAGGAATTATTTGTAGATGAAATGAAAACTACACTGCATTTAGACCTTTCTTTTTTCTTTTTTTTTTCTTTTTTTTTTTTTTAAAAGAAATTCTGGTGATTTGTTTTGTAAGTCTATTGTGTTACATTTGCATAGGTACTGACTATGAGTTGTTAGAATTAAACACCCCAGGCAGCATTGTTAAAGACAATCTGGAGTTTTCTTATAAATTAAAAGTAGCCAATCCTGCAATGCACATAAAGTCTTCTTTGCAGGCTTCTGTGATATGCTCTGTATCAGAAAACAGCCAGCAATGTCCTTGATCAAGCTATTGAACATAAAAGTACAGCTTATTTACATGTATCTTGTTTGTGTTGTGTGGCATGAATTTATGTTGATCATCTGAAGGAGGCAATATTTCAGTGGACTGTAAGGCTGCTGAGTTTGACCTGTGCATGCTGTTGACAAACATAGATGGAATCAATTTAACAATAGGCAGAGATATGCCAGTCTAAGGAAAGGTTTCATTACAAAATGGTTTCGTTGCAAAATGACAAAAGTCATTACAGCAGAAATTATTCTCTAACAAACTTGAAACCTTTTTTAAAAATCTTAATTTCTTATTTAATTTGGAATTAATGTCCACTTATAGCAGCTAAGTAAGTATTTTTATGGAGTTGGTCATAAATATATTTGCACATGCTAATCTTAATTTCCTTTGGTTTTGTACTTGTAAGTGCCTAGTGGGAGACAACTGGATTGCTGATGAAGCAACACAGACATGACTATTAAAAAAAACAACTGCACAAGTAACAACTATTATGTACATATTTTTTCTACTCTGGGATCAAAAAGAATTCTTCCTACTCTCTTTGAAAACACCATTTTTGTGGTTTACAGCTATGGCATCTTTAATCAGGGAACTCAGTATCCGTACCAACTATACTGGCAACAGAAAACAATGAATTTCAAAAATAGCCTGTAGAATGTGTGTATATATAAATAATGCAAATAACCACAAAATATTCTTAATTTGCCAAAGCTGGTGATATACACTCTTCTTTCCAGGATTTCTAATGGGGAAAAAATGAGAGTGATTTTAAAAAAGTGAAAGCTTTTTCACTTCTAGCAGCCAGGTCTAGGACATCTAATAAATGAACAAAGGATTTCTGTGACAAGTAATGTTTTGTATACAATTAAAATTGTCCCTTAAATAAATAAATAAATTTTAAAAAGCCAAAATAAACCCTTAAAGCCACAATTAAAATAAAAATGTTTAAAACTTATAACCAAAAGAAATGTAAAGCAGGTTTGGAAGAGAAAGCAAGTCCGAAAAAATTAGTTTCTGAAACCAGTTTATCTGCTAGTGGTTTTTATCCCATTTGGAAAGATAAGATTATTTTTTATGAGACTGAAATAAAATCTTAACATGGGCATCTAGGCATTGTCTTTATATGGATGAACAATAGGCAAGAATAGAGTTTAGAGAATTATGGAAATTTCTTTGGGATATTTTAAGGATGGATGGCCATTTCAGGATAAAAAGAACTCTCCACCTAGACAAAAGCACATCTGCTCTGAAACATTCTCTCTTGAGAATACATCTCCTGTTAGGAATTTTAAAAGGCCTGAGCTAAATTTACTTTGAATTCAAATGAACTATGAATATCTTCAGAAGAAGATATATATAACATAAATTTCAACACACCTTTTGAATGTGCATTTTGTTTGTCCTACCTTCAGTTCCAGCTAGAAGTTAAATAGAAGTATAAAGATGCATTGGGAAATACTCTCTCACTATTATTTCCAGATATAGTTATAAGTACACATGTTCTAATTCATACCCAAAATCACATTATTTATTGAGGATGAACCCACAGTGGCTGAGCAGCCCACCTTCTGAAGTACTGCTATCAGACTTATTTGCTGTTTATCTGCTTTCATGACACAGTTAGGAACATCAAAGTAATATTTTGAGTAGCTTGATAATTGTCATAGTAGTGACCATCCCAGCACTTTGTGTATCTAGAACTGCAACACAGTGTTTTGTGAGCTAGAGAACGAAGCATTGCAAAGAGTATGCTTGCACCACAGCATGAAAGAGGTGTTGTGTTCCTCATCAAGTGTCTGAATAAAACACATCTTCCAAACTGGAGGTGGTATTGTACAAGGAGCAACCTTGTCAAGGTCCTTGTCAAGGCAGAGAGAGAGGATGGGAAGGCAACGAGGTCAAACGGGAGTAGTAACCAACGCAGATGACCGGGGAGCAAGATCCAGTGTGCAAGGCCGAAGGCAGCTTGGAAGGACCCACAGCAAGCTCCAGCTTTGTGCACTGGAAGCAATAAATACACTGACTAAGGCACTATGTCTCCCCTGCAAAAATAAAAAGGTGTTTTGACCAGTTTTAGAACCCCAGACAACATCTACTCTGTGTAAGTAAAGCTGTACTAATAGACTTCAAGGTGTAAAGCAGGAACCTTGGAAATTAAAACAGAAAAAAAGTGTTACCTCTAATTAGAGTCATTTCTGCAGGTTAAGATGTAAAACAGTGCTTTCTCCTTTGTGAAACCATACAGACGTAATTCTATTCCTATACCTATTTCAGTATCTAGGCCTTCTTTATAATACTGTATGCATTATTTCTAGCTGAACAAGAGGAGGAATATTAGGTGAAGTAATCTCACCTTTCTAACCAAAACAGTTGATGAATTTTGCTGCTGTTCACATTACTTGAAACACTATCTATTTTTGGTGACCTGTTTTTAAATTTGCTGATTATCAAGCTGATTACCTCCTCTGACCTTAGCCCTGGCTGCCTGGTGAAGTCAGCAATAAGAGTGCTTTGCAAAATGTGCTAAGAACCAAGACTCAATAAAAAAATCCATTTACTCAGCACACATACAAAAACCAATCCTCTCAGAAACAAAATTTTATAGAATTATGTTTAAATATTTTATTCAGATAACAGGAATTTTTAATTTCCTTGTTAAGTTTTCTGCAGGTTTTAAAACCTTAATACATACAAGAACTTAAGATTTGTTAATAGAGACTTTTATTGGAATGTGATGGGATTTCAAAACATTTTCAGTATGATGGTATTCTTTTAAATAAAATTTCAACAGATACAACCTTCAAAACATTCAGAATATTGTATTTTTCAATCAACTGTTGTAAAAAGTCATATTTCTACAGTCTAGCAAAAGTTATCACATAATAAAGTACTGATTTTTATTATTTTTAAGTATTTATTTTCTCACAAAAAGCCAAGCAGTTCTGCTGAAAGACATAGCTTACTGTGACTTTGCCATATAGTATGACATTACTTCTCCCAGTTACTTTGTTAGATAGCAACAAAAATAAAATATGCTTTTTTTCCCCTTTGATTAGCCATTTCCAGATGCTTTCAGTTATTAGGAGCCATATATCAGAACACTTAGGTTTGAAACCCAGAGAGAGTGTCACAGTCATTGGTCCCAGTAGGGTTTAAATCAAAAAGTAAATATATAAATAATAGGGAATAATAGTAGAAACTAATTTCTCTCCACCAGCCAAATATCAAGCTGTTTCTTTGTTCTCTTAAAATGTTCATATGTTTTTTTCAAGATAACTTAAAAATGGCAGCCCTGCCTGTATTTTCTGACATCAAGTGCACCTTAGCCATATTTTGACAGTACATTCTGCAGGAAATGCAGGTGTGCACCAATACCTGTCACCTACCTGGTTTCTATGGCAATCGTGAGTGTGCATTCCAATTTAAAGTGGCTTTGCACACACCCACTTAACAATAGAGCAGCCTCAGAAGCCCTACAAAAGTATTTTATGTTATAGGCTGGTGACTAGGGAATACTTCTGAAACGTGAGAGGTTTGAATCTTTGCACAGCAAGGAGGGAAATGAGCCCATACCTTCACTTCCAGGGTATTCTGTCCACTGGGGTATTGTTGAAAAGGTATATGGTACCATTACAAAGGTCATAAATACAATCCAACATATTTGTGATATGGCTCTTCGTCCTTTTAACACATAACAATAAAAATAAGGGCCGGTACTGAAAAGCAGACCTAGAGCTACAAAGGGATAGCATTCTTTGATGTAGATTTTCTTGGTGGTTTTGCTTCGTCCTGTAAAAGAATGAAAGTGAGGAAGAGCAGAGTGAACTGCTTGTATTGTCTTTTCCCCCAGCACAGACAAATACCCAGTCCAAACTGCAGCAGCTTGTGATAAGCCACTGTCTGCTCAGTCTCTGTGTACCCCTGTAGCCATCAGGCTTATTTAAATTGCTCCATACCAACCGTTGTTTTAGCTGCAGTAGCACCACCGTATACATAACACTATATATGAGGCGGTTTCAGGTTTTCAAATGACAACAAGCTCAATCCCCTAATTTCAAAAGGAATTACAAAAGGCGGGCTGAGGCTGGTTTATCCCCTGCCTCTCACGACAGCAGAGGAGCAATTCGGCACCCTGAGAATCAAATCCACATACAGCTCGATGACTGTGAGTTTGACCTAGAAAATAGCAGATCATACATGTATTTAATATTCTGTTCTACTGAGCAGGATCTCAGCATGTGGTTACTGACATTCACCCATTCAGCTGCATGAGTACACGCTTGAGGAAGGAAACTTATTAGCTTCAGTAATGACACAAACTCAGTTCATGGCCAGAGCCAAGCTGCTGCTCTAATTCCACTCTCCCCTCAGCCGAAATCATTCTGGGACTTCACCTTAAACTAACTGACACTTGAGAGAAAAAACAAGAGGAGATCAATTTGCCTGTTACTATGATGTCTAATTAAAACACCGTATGTGCTGAGAGGCTTGTCACAGTTTGTTAAACCATTGAAGGAGTTGCTGGCATTAACTCCATTTTACAGAAAAATCCTGCTTCAGTTGAAACCCATTAAAATGTTTTTCACAAAAAAAAAAAAAAAACCAACAAAAAAAACCTAATTTCAAATTTAAATCTGGAAATCCTGTTAGCTTCTGTATGAGTGTTATGTTCTCTAAAATTTTAACACACCTCTTAATAAAGCTCTTTACTGTTTGGAAAACACATTATAGTTTTCCCAATACAGTGTTTAATTTATTTATTTTCTACAACTCATATCTGCTCTGAGTGTGATCTTATTCCCCTAAGTTTCTAGCACAGTTTTTCAGATTTCTAATCATTTTAGTTTCCTATATTAGGAGCAAAATAGAATTTATAATTTCCTATGTGATAGTACAAGATCTATTCCAAGCAAGTGGGTTTTGAAATTTGTCCTGATCCAAGAGAATTTAATAATTTGAACTACTGCTCTGAACTATATACATCTTGCATGGCCAAATTTAAAAAGAAGCATCACAGAAGTCTAAAAATGCCATCTACAGAACTCCATACCAGAATCTTTCATGATTAAAAATACCGTATTTTATTTGGATTCTTGATCCCATACCAAAATGAAATTCTGTGATCACTTCAATAACATTTTGTATTTCAATAACATTTCACTTGAATAAAAAGGGAAATATTTTTTTTTAGATAAAAATGTGTTGCACTTACCAAGCAAGTGTGCTGTGATATTGCATCAAATTTATTAGCTTATCCTTAGGAAACAAATTGCTAAGTGCTTAATAAAGAAACATAACATCAAGCTATCCCACCAACAACTGGTTACTGGATTTCTCCATATCAACCCAGTTGTCCTTCCACCCTCCAGCAAGTTGGTGCCTGAAGTATAACGTTAGTATAGTATATATATATATATATAGTATAACGTTAAAGACATGTGGGTTTGTTCCTTTGCTGCTTCTACGTTATAAATTAATACATACTGCAGAAGTGTCTTAACTCAGAGCATGTAGATTCAACATCAGGTAATGCTTAATCAGTATATACCTTACAGCTCCCTGTAACGTGGCATATACTGCAGTTTTCAGTCTGGAGTTTTGATCTAAAAATGCAGTGATCTAGATCACCATTTCCTAGTTTTCAGTAGATTATTGAAAAATAATTTGTTTTCTCTAAGTAATTCTGTCTTGTGGGTCATCCACTCCAAATCTAGAACTGAACAGTGTGAAAATAGAGTCTTTTAAAACAATAATAGTACATTGTTTAATACATAGGACTTCCTGTCCCCAGCCACAGTTATTTTCTTAATAAATAAGTGCTGATAAGAAAATGACACCTATTCATATATCTCTTTTCCTTTTATCTGAAATATAGCCCTTCTGCTTTTACCTGAATTCTAAAAAAGCTGTAGTAAAGAAATCTTGAAAATAATACAGCGTAGTCCAAACAGTATCTCTTATACCTAAGTGTAGTTTTCAGCACAGGTAGCAAATAAGACCATGAATATTTCTGACTGATTCAATCAAAAATAGGTTTTACTAAATAGAAGTGGTGACCACCATACTTCTGTAATCTCTGCAGGTCCACTATTCTTTCACGCTATTTCTATTTAAACTGATACTTCTATTTATTCCATCACATAATTGTAATTTCTCAGGGTGCATCACAGAGATTCACATAATCAGTAATTTGGTAAAAGAACTGTGTTTCAGTGAATACAGTGGCTATTTTATGCCCTATTATCACTCCTGCAAAAGAAAATAATAATAATAATAATAATAATAATAATGATGAAAGTCATCTTGAAAGTCCTCTTCTTCATTAAAGAAGTATTACTGTAAAACTTATCTATAGATAAACATCAAGCTCCATAGTTGTTTTTCAAATGTTCTCATCTTCCAAATAATTTAACTCATTCCTCTAATTTCATTATTTCTCTCATTTTGATGGAACTGTTTGAACCACAAAACAATATTTCCTAGAAGCTTGCAGAGTTATTTTGGCACTGAGTGATATTTTTTTTCCTTTTTATTTAAGATAACAGATTGAACTAAAAGCTTAGTTTGGCAGCAGACAGCGGGTATCTTAGCAGTAAATAAATAAAAGCCACGAGCAAGTGAGCGTCATGACACCAAGGGTTTTGCAGCACTTTTTTTTTTTTTTTTTTTTTTTT
>VZRU01005826.1:93268-164515 GCA_013398155.1 Pedionomus torquatus
TTTTTTTTTTTTTTTTTTGTTTAATAAAACTGTACAGACAGGCTTTCATTCTAAGATTTTTCTTTACTGAGTTAGAACAACTTTTGACTATCTTATGGGATGCTGTGCTAGAGTGCAGTTCCAGGGTTTGGTAGGAAAGCTGAAAGGAAAATTCATTAAGTCTTTAGATTTTGGTCTTTTAAAGCACAAGTAATGTTACTTCCTATTGCCATATAAATAATTCCATAAGATACAGTGAAAATAATTTCATTAATTGCAAAATATTTGTAGAAATATTTACTAAAAAGCAGAACTGATAGGTTATCCTGCTTAATTTTGTACTTGCTTCCTAATGTTTACGTTTTATTGAAAGAAATGTTTCCTGATGGCTCATTGTTGGGGTTTTGGCAATGCCTGGAATGAGAATAGGGCACACTAGGCAAAGGGATGCAGGAGGAATTTAGGCCATTTGAACTTAATCCTACAGAACATTGTACAAAATAACTTTTTCATACTGTCTGTAGTTTTTTAGTGAATTTTATATTTTTCTGATTTCATTAACCTGTTCTTGTGCAATATTCCAAATTGACATAAAAATAATTAATAGAATAAATATTTGCTCTTTTGCAGTAAATTGGTATATAAACTAGTCACCTTACTGCAGATAGCATTCAACAGTTGAATAATCAATATTTCATTCTTCGGGGTATACATATTCTTTTACCACTGATTGTTGATATATGATCAAATAAATACCTTCTGCTAATATTCAGCTTTATTCATAAATGTTCGTGCTAATTTACACAAACAACCACATACATACTTGAACCAGGTTATAAGCTACAGATGTAAAAGTGTTATACTACTCCAAAAAGGTTTGAAAGCTCAAGTCTTTATAAAAATCTTTAAGAAATTCCTAGTCACATTCTTTTAAGGCTTTTGAATCCTATTCCTGGAGCAATTGCATGATTCTGACGTGAAGGGATAACTAAGTATAATCTATATACTTAGAACATGGCCAAGACAACTGATGGAGAGATAACAGGCTTTGAAGATCTAACAGACCTGCAAGTAGCAGATATGTTTTTCCCTTCTATTCCAGGTCTCTTTACTCCTCCCCTAAATTAGAGGAAGATCAGCCACATAAAACCAATTAATTCTAACTTGAAGATGGATTTGAAAAATTTACCATTTTTTGCACAATGGTGACTTCTCCACAGTCATGTTGTCCCCTGAGGATGCTCCTGAGGCTGCCAGCTTCATCGCCTGCCAAGTTTGGTTCTGTTTTATTAGCTTGACACATTGCATGATGACAGTCTCAAGCCCTGTGTGTCTGAATTCTATCTTTCAACATATTGCTTCAGGCCTGTTGTTTCTAACTTCCCATCAGGTGCTGTCATTTTCCAGTAGCCGGCTGTGGAGAAGTACCTTCTATGCTTACCTAGCACACTATAGTTCCTGTTTACATTAAAGAAATCTGCATCAGCTACAAGAACAATGATGACTTGTCCTCCTGGCATGAAAATGAACTCTGTAAATAAAAGCTCATTCTGAAATGAAGCCAAGAGATTATATTAGGGTTTTGTCTCAAAGAAATTTTATCAAATAATTTAAACATGTGACTTCTCACAGTAAATAGATGTCTGGTTCATGCCTTGACTAATTTTCTGTCACCAGACAGATACTACAGTATAGTCCTGTGCAGTGCAACTTATTTAATTCACCTCAGTTAGGAGAAACTTAATGACTTCCAGTTAGAAAAATGAATACATAAGCACTACAAACCAAAATATATTGCATCACACCATCTGAGAGAATTTATTTTTGATATGCTCATGTAATTTTAGTAATTCCTAACTGACTAGTAAATACAGCCAAGAAGTGCTTGTAAATATTGTAAATCCTGAGTAATGTGATTTCACAGTGATACTCTCCTATGAGATCTTCCATTTTTATAAAGTAATGTCTTTGTTTTACAGCTAGGCATTAGTTTGAAAAGCTGTTAGCTGCCTCCTCACTTTGTGAAAGTTTCTGAAAATCAAAATTTCAGCTTTGAAGGGACAAATGATATGGTGGCTAATATTTTTCCTCCTGTTTAATTACTATTGATTTCTTGATCTAATAGTCACATGCTAAGTTAGCAGATAAACATAAATGTACAATTGGATTCAAGATCAGAGTTCTGACTGTATTAGCTATTAAATGTGATATCTAGATGGTTAGGTTAGGTTTGTTGAAAAACAGGTAATTCAACACCTGTCTTCTTCTGAAAGGTGAGTATTTTCTGAGATGGTCCCTTTTTTGGCTACAACACAGCCTGAGCATGGATTCTTTTAATTCCTGATCCTGTTCAATCAAGAAAACATGGTCATCTTTCACAGGCTACCAGCCACAATGGGAAACTCCATACCAGACTGTCTGGGGGTTTCATCTGACCTCCTACCACATTCATTTCCTTCCTATAGGTTCTTCATTGCTCTCTCTAAAGAGTCTAAAAGCCCAGGACAGTTTAAAAACATCTTTTTTATTTTTTTTTTCTTCTTAAATGGTTTGGTTCATCTACCCATGACATTTTAAAGGATTACTGAGGATGCTTGTATAAATAGCAATGACTACATCTGATCTGAAAAAAATCCTCCACTGACAGGAGTGATCCCCAGGCCAAGCGTAAGGAGACTTGATCTCCTGGGGGTTACCCCTCTGCAGTAGGTCTACTTTGCCCATATGACACAGTGGTCTTGTCTGGATGTCCTCTGGGTTTTCCATCACACTTCTGCCACCCTATAACATTACCAGTCATTTAGATTATTGGAGTTCAAAATTCCCAAAATGATGGGTGATTTGTGTTGCTGACCACCTGAACGCTGTTACAGTCATGGTTATCGCACCATGCCTAGGTCATGGCATTAAGGGGAATGGAAGTTCTCAAAGGCCCTTGGGAACAATCCTGGAGAATGAGGAGTGGTAAAGTAGTTCTGTCATCCTCTACCTACACTGTAGTCTGCAGTCCCTGGAGCATGCTACGCTAGGAGTTGCATCTGGGCTTTGTCTCAAAGAGAAATATACAGGTCATTGCAAAAGAGAATCAAGTGATATATGTGTGTACAGGGTGGACTATCAGGGGACCAACTAGGATTTGGGAGCAAAACAAAAGACTATTTAGCTGTTTGGCAAGATGCACCATCTATTATCTGACCCTTATAAAAAAATACATTGCTAGTCACTTCTGAAAAGTTAAACTCTGCATTTACTGTTTGTTGAAGCTTATTTTTAACTGCTACCAAGGAGTTTTGTTGAAATCACAATTGCAGTGCTGACCCAGATTTGGGAATTTAACTTGAGGCATTTATTGTTATATTTGATCAAATACAAAACTTGTCACTCCTTCACGACAACATTTTGTGTCCAGGTCTACATTTTTCTTCTGCGATCGAAATAAGAAGACAATTTTTTCTCATCTACCTTGTATTTATGCATTTATATGTATACACATATGTATCATGAGGAAAGAATACAAAGGAAACAACGAGAGTTAGTTACACTTTTTATCTGTATGTTGCTGGGTCCTTAATAAACAATGATATGCAGCAAGAATAACTAATTTCAACAAGCTCTTTACTGGGTTTTCTCTGGGTACTGGAAGTGGAATATTCAGAATAATTTTTACTGTTTCTTCTATCCTTTCATGCCCTTCTAAGCACAAGTCTTTTGAATAAAAAGAAAAAACAGCCGCCACCACAGCACTATAAATAACCTCTGTTCTAGTTCTGAAGGACATTTCTCAAACAAATGAGGGTGGAATGTGCTGCACATAAATCAAAAAAGAGAACATCAAGCATCAAAATGAGATATTAAGTTCTCTGTTAGGGATAAGCAAGGTAACTCCATCTACTACTGTTCATCTACCACTGGCTTCAAAGTTTGCTTGGTTTGTATCTAAATATCTAGAATTTAATGGCAAACAGTAAAAGCAAGTATGACTTTATTTAGAGGATGAATAATGTGCCGAAGTCTACAGTAGAGGGTGCTGAAATGAATAGGTCAAAAAAGAGACTAAGGTCATAATATTTAGAATTATAGACATAGAAAAAGTTGATGTAAGTTACTTATAAAATAGTTAAGCTAACACTTTGCCTTAGAAAAACATAATCAGATATCCCCAAATCATAGAAAAAAAATCTCTTAATCACTTCGCTTTTTAAGGGAAAAAAGTATTTTACAGTAATAGTATGCTTCAGAATATATTAGGCTTGCTATTCTTTAATGATACTTCTTTTCCTCATTATATTGAACATTTTTTTCAAAAAGGCATCTTTTCATTATTTCTTGAAGGTGTAAGAAACACTTTCCCTTACAGGGGAAAGCTATTCACTGAGAGGACTTATGGACTGTCATGGTTTTACATTTCTCACAATTGCTCAAAACTTCAGAAAGTAAAAGGATGAACCCTAACTGTTGGAGGTAAAAGCTGTATATCAGCTGAAAATGCAAAAGATTCAAACTTCAGAAAGAGACCATTAGCTATATAAGTAATATAAAAATGTTAGAAATGCAATGAAAGAGTTCTGCTTGTGGTTGTAGGTGGGATTCCATAAAACATCAAGTAAATGGTGTTGTGTCATTTTGGTATTTTTACCTGAAGTTCTGACCTTAAAATTAGGTTTGTGTAGATAGCTGCCAGTGATCAACTAATTTACAAGTATGTATCTGTGTTGAAAACAATGCTTGCAGGATGTTGTTCCTTTGTCTACATTTTTTCTTTAGGGAAAGGCAGAAAGTCTGGCTCACTTTTTCATTTGATGGCAGGTGCTTAAGCCTAATCAAGAGTGGGAAAAAAAAAAAAAAAAAAAAAAAAAGGCTACTTTTTTCAATCTTAGATCCTTTATGAAAGCCAGTCTTCAGTAATTCTGGTTTTTCAACTTAAAAATTATTCCTTAATACTCTTGAATAAATTAAGCCTCCTGTCTGCCAGCTGGCTTTATTTCTCTTACACAAAACCTTCAAAAGCAACATATAGATCTCAGGGAATCACGTGCCTCAAAAAGGGAACCGCCACATGGAAGTTAGTTTTACATAGGTTAGCCTCATGTCTTTTCACAATAACAAAGTAAAACACTGAAGAAAGTATACTGATAGCTGAAAAGCTGACTGGGAATCTAATTTCCTTCTTTTACACAATCTGTATGTTACTGACCTCTTTCTTAATTCCCACACTTGGTTCTGAAGATTTACAGCCTTGAAATGCAAAGAAATACAGTAGCAGAGTCTTTGGGTGTCTCTTCATTGGATGTAAGACAGGAACATTCCATCAAGCCTGTGTCTTCTTAAAAAGCTTCTAAAATCAAGAAGACTTTCTTTTTATTTTTTTTTTTAAGCTAGAATGACCTCTGGATCATGCAGCGATCAGTCACATAGGGAAAAAAAAAAAACCAAAACAAAGACAAAACAAAAAATCCAACACTCCCCCCCCAACAATGAGATGAGCAAGCAAGAATATCTTCATCCTTTGTTTCTTTTATAAACAAAGTCGATGCACATAGTGATAGGACATTCTAAGTTTCACAGAAACATACTAGAGAGAAGGAAACATCCAGGGACACTGAATTTTCTAGAGAAAAATGTCACCAATTTCAGCAAATTGGAAAATCTACAGTAAACAAAGTAAAACCTCTAATTAAAAAATAATAACAACAAAAAAGAAAAAAACAACCAAACAAATAAACAACAACAACAACAACAAAACCACACCAAAAAACCCCAACCAAACAAAAAAAAAAACATAACACAAAAAACAATTAGGGTTAAGACATTTTTATTATCTCTGCAGGAAAACCTTCTCAATTTTGTATGGGAGGAGAAATAGTAGTAGCATTTTGTGAGAAAAATACTAATTTCTTGTTAGAAATATCTATATATGGAAACACAGGAAGTTGTCTGAAGAACTTAAGTTCAACAGCTATTCAATACATCTTTTTCTATTTATCATAAATTGTATCTATGTATCATAAAGTGTACCTGCATAAAGAATGCAGGTTGTATTTCCAGACCATCAATTGATTTCATGCTTGTCTTATGGAAGAATGTGAAAATGAAGCAGTAGGAGAACAGTTTGAGATTTTTTGCTGCATGAAGGAACTCTTCAATGTATAAGACTGGTGGGGCAATGCCACTGTCTCTTCTCTGTTTTCTTCACCAGCCAGGGCTGGTAGCAGGAACTGACTGGGATGAAGAGAAGCAGACTACAAGATGCGGACTGAAGGAGGAGAATGGGAAGGTGACATAGTAAAGCACATCTGTGCTGAAACTCTTGAATGAGTCGGTATCCTTAAGGACATTCAGCCCCACCCCCCAAAAAAGTGTGGTTTAAACAAAAGCCAGTATCATCCTGGTATCTGAAAGCCTTATGTCACAGCTTCACAGCAAAACAGAGGATGAAACTTACAGACATTTAACTGTATCCCATTTCTTGACATCTCAAAAATTATTTGTTTATATTTGTCATAGCCTAAAAATGTGGTAGGCATCTTATCCTTCTGTATTTATGGACCAGATAGAATACTACCTCATATCTTCACAGAACCTCCCAGGAATCACAGTAAAAATGGAAACTGAACATTTTTAATGAATTTTCCAAAACTCCTCCAAATCTCCAAGCAGTTATTATTTTTGCTAGCATTTAATTTTCAATTCAATACTTAATCGCTTTCAATTTGCTCACTCTTTTGATTGTGTTAGTCTAATTTTCACAGTATTTCTCAAACACAGGGCTGATAGATAGTCACCCCAAGTCCATTATCATCCTCAAAGAAGTGATTAACATTGTGTCTGATCTCCATGAGAAGTCAGTAATAAGCTTTGGGCATTAATCTGTTTTCTATTTTTGTGAAACGTAGAACTGCTGTTATACCCGTTTATATAATGAAAATTGTCAAAACCTGGAAAGGAATAGTTCCACACACAAGCAGGTGGAGGTACCACAGATACCTCTAGCAGGACTGTCAGTTTAGGATTTTATAAACCAATCCTTTTTTTTTTTTCAATAGGGAAAAGGGGTTGTTGGTTTTTTGTTTGTTTGTTTGTTTTATGGGCCTTTCTCTACTACTTTGACATATATTTTATTTCACCTTATATCCTCACTAGCAGCCACAGCAGCACAAGTAATAATTGATTCATTAAATGGAAGGAGCAGGAAAGAGGTGGCAAAACTCTTCTTAATAACATTTTGCCAACAGAGAAATAATAACGCTGGATCTCAGTGGGGTTTATTGAATAAAGTAGAAAAGACCATTTTGTACTTGGAAGAATTAAAAGATTGTTGGTAGTTCTGATGCATAAATGAGGTATTTCTGTTAGGTCCAACAAACAGATCTTAAATGAAGGGAAGAGTAGCTGATAGGCTTGTCTAAGAAGATTCAGAACACCTTTGTAATAGGGGTAACTAATCCTTTGGGAAAACTTGAAATTGTAAACTCACTCCTCAAAATCTCCCCAGATTTTATAGGTAAAAAAAAAAAAAAACCCAAGCGAATACTTTTTGGGAGGGCAGTGTACATTAAGAACCCATATTCTATGCTATACAGGGATTGAGTAAGGGTTCAGTATGACCCATGGACAAAGAAAGAAGCAGGTGTTTGGGTTTGATTCTGATGGGGGTATTTGTTTGCTTCTTTTTGTGTCATATAAATTATTCTACTTTTGTTTCCTATTCTGAGTTTTGGAAACAAACAAATAAACCCCAGATTTATTCTTACCTTCCACTGTTTTGCATTATGTGTGGTTGCAAGCTAAAATCAAATCTTACCATCCCTTTGGCATACCTTCAGTGAGGCTTGTGAGTTATTCTAGCAGTTTGAACCCTCTCCAGTTTATGGCCCCAAAGATTCCCTAAGGTAACATCTGTCTTCTCAGCTGTATTGGCCAAAAGCCAGTGAAATAAGAACCTTAGAGGGATAAGAATTTTATGGTCATACATTCAAGTGAAAAAAAATCCTCCCAGAAGAGAAGTGAAGAACATACAAAAGGGCAGGGAGGAACAAACCTGCATCCTGAGGCTCCCAGGCAAGCTTGTGAGCCTTGTGTTGTGACTTTTGCCTTTATTATCATCACTGAATTGCATGAACATGATTAAAACCACTCTTATTAAGGGCTTTCTGCCATTGCCATTAAAAATAGTGATAAAATTTGACAAAAAGTTTCAACAGACTGAGGGTAATTTGACATAAATTATAAAACAACTTGCCAAACTTACTTGGAAAAGGACCAGAATTGGTGCTCTTGTTAATTTTTTCTCTTTGCCTTCTAAGGAAAAAAAGAAACCCAAACAAAAATAAAACCAAATAGCCAAAGCAGCACATAACCACAAAGTTCTTTACTGTCATACATACAAAACATCCTATGTTGCATAAACATTTTGTATTGTATAAAAGTCTGCAGTTTCCAGCTCTTGATGATCATATCTGAAACCAAAACTTTCTTATTCCATAACTATGTGATCTAGTATTACATGTATTACATTTCTTATTTGATATGTTCCTGACAATATACCTTGCCAGACCTCAAGAAGTGAAATTCATAAAGCAGATTATCAAAAATCGTAAGATACATTTAAAAAACTTCATAGAATTAAAGGATGATTGGAAAGTCTCTGTCAGAATTATGTTAACACTCCTCTTTGGTTGTAATACTGTCACTTTGGTTAATTCTGCCTTATAATATTAGTCTCCTCCTCAAGAGGAACTTACAAGAGAACTTACAGACAGAACTTGTTCTGGGAATAAGTGCATCAAATTTTCCAGTTTTGCTACATAAAGTTTCAGGATAGATGGTCTAATTGTTGCTTCCAGGGTCAAAATCTATGAGCATGCTGTTATCTCAAAGTGTAACAGATTTAGGTATGTGCTTAAGTGCTTTTCTTTACCAGGTTATAATTATTTTTGTGGCAAGTGGGAGAAGGGAACACTACTTTGCAAATTAACAAAAAAAAAAAAAAAAATCCTTCCCAATACATTTGATCTTAATNCAATACATTTGATCTTAATTGTAGCTAGAAAATACCATTTTTAATTCCAAAGGCTTTTAATTATGGATCCAGTAGAGAGACACAAATATTTTTATGGTGATTACTTAAAAAGAATATAATGAGCAGTCTGAAGGATTCTACAAAGCTAGAGACTGTGCAGAGCAGATAATTATATAATTGGGAACATGTCAGCACCTATACTCTGAATTGGAGAAAGCTGTTGAAGAGGAAAACATCTTTCTTTTATTTGAATTTTATGGGTTTAAAAAAAAATAATCAATCACTTTTTTTTGAGAAGTGTTCAGTTTCTTCCCCTGTAATTTATACTGAATTGTCCTCTGACATTTCATTTTGCTGTTTAAAATTGTTGCAACTTTGAATAAAACATTTTTTGTGCTTTGTGTGTTGTAAATTAATTGCTCCTGTCAGATGAACAGCTCATCTTGGGAATACAGCAAATTATTGTATACTTGACAGTGGTTTTATAATGCACCCATGAAAACTGAAAGGAACTGATGCAAATGAAAACCCCAAAACAAAACAACAAGTTCCTCTCCTTCCTGAACAAATGAAATAATAAGCAGAGCTCAGTTCATCTCAGAAAGGGCCTCCAAGCACTGTCATGTCAGATATTGGAGAGTAAAGAACATTCACCCTTCAGGAAAGACCTTTTTAAATTCATTTCAGTCATTGTTAGTAATTGAGTTTAACAGCTGAAAATCCTTCAGTTGACCTCCTGTCTATCTTTGTTTCTTCTTCTAATACAATTGCTCAGAGAGCAAAAAGTCTATCCAAACAATCTGGAATGACAACAACAGTACATATACATACACATATATATACACATATAAAACAACAATATGTTGTAGATGTACAACAATATGTATATTGTATTGTTTTATATACATATACATATATATATGTAATATGTGTTTGTATTGTTGTTAAATATATACCATACCTCTACACACATTAAAAAAAGAGTCAAAGCTGTCTGTTTTGAGAGTTAGATGTGATGCAGGTAAATAATTGCAATTGCTTAAATTGCTTTCTTTCCATACACAAAGAAAATCTCAGAGCCACATGGTACAAGCAGATCACATATGGAAACTAATTAAAACCCTGTCAAAGTGAGCCTGTCATCTTCAACTGAAGTGAGTGAGCAAGAAAATGGAACAACACTGCTATAAAATTTGGCACAATAAGTTGCTTTTATATGAAAATATATTGAGAAAATTTCGAAGCTGAAAGAACCTCTTGAAAGCACTCTTTAAAAGCAGGTATTCTTATCACTTCCCTACTATTCTTTCAATACCTTGTAGTTTCTAGCCATAAAATACCTCCAGCCTGATCAGAACAGTATCCTAACATCATAGCTTTATCCAATGTTGACAAAACCTTATAGTACCTTATTCTACAAAATTAATTTATGGGAGGAGGTAGAATACAGAGAATGCAAACCAGATGAAAATGTCAGCTGGAATTCTGGAGTTGTTGCACTTCAAAGGAGGACCTCCTAGAGGGTCAGTCCCATCGACTTATCAGACTTTTGGCAAAAGTACCAAGAACAATCTAATTGCCTAGAGGTCTGAAGGTCTGCAGCCCTCTCTCCTGAAAAAAAAAAAAAAAAAAAAAAAAGAAAAAAGAAAAAAAAAAGAGAGTTTTTCTTAATTAATTTGCTTTAGTCAGTATCTTGAAGTTGTTTTTAGTTTTGCTAGTTGCAGCTAGCAAATAATTTCATTTCAGCTTTGCCGCTGTCCTATCAGCATTTCATTTTGAAATATGGTCAAGATGCTTGACCGAGGTATTAGTTAAACTGTGAACTTCTGAGGGAGATGCTTACCATTGTACCACCTATCAAATCAAAAAGGTGAGGAACAAAGAAGTTTTTGATAACCAAGTTACAAAAATATGTTCTCAGATAATGTATAAGTTCCATGTCTATTTTTCTTGTTATTTCTTTCCCAGCCAGGAGCACAGACAAACTTTCTTACTCTTAAGGAAAGATAAAACAAAGCTTGACATCTCTCTACTAATTTTTTAATACCTTTTGAATACCTTATATCTGTTCTAATAAAAGAAAAAAAAAAATTCACCTAGGTTTTCTGCCTACTCTATTCCAGTACTTTGTCCAGCTCCACTTCTCATACCAAAACCCACTCTCTAAATATATCTCCACCATAAAAGAGCTTACTAACCTGGAGTTTCTCTTTCATCAGTCAGGGCCCTGACCAACCTCACTTGGAGTCTCCAGCCATTCCAGTCATCCAAGGAACTCTATTTAAAGTCAGCCTGGGGCACTCAGGCCCTTCCTGAGCTACTCCGAAAGATGCTAGTCTCCAGGTCAGCTGTAGCCTGGTGATGGGTCCTGATAATACTTATTCTGACCTATAGATTGATTTCTTAGCCCTGCTTTATCACAATGTATTCATCCAGAAATTGCTATCTATCATTCTAACCTTGACCTTCAGGCTAATTTAATGGCTTGACCTTGGACCTGACTCATCAAATTACCTTTTGATCAGGACTCTTGGTTGAACTTGGTCATAGTCTCCAAGTCTGTCCTGGAATATTCTTGAGTAGTTAGAAAGTGGTTTTGTCACAAATTGAGAAAAACAATGGACAAGTTAGGGTAGAAGTGAAAATCTTTAAGTACATTTATTATATTTACAAAATGGAGGACAAGTAGGTGGCAATCCTGTGAGATGAACCAAGTAAAGGAATACAGTTTCTCCTGTGATCAAGTAGGAGTGAATGAGGTAGCAGTGTTAACTTCAATACAGTCAAGGTCCAGGGCTCATTAAAGTTTTGTGGATCATTTAAATACCGTTTAAGAAGGACGGTTTCTTTCATGTCAATGATGAGCAGAGGATGGAAGGATTTAGTAACTAACATTTGGTTTCTGTAGATTCTGCGTGGGTAACTTCTGCATCCTGATTCATTCATTGACTGAGTAGGAGGAGTTTGGAATTTGGCTTTAGTTTTAAATATTTATTTCATTTTCTTTAGAATAGTTGTGCATCCACTGGTTAGGTATAAATACATTGTACGCTCTTTAGGGTAGAAGAAAGCAGATTTTATTAAACAGTATTGACTTACAAATGGTGACTGGAAATCAAATAAATATGTGCATGATAATTTATTGTATAGAAGTGAGGTCTGAAAGGTGGTTTTGTGTTTAGAAACAGGCTTCTCTCCCCCCATTTATCGATTATTGAAAATGTAAGTGATATTGCATTTTCTCTTCCTTGGTTGCTGGACTTCTGGACTCCTCATTGATGTTTTAAGCCCTATTTATGGTTATAGTGGAAAGTTAATTCAACAGCATGAAGGGTACATTAATTGAATGCTGTCAATGGACGTTCAATGTAAACATTTCAAACATTAGTTCTAGTAATTATTATATGTAGCCTGACTACGTGCAGGAGCTCTGGCCTAGCACAAATATGATTAATTGATCTCTACAGCCTACATTCAGTTTGGATATCTTCCACTGCAAAGACTCTGCACTCAGCTACCTTGTAAGATTTCTCAGATCCAGACTCTGTTCAACAGTCACGCTGAAGCAGGACCAGAATAAATCATTGCAGAGTCTCTAAGCCAACAGATATCATTAGGCTTGAAGTTACAAGCTTAGACAGATGTCCTGAGACCGTAGTACAGATCCATCTGTAATCAGTGAAAATGAAGAGGAAAAATTACAGTTGTATCTCTACAGCGAATGCCGATTGAATGCAAAACTCAGGTAGAAACAGCAAAGGCACTTTCATCCAATATTTTTTGAGGAGCTTTAACATGACTTTATGCAGTGAATCTAGACCTTATTATGCGATATACAAATATTAATTCAAGAGGGCAGCTTAGAAATGTAGACCTCTCAGAACACAACCATTCATTACCCCATTGTCCTGGTTTGAGGTAAAACGAACCAATTTTCTGTTTTGCAGTTTTACTTTCTTAGCTGGGTTTCTTCTAACTAGTTAAACTCTGAAATTAACAGCACATTGTTCANGTCACTCGGGTTTTGGTAAATTTGGCTGAAACCACGACACCCATCATATTCAGAAATTATGAAGGGGCAGGAAAGGGGGAAGATTTTATCCTTTCTTTTCATTGTGGCTGCAGAATAGTCAGCTGAAAGATTTCAACAGCTGCCAGACACTTTCCTCCTTGAAAAATCCTACAAGAAATAAAAAAGTTCAAGTGACTTCACATTTCCAGTTCTACCAGTAATGGGAGCACTGGAAGATCTGCCAAGATTGTACTTTCACGGCATTTTTATTTGGTTGCAGAACAAAGAAGCTCAGAGAATAGATATGCATATGAGACAAAATGTAGATTTTTGTCCTTCAAATTACAATTTCAATGCCTTTGAATTTCACCCAATCAGCATTCCTGGTTTTCAGACCCTTTCCTCTTAACCTTCTTATGACAGTTTCCTGACATCTCTTGCTGTCATGCACATTCAATCAAGTTACAGAGATAGTCCTTGTAATGTATACTTTAATTTGATTCTTTTGAAATGTAACTCGTATTCTGGCTCTCAGGAGGTACTGGCACAATAAGAAAAAAACAGGAAGGGCTTAAATAAACAATAATTGGAACAACTAATGAATTTGAATTTCTGTCATTTTTATTTTGTTCTATTTGATTTGTTGCCCTCATTTACAGAGTCAGACAACACACCCATAAAATTTCATTCTCTGTTCGCAAGTGAAGTTATGGCTCCATTCACATGTTAAGAAAGCTTCAGAAAGCAGGCTTTCATATCTTCATAGCAGAATGGATAATTTAACTAACACATTTCACTGAATGAATTGATGATGTTTTCTCCTTGTCTTGTTGCT
Source organism: Pedionomus torquatus (assembly GCA_013398155.1). NCBI lineage: Eukaryota > Metazoa > Chordata > Aves > Charadriiformes > Pedionomidae > Pedionomus > Pedionomus torquatus. The sequence continues at coordinate 107,114 of VZRU01005826.1, forward strand.
ATGAGTGTATCTGTCCAATAATGATGTTTTGCACTCACTGGATCAATTAAGAAGATTCTAAATTCAATTACAGTATTATAATGTTCATATTGCAATGAAATCATCTAAATTGCAAAGAATTATTTATTATTCTCTGACTGAATGAAAGATCAAACCCCTTCAGCCCAAATATTAAAGGTAATTTAACACTGTTTTCCATAACATTCATGCCAGTAAACTCCATTTTCCAATGTCTGTGGAAATTAAATATATTTTTAAAAAGCTGGAACTTTCCCAAATGGATTAATTTATAATTACAAGGAACATTACCAAGAGATTTTGTATTTTTCTTTTTTTTTTCACTTTTTTTTTTTTTTTTAATATTAAGAATTGGTGTTGATACTGGAGAGAACTTGGTCCTACAATGGAGGAGACAAAGCTAGAAAGAAATAATTTTCTTTCATATTCTGGCAACACCCTTCAGCTTGCATTGCTCATTAATAACTTTAAAAAACTTGAAAAGAAGGAAATTATTCCTACAAATGTCCCTGATTAATCATTCTGAAGCTGTAGAACAAACAGACAGCAGTTGCATAGAACTTTGGACTTAATAAGGCAGTTGTATATGTATGGCAGAACATCTGTATTTTAGTACTGAACAGAGAATTTCGTTACAGGTGCATTTTTCTTAGGGTTTTTTCCTTTTGTTCTAATAAATGTTTTTTTTTCAAATAATATAAAATAAATTATGGTAGTTTTTTTGGTTTTTTTCTTTTTTTTTTTTTTCAGAAGTCCTAGGTAGATTATTGTTTACTTTACAGTGTTCACTCAGAATTTAGTTCTATGATCTAATACGAAAGAGATAAATAGAGTAGATTGAATGAATATTATTTTACATGTTGATTGTATTGCTTATTAATTGAAGGATGGAACATATGACACAGGAAGCAATAAATGCAATTTCTGATATAATCTCTTAGAACTGACACTTTATGTTCACTGACACAGAAAAATTACTGTGATGAAAATAACAGATCTGGATACAAAATGAAATGGCTTCAGTGTTCTTCAGACTGACTCATGAGTATGAATTCTTACTGCTGTTGTAATTCATGCTGTTCTGGGGGTTTGACCATTAGCTGAAGAATTCAAATCAATGGTTCATAATTTCCCCAAAAGGACGTTAAATGCATACCCTTATGTCTCATGCAGCTTGACAGAGTGCAATTTATCTCTTACTTCAAATTGCCTTGCTGCCTCTTTATAATATTAACAAGTGCCAAGCAAACCGGACAGGAATGTAGAAATTAAATGGAGTTCTGAAAGCACTCAGGGTTTTTTTTTTTTTTGTTTTGTTTTGCTGGTTTTCCACTTTGTATGAGGGAGTAGACATTTGAAAATATCATAGTATTGCGGTAAAAGAGGAAAAACTTCTGCAGAAAGGTTGTAAGCAGAGCTGATGATCAGCAGAGGCAACTGTCAGTTCTTGGAACAGGGAGCAGACAGAAGCACTGAACAACTGCTGAGATGAACAGCACACACACAAAAAAAATGTTTGCATGTGACAGAGAATCAAGAAACAAGGAAGAATATAATTTAAAAATTACAACAGAAAAAAAAATAATCTGATTTACCCAAATGCATCTATGATGATCAAAGTTCCTAGAATAATGATGCTGGTTCATACTTTGTTATTTAGGAATGTGGTGGCCTGTCTCTACTATCCTGGAGAGCAATATTTCTAAGATTACTGTACTGAACTGGAAAGTGATGATATTGGCAGTCCTGACTCATATACACAGTAGTTTCACAATATGTATGTGTCTCTCTATATATTTAGTCATTTATACAAGAATTCAAATATACTACTATAATGGATTTCTTGCTAGATATTATGCCTATCCATTCATTTCAGGAGGAAATTAATACTCTAGCTCAATTTTTAACTGGATACAGAACTTGAAAATAGATCAGGTATGGAGGTCTGCTTAGAAATCTCAGCATCTTGTTACATTATCTGCCTAGGCAAAGCCCTCTGCTATCCAAAATAAACAGGTTCATTCTGTTCTCCCCTTAATCTCCCCTTATTGGGTGTTAAATGCATGCACACATATATGTATGTGTGTATATGTGTATGCACACAGCTCTGCACATGCATGTGTACCTGGGGGCTTATGCCATTTCCAAGGACTTTGGTTTGAAGAAATACTTGGATGACAGTTATGGTATTTTCACCACATCCCTCTCAAATGTCCACCAGGTTTGATTTTTATGACATCATCTCTTTTGTCCTGTGCACTTCAAGCCACAATTTAAAGGAAACCTGAGAAAAATTTGCCATCAAATATTCTAAGAATGAGCAAAGTAGTATGCAATAAGACATCAGTGGAAAATAAAAGACCTCTCTGTTATCTTCTGATCTGAATCTTCACAAATATAATGCTATTTCTGTTTTAATCTATCACTTAGTCATGAAGTCTCACTGCATTTTTATTTCTTTTTAAATAACTGGTCAGTGGTAATTGAGTTAATAGCACTTTTATAAGTTACTTGCTATTGTGAGTTTGCTATCAACATTGTTAGTAAGCACTTACATGCAGTATTTTCTTAATTTATCATACTTATTTTAAGAAAGAACCAGGATGTGTGTTACAGAACAATCAGGGTTCTTGGTTTATTTATTAATGAGCAAAGTAGTGCCTCATGTGTTGTACCTCAGTCTTGAATTCCATACTTACACATGCTACACACCTACTGTAAAAACAAATCAAGAGAAGAGAAGCCTTTAAAATAATACAGTTCTGTTCCTTTTCTCTCCTGTAAAGAAAAATAAAAACAAAACAGAAAGAAGGTAAAAAAGAGTAAATATTCCTAAGCAAAATCCAGCAATGTAAATTGTGGTCGTTTATTATTCTGGTGAGTGAAAGTTGGCTAATTTTGCTAAAATTTAATCAAAATATGTATTCTGTGTTCCAATAGAAATGCTTTGAGCTATTCTTGCAGCTTCTCCTGTATCTTTTTTTTTTTTTTTTTCTTTTCAATATACCTCTTTTTTTTATTTTTTTTTTCCTGTGGTTTGCTGTTTTGCTGCTGTTATGAAAAGAGTATGGATTTCTCTGTGATATTATTAATCATAGAACCATAGAATCATAGTATGGTTCTGGTTGGAAAGCACCTTAAAGATCATTGAGTTCCAACACCCTGCCATGGGCAGGGACACCTCCCACCAGACCAGGTTGCCCAAAGCCCCATCCAGCCTGGCCTTGCAGATACTGTTCTTCCAGTCCAAAGTGGCCAAGCTCTGCAGAATATGATATCGTTTATTTTTCTTTCTCAGTGCAGGCTGTCAGGAAGTACACTTCTGGAATGTGTTAGGAGATGAAATTGTACACTAGATCTGCAATGAATGGTAAGAGAACAGTGAGAAACCCTCATTTCAAATCTTACATGTAATTTAAGGTGTTGATTCCATTAGAGAAGAAAATGTAAATTGTTGCACAAGCCTTTATGCATCTTACATATTTTCTCAAGGATTCCTGTTTTGACACTACAGAGAGAACAAGGTTTTATTGTCAATGCTGCTAAGTTAATACTTGAACTCCAAACTGAAACTGATGTTTTTTTCTGACTCATGGATCACTAGAATTGCTAAATTCCAGTTTGGGAATATATTAGCATATGTAGTGCCTGCCAAAGTTGTTTCTGGAGATTCAGAGTAAACTAGTCTTTTTAAAAAAGCTCTGCCTATTTCATATTGAGTAGTTTTATAAAAAGAAGAGGAGATACAAAGGCAGGTGGGATAATCATTGAGAAGTTTTTTAAGCCTAAGTATTCTTATCATCAGTCTGTCTCACCAGCTCCAAAAATTAAGCACCAATATTGATTACTAAATATCATGCAGAGGCAGCTAAGATGAAATACAGCATACACAAAATTTCCAAGAGGAATTTGCTTCCTCTCTATATTATAAAATATGAAGTTTTCTTCAACTGAAGCAAAGTGTGTAGCCACTGAAAAGTCAATATGTTCATTTGAGTCAAATTTGATGTTAGATTTTAAAAAGCAGAAAGGATCATGCTACAGAGTTTTCACCAAAACTAATAATATTGCTTTCTTCAGAGATAGTTCTTAATCTTTTCAAAGTTTAAGAAATAGGATTAAGGAATGCTTTTAAGAAAGATGTATCTTCTCCAAAAATTTGTAGATAACATTATTTTTTTTTATTATTTTTTAAGGTTCCCCATGTTTAGTGGCTGAAATCTTGATATTTTTGACATCAGTGAGATCAGAATTTCAGCGATGAGTTATGAGGTTACTGCAACGATATCTCTAGCACACATATATTTTGGAGTTCTCCACAAACCAAGACTGAACTACTGTCATACATCACAAGACTCAATTCAGTAAGTATTTAAGTTAGCATATATGAACATGTATCTGAAATTTGACAAAAATGTTCTGCTAGAACTCATTAAGTTTATTCATACAGCTCTTTAAAACTACAGACTGCAGATAATACAATAAATTTTTTTAAGGATATTGGTTTTGTAATTTTGCAGGTCTTATTGGTTTTGCAGTTTTCCTGAGTTTATGACTATTCAATACTATTGTTAGCACACAGAGACAGAATAAGATGTAACAGCCATGTATTATTTAAAAGCCATGCCTTGACAAGTGATGACAGTTGAACATGACAATTTTGGAAATGCTTGTTTTTTAAGGTTTTGCAATAATCACTTTTCAGACTTTTTGAAAAAATCCTGTTAAATAATAGTTTGAGGCAGCTCAGCAACAGTACTTTATTCTATTAAACTAGAAAATTCCTCCTCAAACCATCTGGGCTGGCAGGTGTTCATCATCAGATCTAGGTTGCTATGAGACAAGAAATTGCTTATGCTAATTAGTCATGTAGCAAGAAACTCCAATTTTGCTCATTTGAAATAACTTACATTTGCAAGGGCATATTAGCAGTGTGCCAGTAAAGCTCAAGGTGTAAAACTCAAGGTGTAAGAAAAAGCTACTTCAGAGCAAGGCTTTTGCTGGGGCTACTCATACACATAAAAGCTCTCAGGTTTACCTCCACCTCTCACTTATGGAAAACTGCTTTATATGAATGATGGATTAGCATTTACCTCCATGAGAGAGATTAAGTCCCAAGTCCAGTCCAGTCATTCAGTTTAAATAACAGAAATTAGGATTCCCTCTCCAAGTTGGAACCATTGCTGAATTTTTCTCCAATGAACTTTCCTAATGCTTCAAGACCCACTATGGGAAAAGGCAGGAAATACTCTGCTGTTCAAATACTCCCATTATGATTTTTTTATTATTTGTATTATAATAAAACCCAGTAGCTCAAGTTAAGGTTAATATAGCATTCAGTAATCAACATTATAAACAGCTAATAGACATAACTACAGAGTGTTTCCTGCTAGAGTTAGAACAAGAAAAGGATAAAAGTCAGTCTAAAATCTGCTTAAATCGAGACAAATTTAAACAGTATATTCTGCAAGCCATCTAAAACTGGTAACACTTTAAATAAAAGAAGATTCCAGCTTTGGATCTCAGCTTCCCTGCCCACTAATTCCCAAACACTATTGAATATGATCATCTAACTGCTTAGTCTACGTGTAAACATCAAAATTCAAAGATAGGTTTGGATAGGTATACAAGCTATGTCCCTATTTAATCCAAGACCACTGAAAACACACAGAGTTCATTCTGAAGCACAGTTGTCCAGGATCTGACAGCCATGGTGGTTTCATTTAAGAGTGTAACAGCAGAAGAGATGCCATTGCTAACTTCTTGTCCCAGCATTCAAGATTATGTTTGCATATTTTCTTTCAATCCAATCAATATGTGTAAAGATTTTCAAGAAACCAGAACTCAGGGAGTCCTCAGGTTATTGGGATACAGTCAAACTTGGGTTTGCATATTGTTATTTTTGCCTCATAAATCTTGCAGAGCTTGCAGAAGGGTCTTCAGCAGAAGAAAGGCAGCTAGCCAAAGTCTTGTCCATAACTGGAGAATCATATTGGTTATGAAAACTGAGGGTATAAATTCTCACCAACCAATGCAGTCCCCATCACCCTTGTCTAATGGCAGTTTCTCTGTTTTTTCTAGTACTCAAAAGCAGGATATTTTCTGTCCAAGTTTCCTATGCTGATTCTGAAACCCAGCTAAGAGATTCCTAATAAGCAGCCCTTAGTCGACTGTCAAGGCTTAAGAAATCACCTTAGACAATTTCTTTACTTATGGTTTCACTGCTCCATGCCAAGCTTGCAAGGGCACTGATTCTTCACTCTTTTTTTTTTCCGGGTAGAGGCTTTTTTTCTGTTTCATGCCTCTCCTGTCAATTTTTGATGTACTCAACACAATGTGTGTAGACTGACTCCATGCAGTTGTAGCTTCCCCTGTGACTAACACTTGATCATATCTGTTATAGGATAAACACCCATCTGGTTTAATCAGTATACAGAGGCTCAGATTCTATTTTCCTTTCTCTTGGTGGCACACAAACACCTTGACAATGAAGCAAATAAAAAAAAACAAAAACAAAAACAAAACCAAACCAACCAAACAAAAAAAAAAACAACAACAAAAAAAACCACCAACCAAAATTTACTGGTTTTACTGTGGCAGACTGTTTTATGATAAGCACAAAAAAAGACTTTTAATTCTTAGTGCTAATAAGCAACAGGTAGCCTTCCACAGAAGCAGTAATTTACAGTGTTGTGTTATTTTCCCTGGTTCTACATTCACCCCTCTCTTCCTCTCTTTCTTTCTCTTGTTTTATTTTTTTGTTTTTTGGTGTTTTTTTTTTTTTTTGGCAGAAGAGTCCCTGGTTTCAGTTGAAACACTTGCAAAATAGTCAAAATATGAAAATTAAACTTTGCTGTAAAAAAATCTGCACTCGAATTTATACTGCAGGTGAGTTTTTACTTAAGATCCTCTTGGGCAACGTTAACCATCTCCAGCTCTGTCTACATTAACAAGTCACAGGAATAACTGGATCTTCAAGAATGAATCATATGATGCTGAAGACTTGATGTCCATATGTGTTTTGGAGATTGAGATGGGGTTATTAGAACTGATATACATTATTCCACAAAGTTCTAATGCTGAGTTCTAAGATACTGAGGGTGTAATTTTGGATTTCAGTCCATTCCTAAATTTTTCATTTCATTGTCTCAAAATATTAAAAGGCTCAAAACTTCCTGTCTTGTCAGAAAACTCCAGAAAGGAACTACTGGAATTCTTTCAGAAATACTCTATTTCAGGTTGAAGTGTCCCCTGACACCTTCAAATCATTAAAGTTCCCATAATAAAATAAAAAAATAGAAAAAGAATTAAAGAAAAAAAAATTATCTCCATGAAGCTGACCTGAAAGGGATTAATTATTTTCCCCACAGAGAAAATTGTTGTGACAAGAGATGAAGCAAAGTGTTCCACTCAATTGCTGAATGGAATAATTTGGCTGGAATCATTAGAGTTTTATTCACTCATGCAGCAAGCAAACTGAGAAACCTGCTGATTCAAGGAAAGTTTGATTATTTTATAGACATTATGCTTCAGCCTATTAAGGAGAAGCAAAGTTTGGTGCTCTCTTGATGTGGCATCAGGAAAACAGGCATTTAATATTCTGGTAGCACAAACTCTTATAAGTTGAGAAGGGAAAAAGAATTGAAAGTTAAACAAATTTATCCTATCATTCTTGATGAAACAAGTACCCAATTCTTTATTTTTAAGGTTAGTGAAACATAATAAACTGTTGGGATATTCTGAGATTTAAATAAATTATTGATGAGTACCTTCTTATTTGAATTCACCTGTGTTTGTGACATTGATGGCATTTGTGTCTTGTGTTTTTGTAGTTTTTTTCTTTGTTTGCAAGAATATCCGAGGAAGAGATTTTATCTGCAATTTGTACATCTCACAGTACAAACACTGTTTTTGTTACTGTATACCTGCCTTGGGTGGTGTGAAATGTATATGTTACAACAAGAGGAGGAAGTTAGTTTTCCAAGACACCAAGCAATCAATTGAAATGAGTAAGAAGGAAGAGGAATGAGATCCACTATGAGATCCACAATATACACTGCTATGATGGTGTGTTCCCTCTGCTGCCCAGGCTCCAACTTGATCTTTATCTCTCATACCCCTGCCCAAGTGATAACCACCCACAGTGGTCATATTGGGTGCAAATTTGTGATGGTTGCATCTGGTTCAGTGTGGGTTTGGTGAGACAGATAACAACACAATACCAAGGGATAACTTGAGCAATGATGGTACTATGCTCAGATTGCAAATATGACTATAGGTCAATCATCTTAGCCCTGTAAATAGTGGACTACCCAAGAACCCTTTGAGCTTTCCCACATGGCAGTGGGCTGCATGCTCTACCCTTGAGCTGGATGCCTTTCAAGGTTATTTCTTGAGATTCAGAGATTCCTTGCCACAATAGATCCTCAGTAAGTGACTAACAACATGTTAAGCTTTGAAATCTTAGCTAAGTGATAAAGGATTTATTGCACATCCTTTACACATAAACTGGACTAGGACTGGATCCAGCTGTACCTGGACTCCTTTCTGAGAAGTTTAGAAAGCAAGGGATTCCTTTCTGAAACCTTGACTCAACGTGAAAGTCTCTTTGACAGCTCTGTCTTACTCTGTCTTCTATACAGTAAATAAGTAAGTGTACCTTACCATTGAATCTTGTTAAAACAATGTCACATTTACTATCAAACTTTGTTAAATCCCTGGTTTATATCAATAAATCTATTTCTCTATATGAGTGAAGTACATCACTTTATCCATGACAAGTGCCCATGGCAAGGCTCAGGATGCTGCCTTCCCATTGCCCCAGAAGTGATCGTAATGTGAAGTGATGTGACTAGGAGTAAAGGGGGAACATCCCAACTCACCTCAAGTGACTGGGGACAGAAGGTGCCCTGGAGGTATAGTTGCAGAGCCACCACAACACTAAACTTCTGCTTTAACTCCTGATTCTTAGGAGAGACCTGAGCTCCCTGTGCTGCTCAGAGCAGCTTAGATCCTTCTGTGGCTGAACGTAAACAGGGAACTGTCTCTGCATTGTAACTGAGCAGGGCAAGTAACAGCCACATATTTTGAATAAATTCATTTCTATTGGCATGGAAATTTCTCTTGGACTTTCCTTGCTGTCCCACGAACCTCCTATGATTCTTCAATGGTGCAGATGACCTGAGTCACAAATCTGGTCCACATCATGCTGCTGCGTATAAATAACATTGCTCCAAATACTTTGTCTCAAAGAATGTTGACAGAAATGTAAAAGAATAGAAAAAATAGCTTTAGCCATATATAGCCATATATAAAGTCCTATAAAAACACTTCCCTTAAATGAATTGCAAATTGGAAAGTGTTTATTGCTTATGGTTCACAGCTTAGGACATTTAATTTTTTTTTTATTTATTTTAAATAAATTAGTGAGATTCTGTTGCTAAGCTAATTAGGCAACTACCTTTCATTACTGCTCTGCTTCTTGCCAGTTTGGGTTTTTACAAGTAAAATGAGCATGATGATTCTAGCTTACTTTCTAGCAACCTGAAACACTGGACCTTTATATCTGGCATACCTCAGCAATTAGTATCGTATCCAAATGTAAGGGCTTTGCTGGTACAGCATCTGAGCTCCACCTCTGGTAATTCACATAATTAACTAAACAAAATAAACCAAGCATACTTTGTGGAAGAAGAAGCTTATTGACAGCAAGATTTGAACACTATTTTGCTTCAGCTCTGTGTTCTTTCCCAACAACAGTTGTTCTCTTTCTGTGAATGATGAAGTGAGCAGGAGTGATTAACAATTTGAGCAGAGGATTATTGGTATGTGTAGAAGATGGGGTATACACTGGTAAGAAGGACTTCATCATCAGCCTGCACAATGCTAATGGACAAATTTGGTAGTGTTCAAGGTCAGGTTGGCTGCGGGTTTGAGTAATGTGATCTAGTGAAAAACATCCCTGCCCATGCAGGGAGGTTAGAATAGATGATTTTTTAAAGGTTCCTTCCAACCCAAACCTTTCTATGACACTACAGTAAGGGACTTCATCATTAGAATGCCTGCATAAAATAATTTACTCTTCCACTTAGTCACTTGCCTAAGTTTGTCCCAAAGTATGCTTTTCCTTAGCAGGTCAGCTGTGAAATAGACATAGTGGCTTCTCTGTGAGAATAAATATATTTGGAGAGCAGGGAAATGGGTAAAATAAGTAGAGCGCTACTGACAGCTAAAACAACCTTCTGATCTTTTCCATGACACAAAGAAATAGCTAAATTATGCAGCAAGGTGTGCATGAGATAAGGTCTTCTCAACCCCCCCTTTTTTTTAAAAAAAAGCATCTCATTTATTTTTTAATCTTTGAACTCATTGCAATAATAAAGCATTTGAGAAAATAAATTAATAGATAAAAAATAATTCAACCCCTCTGCCACTCAACCGAAAAAAGCATTTCTGTTGTTTTCTTCAGATGAAAGAAAGACTGAAAATAAAAGCAGGAGCATACTACAAGTTAAGTAATAAGCTAGCTTTCTACAATAAGTCCACTTTGCAAGACTCAAAGCAAGATAACAGGATAAGAAGCCCTCTACAAAGTGATAATGGATACATTGTTTGTGATAATACCAGCAATAACAGCAAGTTGCATTTTACAATCATGTATCTTCTTGTACAGATGATAGTGTTAAAACTCCTCTGTGCTCCTTCTCTTGCTATGAAAAATGAATAGTAGACATTAATGAGCACTTCTGTCTGGTGTCTTGTTTCTCTGTTTGAAAGATGCACTTTTAGGTAAAGAAAGCTTCAAAAGCCTGCCATTATCAAATTAAATCAAGTCAGTATGAGTTCAGGCATTAGCGCTCAGAACCATCATTGGATCTGTAGCAGCATTAGCATACACACGCACCAAAAAATATCCCTGAAAAAGCAAAAAAAAACCCACACCAAAGAAAAACAAAAAAAACACCAGCAAACCCAGATGAAATTTACTATATTATTTCAACTATTTCCTGCTTTGGATTCAATTTAGTGCTGAAGTGCATCAGTCAAACTTCTTTACTGTTTGAAGTTTATCATGGTTGATCCCTTTTATAAAGGCAAAGAAAAATATATTTCAGATATAAATGTCATTACCCACTTTTCTGAAAGAGCAGCAAGTAGCCAAGTAGCCATAGACTGTAGCTGGAGACGTGATTCCCATCCAAGCTTGGCGCCTGGATGTGGGCAAGTCCAAGGGGAACTACAGATGTGCAAGGAGTTCAAGCTGATGCCATAGCTGTGACTCAGATGGCATTCTTGCCTTGACATCAGAACTGAACAGCCTTGGCATTGGGATGAAGAAATGGACCAAAAAGCTGCAGATGGTGTTCTTTTAGTAACTGAGGTAATTAAATAACCTAAGAGTGGAAAAAAAGAGAATATTCCAGAAGCCTGTGCAGGTATATTAATTTGCTCAGAGATAGAAGTTGACTGATGCAATGACCCAAAGGCAAATTAAATGTAGTATTTACAAGAATTTTTAACACCTGGTTTTTGTTACCCTCTGGCCCACATGGAACTGGTTCCCTGTTTGCAGGGCTGAAGGGAGTCAAACTGGAAAAATAAAATGCATCAGCCAAATAAGCAGCAAATGTCAAGGGCTGGGGAGAGGAAAGTCTAAACTCTGCCCCCCAAGGGGCAAATGCATACAGAATTTGGCAAGCAGTCAGCAAGACCCTTCCCGTATTGCCTGTGCTTTTAGCCCCTGTGTGTAATTTATTTAATGAGAGAAAATATACTCTTATTCCAATATCCTTTTCACAGATTTTTATGTTTTGTTTTTGTTTTTTCAAGATAACAAAAAATATAACTAGTAATTTAGGATAGACTTAAATTTATCAGAAAAAAAATAATTTAATGTTGAACTAATAGAGAAGGTCATAAGAACNAAATGGAAAAGATTAATATTTTCCCAGACCTTTAACTTAAATTTTGCTATGGAATGAAACACCAATGAAATTAATAGCTATGAAACTGCAGAAGCTTTTGAGGAGGGAAGCAAAAAATAAACACTAAAATATTAATATATAAAGATATATTCATTATTTCCATGGTGTTAAAACTGTGAGGAAGTCCACAAAAAAAAAAAAAAAAAAAAAAAAAAAAAAAAAAAAAAAAAAAAAAAAAAAAAAAAACCCCCCCAACCCCAAAAAAAAAAGGAAGAGGTNAAAAAAACAAACCACAAAAACCCAACAACAACAACAAAAAACCCACCACCAATAACAAGTTAATAAAAATGATAGATTTTGTGTTTTGTTCTTGTTAACACAATTTTCAGGACAGTTCTCTTAGTAGTTCCACAAGTTTTGTCCCTGGGTAAGATTTAAAAAGAGAAACTAACTTCAGTATAGGATATTGCATGAACCTGTCATTCTTGCCTTTGGAAACTATCCTTTGGTGTAGCATATGTCCCATGCAAATTTTCCAGGGAGAGTCATTAGCAATTCAATGTGATTAGTGAGAAGTTTTATCCTTACTGTGCCTCAAATCAGGGATCAGTATCCACTTACTATCAAAATGAACAAGGCAACTTTATGACTCCATCTTTTATTTTGATTTTTCTCTTCCACATTTTTAGCTGGAAATGCTTAGAAATAATTACCATGAATATAGACACTCAGATATATCATTGGCTAATCCAAACAGAATATTATTTGCATTGTTATCTGCAATTTTATGTTCAAATTCTGTTAGAGAAGTTAGCAAAATTGTATATGGGTTTTACTATTCATAGTAAAGAAACATTTTAAATATGGAGGATAAAATATATTTATTATGCTAACATGCACACATTTTTTAAAAATTATTATCAACACCCAAAGGTAAATCTGAATTTTTAATTCATAATTAATTTTCAGTAGTAACTTAAAGTCCTAAATATGGCAGTCAGAGGTTATATCTTTATGGGCCCACAGATATTTGATCTACATGCAAGAAAACTCCAAAGTAAAATGTACTCATTGCATTCCACCTTAAGGTACAGTGCATTAAATAAATAAATAAACCCACAAAATCCTTTGGAGAGAAAAATCTGTTACAAATACATAATCTTCACTTATATTTTTTCATAATTCTTAATTGGTGACACAATCACATATAAATGCAGTTTGATCAAAATCAAATTGTTTTCTGTAATTGCATAAAACTGATTATATATAAGGAAAGTTTCTAATGAGCTTCCTAGTAAAACTTCATAAGAGACAGGAGATTTACATCACAAGCATAGAAGTATTTCCAATGTCACCAGTATAGGGTAAGCCTTCTTCTTTCATTTTAAAAGTCATCAGAAGTGTCATCCCAGAGGCAGGAGAAGATTGAAAAAGTTTCTCGATAGCAAGCAGGTAGAATATTTGCCTTGCATTAAAAATTTGCAAATGTTTCCCATTATATCAAATGCAATTTACTCCTCCAGTTCCTGGGAGGTTTTGAAGACGATTCCCTATAAATTTTGCAGAAAGTCAAGTTACCATTTCTCAATAAAATAACTTCTCATATTCTACTTCAGTGCCATGACTCTCAGAAATTTTTATCTTTGACGTGGTCTATATCTCTTAAAATTCCACAACAGGGCATTAAGTTACATTTAATCATATTTAATCAAAAAACTATTAGCTTTAAATGAAGTAAGGCTGCATAAAAAAAGTTCCACCATTTTACTTTTATAACTTATAATGTCAGTAGTTTTAGTACTTCTGGAAATAAAATTTAATTTCAAAAGATTTGGCAATGAACATTGCCACACAGTGCAAGCATTGCTGAAGGTAACCACAGGGAAAATGTGAGAACCAGTGTATCTTGGGGACACGCAGTAAAAGGCCAACAGTCACAAATGTCTTCTCAGGGCCTTTGATGTAGCTGTGAGGAATGATTAAGTTGGAAATGCTAATCTCATTTTAATTAGTAATCCAAGACAACATGTGAACAAAGACTTACGGAGATAAAATAAAATGTATTGACTGATGGTGTCATTAGTCCCTGGCATCACATGTGTCTGGATTTGGACAATATAATTCTGCTTAGAAAAAGGCAGAGTTTATAGTAAAAATACATAAATCAATTGAGTTAGAGCAGTGTTGCCTCATCCAGCTGCTGGCAAATTGACTCAAGAAAGTTTGATTTTCATAGCTCTGTGTGACAACAGGAAAGTATTTTTGACCCCTATGGGTTTTTCCCTTTCACACATTTGTGACAATGCTATCGTATACAGACAGAAGCCCCTATCCTGACCCCAGAGCTATCCCAGGCCAGGTCCAGATCTGTGTGTCAGGGGAAAACCAGCACCAGGAGATAGTGAGGAGGGTCTCAAAGTCACCCCACAAACAGGGGCACTGCTTGGGGTACTGGGCTTGCTGTAGGGTGCAGAGAAAAGCATTTTGGAACTGCACAGTAATCAGATGTTTAGGGGAATTAATGAAGGCACAGAAAGGGAAGGATCACAATGGTTTGAGAAGGAACAGGTGTGAAAACACAGAGGGAAAAGGGAGAAAAGGAGCCAGTCCTGTGCAAACAGACACTGGAATAGATGCCTTCTGGCCATGCCTGGCACCTGACCATCACAGCCTGTCCCAGCTTCTCACAACACTCTATATCAAGTGATTTTCTGGAGGGGGCAGGGGGGCCTCTCTTGGCTATTTACATGTCTGTATGGGGGACCTGAGTGCCAGAGGTGGACCAGGAGTAGGAGTACCATATGCCTATATTGCCAGCATGACGTGCTGTCATCAGTGTGTGATTCTGGCCAGCAGCAAGCTGGACCAGCTGGTGAGTGGGACATGTGGCTTAGAGGTTAGGAGGTGTCTCTGGGAGCTGAGCACCTGGTTGCATAAAGTACTAGGGCACCATGTTCTGGAGGCAGTGCGGGAAACCCTTGGGGAGAGCAAGGATCCAGGTCCAGCTACTGGACAAGCTGAATGTCTGAGCCCATGACTGAGAGATGCACAATGTGTGTGACTCACTAGACAAAAACCAGCTCACTATTGGCACCGTGTTTGTGACTCACATTTTTTGGTATACACCCTTGACTCATCTATGGTAATATTACTCATCAGAATAGCAATTACCAAAATAGGCAATTTCACATTTCAGATCTGAAGCGGTGTGACAAAATTATAAATGGGGATTAATACTGTCTTGCTGCATTTCCTTTTATCAAGGGATTTCCAACTGTTTGTGAAGGTTTATTGGATAATGGGGAAACTCTTGAAGTAGATTGAACCTACCTAGGAAAGTCTGGATTCAGATAAACCAAAACAGAGTACACTTTCCAATGCTTAAACTTTGAAATGTTTATAGGGAACTAGAAAGTAAGGTGTGTTGGGGAAGTGGCAGATTAGTATGCTACATCACTTTACTGCTGAGGGGACTGGAGTTGTTCAGCCTGAAGAACTGGGGGTTTTGAGGGGACCTAGCAGCACCTTCTTAGAGGCTATAAGGAGATGCTGATGAAGACAGAGATGAGGTCTTCACAGTGGTGCATGGAAGGAGAATGAGAACAAGTTGAAACAGAAGAGCTTGGGGCTGGATACAGAAGAAGATTTTTCACTGTGAGGACAGGCAGGCAATAGAACCAGTGGTCTGAGCAGGCTGTGAGGTCTCCAGCCTTTGAAGTTTCTGCAATCTGACTGGACAAAGCACTGAGCAACCTGGTCTGATCCCAGAGCTGATGGTCAGCATGCCACAAAGCTGGTGGCTCCTGTGGGCTGGGATTGGTGGGGACAGCAGGTCATGGGCCGCACAGCCAGGGCCTGTCCCACCAGCCCATCCAGGAGCAGAGCAGATGGTGGGAGCCAGGGCAGTCCCAGCCCTGGGCATTGGGCACCTCCTTGAGTATGGTGAAGGACCGAGAATGGGCCAGGTTGTAGGTTCATGGATGGCCTTGACTATGGCCAAGTAAGGCAGGGCTGTAGGTAGCTGGCAACCAGCCCTGCTGAGGAATTGCTGGGGTAGGAGCTGATGGCCACAGGGGTCTGCAGTGGTGTCCTGCATTATGTGAAGGATGGCAGAAGCCCCAGAGGATGAGCAGGGACAGTCAGGCCTGTGGGTACCCTGAGGACCTGGACATGGATGCCGCTTTGAGAGGGAGATTGGTCTACTGACATTTCACCCTGAATTGTTATGTGACATTATGACCGTATGAACAGCAGCATAACACCTCTCCTAAAAGAAGATGCA
Source organism: Pedionomus torquatus (assembly GCA_013398155.1). Lineage (NCBI taxonomy): Eukaryota > Metazoa > Chordata > Aves > Charadriiformes > Pedionomidae > Pedionomus > Pedionomus torquatus. Next base: position 123,338 of record VZRU01005826.1, read on the forward strand.
AACAAACAATATAGGAAAATAAATATATAATGATTGAACTTTGTAACTTTAAATAATGAAAGAACAGGCTCAGCAAATGAAGTCACTTTAAGCAGGGTATATTGACTATAGGCTATTTGGATAGCAAAACACCATACTGCCACTGCATAAAATGCATAGAAATAATAGATCTAGTAGTGAAGAAGCAGTGCTACTGCTTAGAGAGCTTAGTAAGTTATAATGAGTGCATTATATTTGTAATATATACATATTAAAACCTAGTATGAAGTACATTTCTAAAGATAAGTATGAAATGTAATACAAAGTATTAGCTAAGCGATTGTGCATCTGGCAGTCTTAAAGTACAAAATTCCTAATAATAATTGGAACATCTAGTTATCCTTATGCATAGATGACATAAAATGTAGTTCAGCAATAGAATTTTAGACTGCTGCTTGAAGCAGTTAATCACCAAGTCCAAATTTATGCCTTAAAAGTGGCTGAAAATTGGTTTATAACCATTTAGTGAGCAAAATTTACAAAATTCCATAAGCTGCATAAAACTGAAAAGCGAAAAACATTATCCAGTATATTATTGATTAACTTCTAAGAAATGACCTATGGGAAAATGAACAAGAGTTTTAAAAGAGCATCAAATGAAGTAAAGTATTTGTATGCAATACAAATGAAAAAACATTAATTTTCTATAACAATTGGATATCACTTCACAATTAATTAATTAGTTTTATCAGCATAACATGTATCGTAGTTAGCAGCTCTTTCCTGAATTTGTCTCCATGCTACATTGATTTCCACCTCCTCCAACTGTATATTCCACATCAACTTAAAATATTTGAAGCTGTTGAAAATTTAATATTTAAAATTCATGTTGTTAGTAAAGACAATTAGATGTCTTTTCCAGGGTTTATTCAAATTATGGATTAATTTGATTTAAAAAACAGTTTAGATTTCTGTTAACAATAAAATAAATTGAGGAAGCAACTGCTTAATACCTGATCTCAGTTTAAGCATTACTGAGCTGCTGTTGCCTTTCTGAGGAGCTATTTTTGGCCTGTTATAAACTTTTTTTTTTTTTCCCTGCCTAGGAATCTACAAAGATATAACTTGCAACATATTCTGATTAAAAGTGCTAGGGTCTAAGGTCCAATGAAATCTGCCCACAAAAAGAATTTATATGCTTTGACTTAGTAAAAATTTTGAATACCCACAACATTTCAGAATCCTGTCAAATTAACAAAAATAGACAGATGTAATTTTCAGCACTGATCTTGATTAGCTACACTGTAAAATTTGCAGCATCAAATTAAGATGGTGAAAAATTACAGGATGAATTCTATATAAATTTTTTTATATAAAAATAGAACAACTCTTATATGGGATTAACAATAATCTGAACTCTTCTATTCTGAATTATTAAAAGTGGTAATTATTAAAATGAAAATTCCAGCATTTGTTTCAGTTTTCTTTCAGCTTTCAGCTTTAAAGTGTAACTTTCAAGCAGGTGAATTGTAATCTTCCAGTCCCCAAAAAAGGATGATCCTATGTTTATAGCAGTGTGTCAACATCTACATAACATTAATATTTACAGAAAAGGAACAAAAAGATTAATCAGATTATTTACTAAAAGCCAAAATTACCACTGAAATGGAACTGTATAGAGTAGCTGCTTACACATAAGGTGTGAAGCTGCTTACATGTAAAGGTGTTCGATCTGAGAGTTTGTTGGATTTCTGTACATCTAGCTTTGATGCATGCAACCACAAGTTCGGACTTTTGCCGAAGCATAACTGAATTGTAAAGACTTTAGGATTACAAATGTCACTTGAGTTGTTCTATAGACAACTTTTCCACATGTCTAATGATAACAGGAATGAGACATTAGTGAATGAAAGGAATAGGTTCTCACTACTACCCATCCTACACATCCTAGTAATTAGAGCCTTAAAGTAATAGTTATGTATTTATTTCCCTTCTCGAAATTGAGACTTCTAAATTTATATATTTTCCTCTCAGTTACTACAACATGTTTAGTAGGCTGGATAGCCTGGAAAGCCAGTATTTTCCCTCCTCCTCTGGAAATATCATGAAAAACTGCAGTTTAATGGCTAAGCTACAGACTCTCTTCAGTGTCACTAAACAAAAAGTCTAACTTAGCTAAACAAGCCCCTCAAGCATTTCTGCATTTTGCATTACATTGCTATTGAATTAAATAAATTATCCTGGTTGACCAAAATCCAAGACTCCCTTTGGTAGGGTGAATGAATCTAAAACTATAATAAAAAATGGAATATAAAACTATAGAATTATTTTTTTTTAATTTTCTGTCTATGTGACAAGTATTCAGCACCACAAGAAGTACACTGGAGAGAGATAAAACATCCTCAGTCTCTAGATCATCCTTCTGCTAAAGGTTAAGGAGCTTTCCTAGGAAGCATAGCTTTGAATCCCAATTTCCTGAGCAACACTGAACCAGTGTATCACTCTCCTTAATGATCTTTTAGATAGAAATATAAGGCAAACTGCTTGTACCACTGCCATCAGAAAATCAATTAATTCAGCTAAATTCTGACTAACAATCCTCTGAAGGAATTTCAGGCTCCAGTTTCTAAGAAGTATTTTTTATACTTATAGTAACAGCACTGAATAGTGCTCCGTAGCTGGAGTCTGATGATAAACTCTGAAAAAGTGGAGTAGTTCAAAGGCATAATATCTGCCCAGTTTAATTCAAGAATTTGACTGGATCTAGTCTAAGAACATATTTTCAGGACTGTCTTCCACTAACTCTGTACTCAGCTCTGCTTCAATGAAAGGGGCAAACAAAGCAGAACAAAAAAGTTGGTACTACCTTAACTGATAGGTTGTTCAAGTTATTCTCCCTTTCTATTTTGAGAAGAAAGTTTTTTCTTTTCCATTTAATCCAGCACCAAGTGGGGATTTTTTCATGTTCTAACTCAAAGGAAAAGTGTTATTTAGTAACTATCACTACTAATTCCTGTGTCATGCATATTTTCATATTTTCCTTGTGGATGTCCAATTCAGATTGAAAGCCTCCACCTTTTCTTCCTTCCATATGTCATTCATAAGACCTGACAAGATCACAGTCCAGAGTAATATGGCTGTAGCGCACATAAAGAAATATTTAACATCTACTAAAGAAAATATATTTGGTAATAATACTGAATTTTACAAATGCAAGTCACAATTCCCCAGCTGCTCCATAGCATTAAATTAGGTTTCATTCACATGATGGAACTTACTAATATCCTTTCCATGTAGAAAACAAGCAAACATGATCTTTAGAAGCTGGCCACATCACACCATCCCCAGTATTAATAGCTCTCACTATTGTCAGGAGAAACTGCAACTATACTCTGGAATGACTGAGTCTACTGCATGATCAGGGCACTTAATAATTTTCTCTATTTTTTCTAAATAAAGAGCATGGAGAGATGATGACTTCATATACATCACAAAATTACAGGTATTCAGTATGTCTACATAATTTATTATCTCTGGATTAATAACTTCTTTATGACCAGTTTAATTTATTTCTACATTATCAATAGCCTTTTTCTTCATCTGTGAGATATGTAAGAGGATATGGTCTTGACTTTCCTTCCATGAAGTTTATTGAAATTTCATTTTCATCTATGCGGAGCATCTGGTAAGAAGAAGGTGGGAGATAGATGCCTTACACAGGGCAAACTTGTGCATAGCTATTGTTTTTGTTAATGGTGAATTCATTCCGAAAGAGCAACTGAAAATTTGTCATAAAAGATTTTCAGAGGTGGAAGACATATATAAGGATATATCCCTTAAAATAGACTCTTAATTTCCATCATGGATTAAGAAATATTTTACTGCAGCCTAGAACATGCAAGTCAAATCAGTCAGACTGGGAGCAGTGTTGGAGTAGGCAGGGAGTGTGCAATGTTAGGAGGATGCCAAATCCAGTAACCTGAAAGAGAAGAGGCTGCCATTCCTGCAGATCCAGCAGGCAACGAAGTTAAGCATGTGCTCTCAATAGGCATGTTCACACAAACACACATACTCACATGCACACATTGACAGATGGCCAACCACACAGATGAACACAGGCAGCACTCAGCACTCATGGGAATACACACAGCACCGGTGATCTAATCTTGTTCTCTTCCCTGGCTGATGAGGATTAAGTTCCGTCACTGTGAAATAAATTGGTGCTACACAAAATGCACCCCTCCAGCAGCTGGACTCAGGCATCCAGTCTGCCCAAGGAGAGGCTCAGATGCTAGCACCTGGGGACAGATGAGCTCCCAGGGCCACAGTCCCAAGAGAGCTGCTGGTACAGATGTACACACAATGTGGATCCTCCAGCCATAGGCTCAGTCTGCCCAGCAGCTGGGCCTGCACCCTCGCTGTCCCCAGTTGTCCCCCAACACTGCCTCCGGCACAAGTGCACTCACACAGACAGGCAAGCGGGTCTCTCAGTCAAACTCTGGACCCCATGACCTCTCCAGGAGTTGGCTGGGACCTCATAGCTGGTCCAGTAGACATGGGAACAGGCCCTTTGTCTTTCTGGTATCCAGCCTCAACCAGATCACTGTTTGCCGAAGACACACCGAAATACACAGCCTCATACGACACACAACCGCGCCACAAGCTCTCCAGGTGCTGACACCGCAGACATGTGGGCACCCAGCCAGTAGTCCACCCCCGGCACTGGCATTCTGCTCCTCCACAGAAACATGCACAGAGCCTGGAGAGCCCCCCACCCAGGAAAATCACTTGGTATGGAGTTTAGTGAGAAGCTGGGACAGGCTGTGATGGTCAGGTGAATGCATAGCCAGACAGGCGTCCATCCCAGCACCTGTTTGCACAGGACTGATTTTTTTTCTCCCATTCTCTCTCTGTTTTCCCACTTGTTCCTTCCCAAGCCACTGGAATCCTTCCCTATCTCCACCTTTATTACTTCCCCTAAACTTCCCATAGTACATTCTGGGCAGTCCTGAAATGTTCTTTCCTTCACCCCACAACAAATTCTGTACCCTGACCAGTGCCCCATCTGTGGGGTGACCCAGAGGAGAGTCTCCTTGCTGTCTACTGGTGCTGGGTTTCCCCTGGCACATGGAGCTGGGGCTGGGCCGGGGGATCCTGTCTCTGACTGGGGCTTTGGGGTCTCCCTGTCATCACATCTCCATGCCATGAGCCTTTCAGTACCTGGTGAGATCAGATTGCAGTTAACACAGACAGGGTCTGTAGAAGCACCTGAATAAAATGGTGCCATGAAACCTGCATTTTTCTTCCACTCTTTCAAACTGAGGATAATCCAAGTACATGTGAATCTGTGAAGGTCTCAAATGGGACCCTCTTTTTTAACAGATTTGAGATCTCTTTATTATTTCACAAGTTAAGTTGGCTCACAGGTACAGCAGTATTTGTGCCTTACCCTATACACAGTTTTCTTAGGTTGGTTAAAAGAAGAAATAGTTTCCAAATGTAATATTCCAGTCCTGTCTTGAAAGTGATTTTCTCAACCTCATAAAATGCAATTAGTGAGACTGCATTTCCCAAAGTAAATCAAGGTCTTATATTTGAGAGTCTATGTGGAACCCCACTGGGACATAAAAAATGCACCTAGAAATATTAACATTCTTTTTCTTCTACTTACATTTGCCCATCCTTGAAACACCAGATAAGAACAGATATTTTTTCTACAGCTTTTCTAGCTAGGAATCTCTCTTTTTAAAATTATCTTCTTTTTGTTTAGTTTCTAGAAATTTTGTTAATACATTTTTCATTTCTGGATTATATCTTTACCTGTATGTCATGTTTTATCCTGTGTTTTCTGTTCTTATTAACAATTAAAACAAAAGCTTTCAGATTCCATGATATCAAATGATTCAGAGGCTGATTAGAGGCAAAAATAATAATTTAAAAACAAACCAAAACCAAACCAAACCAAAAACATGGAAAACTCCGCAAAAGAATTAAAAAGAAAACTTATTTTTAACAAAAAACATAGACTTAAAATTAAGCAAATAGCGAGAGAAGATGAAGCATAAAGTAATAGCCATTTTTGTATAAGTACTGTTCACTGAAAGAAGTAACCTCATCACATCTGAGTTGGTTGATCCCTTATTCATTAATTAGCTAATAAAAGGGATTTTCTACTAAAACTATTTTTGTGTAGGGGATGTTCTTTAGGATTATGTTGAGAACGACATCCAAGATAGTGTTCCATTATTCATACTAATCAAAACCAAAGGTCAGCTCCAAAGGGGTTATTTAGGAAGATTTACGTCTTTTTAAATGAACAGTATGCTACATTCACATGCTATTCTGTAATAATTCTAGGTTTACTTCTTCCTGATTATTACAAAATTACAATCAATTATATTTTGTAAGCACATATATTCCCTTTAGAGATGTAAGGATTAATTTATGATTTAGTTTTGGTTTTGAACTTGATGAATTATGAGGTGTAACTCAAAGACCAGTGATGGAAAGAGGTTTTCAACTATTAATTTAGAAATCTGAGTGCAGTACATGGACAGGAGTTATCCTTGTTCTGTCTTCACAAACCTTCAATCCTTGCCCATTCTGCAGTCATTTACGTGTGCAAGTGAAGTGAGAAAAAATTAAGAACAGGTGAAGATAAAAGCTTTTTTTATTCCCTTTGAATATGTCAAAACTGTATTAAATGAATTTTACAATTTGGCTCTTATGATGTCCCATTCAAAGTGATGTTTTAATCTGCTCTAGGTATGTATTCTTCTCAAACAAAATAATGGTCAAACACCTATTATTGAATGTAAGTTCAGCAAATCATCAAGCACTTCAGTATTCCTGCTGTCAGTACTAGCTCATCCTGTAGCCATGCTCTACTGCCCAAGAATGCAGTTACCCTTTATCCATTTTATTTTCCTCACTCAAGGAGAAGAAGAACAAACAAACCAACCAACAAAAAATAACCCTAGTATCTCCTCACCCTATAAAACATCACTGACTATGGAAAAAAAAAAAAAACAAACAAAAAAGATAGAAGATCTAGAAAACACTTCAGTAGAGGATACATAAGAATAAACTGAGTAGAAAAATAGTTATTAGAAAAAAACTTGCAACTAGAAAATAAACAATCTTAAGTTTGATTCCAATTTGAAGATGATGGGGCTTTGAGCAACCTGGTCTAGTGGGAGGTGTCCCTGCCCATACCAGGGGAGTTGGAACTTGATGATCTTTAAGGTCCCTTCCAACTCTAATGATTCTATGATTCTATATGAGGTGATTCCTGTATTATTTTAGATTTTTTTGATTACTGAATTATACTTGGTTCAGCAGAATCTTACTCTTGCCAAGGAAAAAGAATTATTATTATTTTCCTTTAATCTCTGAAATATTATGTTAAAGAACATATTTGTAGAGTTGGGAAGATGAAGTACAAAAATAAAGACAAAAAAAAAAAAGAGAGAGATATACAAGCATAACAACATGACTGGGAGAGAACAAGAATATTTACAAATTGGAAAAGACTGAAATAGTCACATGGATTTCACTCATTTCTTTATTGACAAAGAGACAAGCTGTGGTGGCAAGCAGTTTTGGTTTTCTTTCTGTTTCTCACCTAGGCTGACCCAATCTCACAGTTAGTAATTATGTGCCTTTCATCACAAAAAAGTACATCTTTGAAGTGAGGCTCCATGAGCCAATTAGGCTGATTAGTTTCAAAACACACAAGATGCAGCAGTTCTCATATGTTGACCTTTGGACAGTGTGCTAATGGCTTTGTATCTAGATTATCAATGTATTAGCTCAATTACAGCTACTCTGTTTTTTAAAAATGTTAGGAACCTGATTAGCATTCCCAGCCTAGCTGGAATATGTGGTCTGACTGTCCAGCTGTATCTTCTGTTGTTGAGTTTAAAACACATAAAGAGGACAGTCAGTGAAGTGGAGCCTCAGCTCAAAGTCCAGGTATGAATGTTCCTGATCGTGATTGCTTTAATTGGCTTGATCAACAGAAATTTTCTCTGTAAACAGTCTATTGTTTATTTAAGAGATGGCCAGCAACACTGCCATAAAATGTACATATCTTTTTGCTGCTACATAAGAGTGATGAATGAATTCTAGCTTGATTTATTTTTAGAAGTTTTTTAATTTATACATTTCTACTTTTAATATTGTGTTATATATAAAGATATGTACTTTAATTAATGTGAAAATACAAAGGCAAATGCAGTAGTCATTACTCTTCAGAAGTTATATTTATGTCTTGACTTGAATTTTAGAATTATTTGTAATAAGGCAAGAAATCTAGAGCCATCCATTTCCTTGTTATACTTATGGGGAATACTAAACTTGCAAAAAATAGTAGTGCTTCAGTTTAATATTTCAAGAGGAATAAGTCAGCATATTGTATCATAGCTTCCTCTCAACCTTCTGAATATTAATACTGAATCTAGTTAAGGCCAAGAAAAAACTGAGTTGAAATATGATGATCTTCAAAAGATACAGAAGCAATGCGAAGATTATTACATCATTTCCTGTGCTTGCCCCTAATGTTACAGGGGAAAAGATCACTAGACCAAAATTGTGCTGTCACACTGGTGCTAGTGAGCACTTTACTACAAAATATGTTAGACCACCCCTGATGAGAGTAAAAACAGTGCAGGAAGACTGGTCTGTGCAAAATGCCACCAGGATCAGCCTTCTGTGAAAAATAGATTTATGAACCTCAGCCTGATCTAGCTATATCCCAGGGGTGAACCAGTTTTCTGATGATACTGTATTTTACTTCTTGCTTAAAAAAAAAAAAAAAGTAGGTCTTACAGAATTTTTTGTTTTGATAAGGCTTTTGTTGATTTTTATGTTGATGATGAATGCAAGCAATGTTTTGTACTTCTTAATGAAACCTGAACTATGAAGAAAAAATAAATTTTAGGGGTAGAAAAGGAATGAAATAGAGAGAAAGGGAGGAGAAGTGGGAAGAGGAGAGGGAAAAGGAGAGAGAAGGTGAGGGAAAGGAAAGGGAGAGGAAGAAGGAGAAGTCTTTCACAGTGTGTGCAGAAAGAGACAGACATCTCTAAAAAAAGTAATTAATCTCATCATATTTAGAGATCTCACTGTACTTAGAGATCTGAGGACAGCAGAAAACCCCCTCTAGAATTGATGAAAACGAGAAAAGCAACTGAGGTATCAAATACTGAGAGTCATTTTCAGATAGTGTAAAACTAATTCAAAAGCTCAATACATGCATGAATAACCATTAACTTTGTTGTGAGTAGGGGTACAAAATCAGATCTTTCAGGAAGCTAATGCATTTCCAATGAAAAATGTTGGATTTAGTTATTGACCTCAAGGAAAGAAAGCTCCATTTATTTTGTTGCGATGTTTTCTACTAAAACTGAAAAATACTCCTTCATCATACTTCATTGCTTCTAGATAAAACCTGCAGTGTAACCTTTGCTCTTTTTCTTATTAGTTGAGCACAATTATTATGTAGGAAAAGACTAATTTGAAAAAGTAAATACACTGTGCTTTTGCCATGCAAAATTATAGTAATAGTGCTGATTTACATCAGATGAGGATCTGGGTACTCAAAGAGCATTATTTATACTATCAAGTGTTACGGATATACAGTTTAACTTAGATCTATTTTTGTTTAACACACACTTCCACTTTTTTTTATATATTCAGTTTCACAGTTTAGACATGTGACACAAAATCCTCTAATTTTCCTGAAAAATATTTGTGAAAAATTCATAGCTCTTAGCACCAGGATTGGAAAGCTCTAGCTGATGTATGACTTACATGGGGAGCTCCTCAAAGGATGAAATATCCGATGACATTTCTCTTTTATATAACAGTCAAATGTCATTTAATTTTGGGAGGATAATCTTATTTTTTAAACTATTTTTTGCATTCTGTCAACAATTTGTTTTTCTCTGACAGTGCTGAATACAAATATGTTGCAGAAGTAAGCTAAGAAATTTCATGGAAAAGCGTACGCCACTGGGGAGCAAGAAAGCTATTTTAGATGACAGTCATGATGGAGATGCTTTTCATAGTGTTGTGGAAATAGAAGAATCAGAACTGGAGGATGACTGACTTTGCACAGTTACTCACTGCAATGCAACGGGCAGCACACTGGAATATCAGGTTAACAGAGACATACTGAAGGGTCAGAAACTGAAGATGGCCACAAAATTAAAAATTCTCAGATGATTGCATAAAGAGTTGCTTCAGCACATTAACTTGGCCTTTGATGAGCTTTATTTTTTTTTATTTTTTTTTTAGTGGGTACAATTCATTGTAACTAAGCGTTCCTTTTCAAACTATTTTAAAAGATGTAGAGCCCCAACTGTATTTCTTACAGGAGGACTTGAATCACTCTTTAAAAGCTTAAACCTAAATTTTTATTCTCATCAGCTCAATTCTAAGCTGCAGTCTTGAAGTTTGAGAAGGCTAGGGCTGCCTTTCATTTCTTTTGTTAAAGTATGGATTTCACGAACAGAGCAGCAAGTACACTTTTTGACTTTACACAACTTCTCTTACCACAACGTTTCAGGGCCATTCCTTTAATCTTCTGAGGAGATTCTCTTGATGACTCAGATTATAAGGATAGATCTCATTTACTGATCAGCACAAGCAGACTAAGTTTCTGACACTTTCATATATACTCTTTAATAATCTTCCTAACAGAAAAGCTTAAGGAGATGAAATATAAAATAGACAGTTAATTATGAGTATAGAGAAACTGCCTGAATTAAATGAGGATTGTTCCCTATGTGCAGGAAAGCTTTAAAAGTGGAAATATGAAACATTTTTTAAATAATTAATATTTTAAAATTGAAATTAATCAAATGGAAATTCAGCTGCAAGCTACCTGGAGAGCTCCACAGGAAGTATATACTCAGTACAGCAGATTCCTATGAACTTTCATGCATAGATACTATGGAAAATAAAAATAAAGAGAATACAATTTGTATTTAGTACTGGTATGTTAAATTATTTTATTGGGATAAGAAATATTCTTAGTGAAATGTTGAGTGCTCTTTTATATTACTAACCCTATTTTCATTAAATATAATAGAGGTCAAGTAAATTGCTCTGAGAAGTACCTGCTTTTTGAAACATTGTTTTCTTTCTTTTGTCTTTAAGGACATTTATAAGATATTGAACATTAAATAAAATATGTATAGAAATGCAATAGAACAACTTTTACAAATGTGTGCATTTAAAAATATATATTTATAATATAAATATATATATGTATATCTATCTAGATAAATTCCTGGGGATTAATTTAAAACTGAAATTCAATGCAGTCACATTCACTTTCCAGAAGTGTTACCTGCCTATCCAACTGGTAGATTTTAATGGCAGGATTTACCCAATGAAACCTATTGCTGGTATTTTTAAAGATGCTACTGACATCTCCAGCTGAGAAACACCAACTCATTTAAACTAGGTTGCAATCAAGTGACAAAACTGTTGGACAAGTTTGCAGAGTTCCATACATATTCAGAAATTCAGTGGTAAATCCAATGAGAGGTTTGGATGCTCATCAGAATTAGTATGTTCCTTGCTCTGCATTAAAAGGTTAAATGTAGAAGGCCATAAACTAGCTTCTTAGGAGTTTGTTTGTTTCAACTGTTTTATAATGTAATGGAAATAATGTTTTAAATAAAAAGCTCCGTTCACAATTACATCACAGCAGGCAGAGACTACAGTGCACCTGTGAGTCACTGCCATGTAATGCAAGCGAAGGCAGGAGGCTGATTGTGATTTTTTATCTGTTCATATAGAGTTTCGGAAACAGTATTATTACCTGAAGTGAAGAGACTGCAAAACTTTGAGCTTTGTAAATCAGACAGTAACTAAGAAACAGAGTTGACCATGTACGCTGTGGATTGCACTCATTGTTTGCTTCCTCCCTTCTCCTTGTCTCTGTACTGTTGAAATGAAGGCTTTGGGGAATACCTTTCTCCTGATCCCTGAGAGTACACTATCATCTTCTCTACAAAGGTAGAGTCCCAACAATCAGCTCATTTATGACTGTCTCACAACCAAGTGTACAAGTATATGTGGGTTGCTAAAGCTGAAGCCATCCCAGCATGTGGCTCTAGAAGACCTTCCCATTTTCTCCTCTCATCTTGTAGTTTTACTAACGAAAAGTCCAAAGCTAGTTTGAATCACTGCTTATTAGGCCATATGCTGCCTGTGAGGACTCCTGACGCACACCCTCTTCAAAGCTGCCCATCTTTGTACAGGAAGTTGTTGGTTTTGGGTGGGTGGAAACAGTGAAATGTGACAAGGTTCAGAGCGCTATTTTTTCAGTGATGTGGATCAGCCAAGCTTAAGGATAGCAGGTACAACTGAGTTTATGTAAATACTATCTTAGCAGAGATGTAAGTGAACTAATTTTCCAATTTGAAGCAAGAGGCTGCTGTGATGTAGATGGTTCACTGAATTGCTACGACATAATATGGCACAACTTGTCATGCAATAGTAGAACCCTATTACAATAAGATTATTCCTGCTCAGCAACAATCACATGTATTCACAGTTAGAGAGCATTCTGAGAGACACTATAGTGCAATTGGAAAGCCCCTATAAAAGGAAAAAGTAAGAGAAGAGATAGCCAGATAAGGACTAGCTCTTAGAGACCGCTTAAAAGCCTTCAGGGTGGATGCTACTCATGTAACTGGGAAAATGGAGCCTTTCCCCTTTGTTGCTTTCTTTCTCCAGTCTGGGAGCTATGAGACAGCATGCCTTACCTTTTGAAATAGAGGAAAATATGTAGTCAGGGAAGAACACATTACACCAGTTTAGCAGCATATGACCTCTTCAACCACTGGTGACAAAAAGGAGCTCTCTGTGTTTCGACACAGCACCCAGGATTGCTCAAAGGAGTAGGGGGATGTATGGATCTTCCTTTTGTTCTACATCCCCTGCAGGTCCATAAAGCTATATAAGATTAACCAATTAATACAATGTAGGGGTAACCAGCTGTGTTTACAGCTGCTTGTTTTCACAGTACAAAAGGGGACTGTTAGCAGGATGACTTTTCATACAGAATAGATACTGCACCTGAGACTCCAGTGCTTGATTTATATTTTCAGCTCCAGAAAGCTTTATACCTTCTTTAGCATATAATCCAATAGCACTGTTACAAATATGGTCTGTATCTGTTATTTCCTATGGTAATAAGCCTCACTGAGAAATAAACAGCTGAGAAACAGTTGCTTTTAATTTAATGTGTGGCTTTGAGTTTTGGTGAACTGTGAAGTTATATCTAGGCCAGAGGTGTTAGAAAGTGAGCAGCTGTGTGGTGCTCTTTCTTCAGGGATGTTAGCAGCCTCATGCTGAGAACTTATTGCCTGCAATTCAGTAACAGAGGAAGTGGTTCTTCAGCTGCTACAAAGGCGACAAGGAAAACAGTATGTGTTCTGAGAACGTACAAATATTAGCAATCACTGATATTACACCTTGATTTCATAGGTTTCACCTTTCTTTGCAAAGGTCTCTCGCCATAATTTCTTGTATGCTTAGAAATGTAGGAAAATAGGGACAAATCAAGTCCACAAAGTTGTTTGGGATTTTCCTGAAATAATCCATAGGATATATATGAAACAAACACCAGTTACCTTACATTTTCATTTCTGTGACTGTTCTAAAGGGAAAGCTTTCTAAATATACCAACTTTCTTAGAAAGTCTGTATCAAATAATAAAATCTCTTCAGGAGGGGAAGACTCCTCAATATGGTGCTCCTGAATCTTCTTATACTGGAAGCTTTTTTGTGTTCCTTCCACCCACCCAAAGATAGTTCATGGACTGGATTGCTTCTAATTTTCAGTCACGTTTGGTCAAAAAAAATTATTTCAGAATGCATTTTTCCATACAATGAATGAAAATTTCTTGAGAGAGAGACCTTCCTAGGAGCAGGCATCCTGAATTGGAAAAATCTGTTCATAGAACTTTTTAATTGGTTCCGTGTGCGATTTTTAAGGTTCTTGGCAAAATCCACCAGAAAGAGAAGTCCGCAGATTTGAAATTTCACATTTTCCCCATGCATTATATTCAAGTACACTGAATCTTACAAATACCAGAGAAAGAACCATACAAACTGTTCAGCCGAAAAGTTTTGTGGTCATTTCCTTGATGTGGTTTGGGTCAGAGTGAGGAAGAATTTGGGCTTTTTGTCATAGCCCAGTGAGACGAGCCCTTGACCTGAGCACTTTGCTGTGCTGAAGCAAGCCATTACATAGTTGTGGTGTATTGGGGCTGCTTAGCTGTAAAGCAGAGAATGGGGAAAAAGTGTGAGGCAAGCAATTTTCACCCCAGGCTCTATGGTCAACTGTCTGATCTGCACTTGGAGGAAGGTGAAAGAAAGGCTATCGTGGAGGCCTCTCAGTGACTATCACTTCAGTAAACAGAAAACACATTGCTGAGTCTGATGGCACAGGTGTGGGAATAGGTCATTAACTGCTGCACAAAATGGAGTTGTAAATGGTTTCAGGGTGTTTCATTCTTATTGTCAATGCCCTGCACCAACTGCAGAACTTAAAGCAGTCCTCTGGCTGCAAACTGCCAGTAGCCACAAATTCTTGAGGGCAACTAAGTGTGTCACACTTTTGAGGCCCTAGGACCATATATGTCTCTAAACAGCCCACTTGCCACCCTCTGCCAGCTGCACTGAATCTCCAGGCAGCTGCTGTTGTTAAAGAGGAGTTTAAAAATAAGATTTTGATATCTTTACACTTGACTAATTTTAAGACAAAATCTTGCTTTAATAGACCTGAGTGGAACCCAGAATTAAGTGACACCATTTACTGACACCGTTACTTGTGAGAAAAATAGTGCCAGAAAGATCAACCTTCTTGGAAAATAATTACTACTTAGGGGCATTTTTCCCATTTTCAGTTACTTTTTCTATTCAGACCAAACTTCCTCACCTCTGGGTTTAAGGATAGGAAAACAAAAATATCTAGATCTGTGAGGCAGTCATTTTCAGTCAACTCAGGCTGTACCTCTGATACAACAAATCCAGTGTCCATGTAAACACAAAACAGCTGACTGTAGATTTTATGAATACCCAACAATAAAAGCTTTTATTTGCAGTGGACATCATCTGAGTAAAATGAAAGAGGAAATTATCAAAACCAATCTACTTTATTTCAGTCTTTATGAAGCTATGGATCCTGTATATTTTCAAACCAATGCATTTCCTATATTCCCTAAACATTATTCCAGAATTTTTCTGGTGAACAGCTATTAGCAGTTTCTTTTATTGGTACTTCTTCACTCTGCATAAAACATTTGCTGTTGGAAGACACATAGTGCAGGTGCTAGGATGCCACCATGTGAAATGGAACAAAAGATATCTGGTCTCTGTGGCAATAAAAATTATCAGCAGGACAGCAACTCGCTCCTGAATCTCCAGCAGCTTTAGAAGAAGGAATCATGAGTTCATTCATGTCAGGCTGAAGAAAGAACCAAATCTGTCTTTCTTTATGTCTGATGAATAATGTGATCATTGCTGAATCCTGTTGTTTCATAAATGGTATCCAACTCTCCCTTTATTTCCATTCAGAAGGTCTGAAATGGAATAGAAAAGCTTTGTTTTGTAATTAAGGCAAAGAAACACTTTTTCTGTGAGTGGAAAAAAACCCTCAGCTCAACCTCAGCCATTTTCCCCCAATTATTCAGTTCAGTGATTGAACTGAAAAATTACACTGTCTAACTGCTCCTCATCTATCATTCAGGCCAAACTGGAATTGCAGTTATTAATCAAAGTATATTATGATGGTTGGCAAAATGAATCACTGTTCCTCCAAAATAAACTCTTTCTCTGTGAAAACTGATACATCTGTGATATTTCAGAAAACTGCCATTTCTTTTGGTACTTAGCTACACGTTCCAGTCTCTACAGGACCATTTCAGAAAATATTTATTTTGTGGAAAATGCAAGAACATACAAATTATGCATATCTGAACTTGGCTACGTAAGACAAATTTCTTCTATTAGTATTCATTTGAAACTTATTTTAAGAGAAACTTTGGAGAGTTTTAAGGTGTTTGAATAACACATTTCCCTAATTATTTCACATGGCTTTTATGCTCAGACTTAAAATACTATATAAAAAGTTTTAGTAAATGTTTGTTGATTTTCTAGGTCTCCACGGTCTTTGATGAGGAAAATAAATCCATACTAGATTGTGCTAATATATTTCTGCCTGTCTTAAACTAAAAAAAACCAAGGAAAGTGGCGTTAGTGAATTTCCCATTCCAATTTCATAGGCATTAAAGGGTTCAAATAGATTGTGCCCTTTTCCAGCTTATGAAGAATGATATGAAAAGGAAGTAGGAAGGAAAAGCTGTAAGACATGACTGGGACTCTATATAATTGGTATGGAAGGCACCAAAACTCTTCTGCTGTCACAGTAAATCTGCAACAGTTTTATACAGAAATATAGCTTGATTAACTACAGTTGCACACTTTCCAGGGGGAAAAACTTCTGTAACAAGCTAAGAGAAACACTTGCATAGATACTAGTCCTTAAACCACTCAAATTAAAATTGACAATTTCCAGATGTTAGCATCTAATTCTATCTTTCATTGAAATAATATGTGTAAGATTTTGAGATGTTATCTACAAATGCTGAACAGTATATTCTCCAGTCATGCATTTTGATTCAGTTTTTTCTTTATGGAAACTTCGTCATTTTCCAAGAAACTTCTCAGAGATGCTTTTTATCACATAAGATCTAAGCGTTTTTGTTTCTCCAAATGGGTGGAAAAGAGGTAGTCTTTTCCAATCTTTTTTTTTTTTTTTTACTTACTGTTGCTTAGGTGTAATTTTTTAAAGAAGATTCACCTAAATATATTACTTGCTGGATATGTTTTCAGCAAGATGAGTAGAAGTGAAAAAAATTAGGAGGAGCACATGGAAGAAGACAAATAACTTAATTACTTTCCAGGTCAATTTACTCTGAATTTTGACAAAATGCTAAAAATAAAATCAATTAAGATAAATACTAATTTTTACAACTTATTTTTCTTGCAGCTATACTAAATCGAAATACTGATTTGAGGTAATTTGCAAATAATGCTTGGAATCTGCAATTCTAAAATTTTAGAGAGCTGAAGAAAGTACAGTTCTAGATGCTGTAAGATCCACCTGTGTTAATGAAAGTAAAATGGATTAAGTGTCCCTAAAATATCAGTCTGCCTGTGCATTTCTGGGTTTTCTCCAGATAAATAAGTTTTTTTGTTGTTGTTTTTTTTTTTTGTTTTGTTTTGTTTTTTTTTTTATGCTGTGAGAAAAACAGTGAAACTGTAGCTTAGCTCAAGAGTTCCTTTGTACAGAAAATACTACAAGGCTGAAGTCTCACACTAGTCAAAGAAACAGCAGACTCATGACTTTACATCTATTTTGAGGTACAGACATTACTACATTAAACAATAGGATCCAATAGAAAGTTTCTAAGAGAAAAACAATAATAAACTTAGTATCTCTGATCTCTAGGGGATTGTCTTACCTCATTTTAAGAAGATTAACTGAAACATTATATGCTGTGGCAAATGCATGCATACCAAGGCATATGAAGAGGAGGCATGAGGAAAAATAAACATTCATATACATATTATTAGAAATATATTATATGTATTTGAAACTTTATTGAATGGCAATGTTTTTAAGTCTTGATCAGAGGTAATAAAGCAGTGGAAGTCATTACTGATGAGCTGTAGTGGTAAGTGTAACCTATCAACTCAATTTGGGATAACTAATAGAATTAAAAGGGCTCATTATTAGAATAAAATACCATTTGCAGGAAAACATAGTAACAGGTGACCTTAGAGATAAACTACAGATTGAGGTCACCATCTATCTTGCCACTGAACTATCAAAATAGAAAACCTCAGGAAGAGGTATGATTCATCTGAATTCAGTGCCTATTAATCAGCAATGTACTGAAGTCATGCAATCGGATTCAGTGAACATACTTTATGCATGCAAGTGATATCACTACTGCCTTTAAGTAGGATTAAGTATAATACCTGGTTCATTGTGCTGAAGGGACAATTTTGACACTATGTGTTTTAAACTTTACTTGTTTTAAACTTTTATTATTTATATTACAAATACTCAAATATGCAAATATTAAAAGGGGCTAGAATCTAAAGAAAATCTAAATACACTCTGGCAGCTGAATCAGTGCCTCCACATCAAGAAGTTTACAGATAACATCCTTTGAAAATAGATTTTAAAGTTATTAGAAATCTAAAAATAAATACAATTTGCTTTCATAGACAAAGTTATTCCTTTCTTTTTCAATAGTTCATCTTTTAAACCTTTGTTTCTTAGTATCTTATCATGCTTCTGTGTAAAAGGTGTGTAGGTAGCATGAAACAGATGTTAGTATCTCCAATATTAATATCTCTAATATCTTCTTAATATTTCTAATTTAAATATCCAATAATTCTATAAATAAACACCAATTTAACTGGGGCAAGCAACCATAACTTTAAGTCAAATATGTAGCATCTGATCACACTTAGAAAGGTGAGATGAAATAGAATTACCTACATTCACTATTCACTATGGACAAATTCCTCTTCCACATGAATACCAGTATTAGCAATAAATGAATGATATTGTGTGTAGATGGAATACAGAAAAATATCCCAATCAGAGTAAGAGTCAAAAATCCTGCATGTCTAGATGGTATTTGAGTAACATATGAGATTAAGTCATAATTATGGTGGAATTAGGAATAGGAAGGGCCTGGTAGCACATTCTGCTGCTAGTAGTATCTTTCCTAGGGAGGAAATCTTCATTTCTGTTTCTGTATGCAAGGAAAAGTGATTCTGAGAAACTAGCTGTATTTGAATAGCGAATTAATTAATATATCTATGAATATTAACACTGTAAAAGTGTAAATCACTTACTATTAAAGAGTCTAAAAAAGCAGCACTTACATCCTTTCAGAAACTTTACATGGAAATTTTATTTTCATTTTTCTTTTTTTTTTTTTTCCCCCAACTGTTTATCATACACAGTTTTCATTGCAATTTTCCATAAATATATATGGACAAATTTGACATATTAGACACTAGTACAAGCCTAGAATAGAAGTTAATGAGCAAGTATGCATTTAAATACAATGTAATGCAGTGCGAAAGCATTTTACAGGGTTAATATACATTATGAACAATTAAATTTGTCAGGTCAAAAAAAGGATTTGGCATCTAGAAAGAGAATGTTATCATTCACCCAGACCTCTTTGGAACATAAATAGCACCTCTAGCTAATAAATGATTGTCAAAAAAAAAAAAAAATCTAGCCAATGTGTTCAAGTAAAAACCGTACTGTATTGCAAAATACAAAAAGGAAGAAAAAAATTATTAGTCAACAATGGCTACTGCATGTTTAATTATTGCATAGCAATACCAAGTTCTGTTGGTAGACTGCAGATATGGAGAACTTTCTGAGTAGGCTAATACAGGTAGAAAATGCACTTATGTAACACTTCAGGAAGGGTATTTATGGAAGTACTTTATGTACCACTGAAAAAATCTCTCATTAACTTTAGGGTAGAACTTTTGAAGTGTCAGAGACAAATGTAGACTTCTTACTGGCTTGCCTACTTGCAGACAAAATAAAACATCCCAAATCAAGGTATGAAAAATTGTCAGTGTTTTTAGATCCTAGTGTTCTGGAGATTTCTCATAAGAATTTAACAGTAATATTGTTTAGATGGGCTTGAATATCCTCATTCTGCATACTTTTTGCAAGAGCATCATTTTCCTCAATGCCTCATGTGATCTTGTCTTACATACTACAACAGATGAAAATGCAGTCGTCTCGGCAATACTTCTACAGCAAAACCAACCAACACCCCTCCACCAACAATGCAGGTTTTACAGTCTAGCAACAATGAAAACTCTCAGTGATCTTACGCCACTTTGAACTGAGTAATGGCTGAAATACCAGTGTTAGGTAATATTGCAGTTTTAAGAATTATTTCCTAATATAAATAAAACCAGCAGAAACTGAAAAATAATAAAATATACTCTTGTAGAAAAACTCTAAATTTTTCTGTCATTTGTTGAAGTCATTTCTCTGCTTACAAATATGCTTCATTTATCAGGCACAGTATGCAACTTACTCTAAGACATTATATATATTTTATATATACATAAATATATATAATATATATAAATTAGAGTTTTATATATAGGGGAATACATATATACACACATATGCATATATATTCCCTTATATATAAATCTATATATACATTCCAAAAGACACAAAATATTTTCTCAGAAATAACAAAAATGAAGATTACAAACTGCTGAAGGAAAGCTTGAAAGGAAATAGATAATTTCCTTTGGGGTTAAACAGATTTGTTTGGATATTTATTTAAATATAGCCTTTATATTTTATAATCTACATTCAGAGTTTATGTTTGATTTTTTTTTATTTACACAGGCTATTAAAATAATAGATATTGTGCATTACTTCAGGGACTGATTCATTAAGGAATAGTATGCAGACATAGCTAAATTGCCAGTCGCCATAAATCCTGCATTTGCTGTGTTGTATCTGATACTCCTGAGATTTGATATGGAGAAAATAAGGCTGAAGCCTCCACTGCAGATACATTACCTCCAATGTCTGATAAAGCTTTTTGACTTTGAAAGGTTTTTTGATGTTGGCTTCAGTGGACTTTGTACTAGGTCCTAGAAGGCAAGAATGATTTGCAGACTAAAAAGAAGAATATTTTCGAAGAAACAATCATCTCTGTTTTTGTAAAGAGCACATGAAGAACAATCGTTATTCCTTGGCCCCAGCCCAACATTTTGTGACCATCTCCCTCAATCACCCCACAAAACAGTGGGCAAACTAAAATTCTATATTATAGCTAAATCAAATAAACATTCCTTTTTTTCAAGGATGTAAAATGCAAAGTATTCTGTAATGCTTTTTCAAACTGTTTGGTTGTATTAACTATGTAATCTTTCTGTTTAATTATTTCCACTAAGTCAGAAATGGAAAGAAAACAAACAAACAAAAACCACAAAAAAAACAACCAACCAAAAAAAAGTGAGGGACAGTATTTTACAGAAAAGGCAGTAGACTTTGGATATCTAAATGATGCATTGAGTTCTTGTACCAGTTCAGAGATGTAAAAACTACACCAGTATAGTGTATTTAATGCTACAGCAATTGATAAATGAATTTGGACATAAATATGCACTCCTTAAAAATGGAACTATAAGTAGCTTCAAACATTTTGGAGATTTTCTGATAGTCTGTATGATTTTATCATTTTTCTTTTTGATAACTGTATTCTCAATAGGGTTGTGCAAGTCTCCAAACCAGTTGAGAGGTAGATGACAAGAAAAATTTGAACTGCAAACCAATAGTATGCAAATTATGTAGAAATTACTCAGCAATGCTTATGCTAGTTGTGATCAAAAAGGTGATGATGCATGCATTTTCAAAAAAAAAATATATATGCACCCAAATACCAGAAAAGCACTCACCCCCCAAAAAAATTGCCAGAGCGCCTTGTTCATGTATTTTCAGAAAATAATTATTTAAAAAGTCCCTTTATATTCTTCTCTGTGAGTAGAAAAATAGTCCTCTATAGATAAACTAACAAAAGTTGCCTTGACTCAATTTTGTTACAGGCAAAATTGTCAGTGACAGCATGTTTATCTATAAAAGTGGTCACTGGCTTTGTTAGTGAAATCCTCATGGCTGCTTCAAATCTGGCTGTATGCGGTATCTGCAGCTTATTATGTATATGAGTAACACGTCCCCAGTAATACTCAGCCATCCAAACCTGAAAGTAGCAAGTTAAAATGTTGCTAAGGCATATGAGGAAAGAGAACAGGAAGAAAGCATTTAAGAAAAATCCCTGCATGCCAGGCCCAAATTCTCTGTGTTACATCAAAATGGAGAACAGGGGTGGGAATGGGAACCTTCAAGAGGAACGAGAGTTGTCTGGGAGGAACAGTTACGTACACACTGCCAAATGTCATTTTAAGGAGATTGAATGCTGATATGCAAAAAGATGATTAAAATACATGTGACTTTTGAAT
This sequence comes from Pedionomus torquatus, assembly GCA_013398155.1. NCBI lineage: Eukaryota > Metazoa > Chordata > Aves > Charadriiformes > Pedionomidae > Pedionomus > Pedionomus torquatus. The sequence goes on from VZRU01005826.1 coordinate 145,438, forward strand.
TATGATGTCAGTGAAATCGCTGCCATTTACTTCAGCTGGAAGTAATGCTGAACTTCCTCTCATGAGGACAGTCATTTAAAAAAATCCATTTGAAGATAAAATAAGACTTTTCCTAACTCTGTCAGAACAGTCACATTTCTAAAATAAAAGGATTGTAATCTATGTATCCTGCAGGATTTCACGTAGAAAGATGCTTTTGTGAAACACAGAACTGACAACATTTGCAGTCACAGTTCAATGGTGAGAGGTGGGAGGGGTGAACTGATATGTTCTTGAAAAAGTACTGAGAATTACTGGTAAGAAGTCTTTCTCTGGAGATGGAAGAAGTTGGTACAAGAGAGTACAATATCAACAAACCCTGAAGAGATAAAAGTATCTGGATATCTACTCTGAAACTACTTGAAATTTAATCCTGTTGTTTAACAGGAAAAATATTATTGGTGTTATCCCCTTTCCTACTAATTTTAAAATTTTTGGCTTTTTTTTTCCCCTTGATTGATCAAATAAAAGCAAGGTGATAATTAAGCTTGTTGATACAGCAGTGGAGGATGAAGTATACATGAGTATAAATGAGATTAAGAGCAATTTTGCACTGGCTGACAGAGATTACAGACTCCATAGTACATAACAGATGCATCTGGTATGTCTTGAAGTTTGCAAGTACATTTCTTGATTTGTAGGCATCCTGGTTTAAGGTAAAATGAACTAATTTTCTGATTTACAATTTTAGTTTCTTAGCTAGGCCTCTTCTAACTAATTAAACTCCGAAATTAACAGCACATTCTTCAGAACTATTTCGTCTCGCAGTGATAAGACCTGATTATACCAAGGGATGGTATGCAGAGAGGCCCTTGCTTATACTTATTGCTAGAACAACCAAGTTCAGGTAATTTTCGTCATTTGCCCCGTTGGAAGTTCGGAAGCGGAAAAGCGTAAAAGGGTACCACCTGCAAGGAGGAACGGCCAGGACAGGTGACCCAAAACTGACCAACAGGGGTATTCCATCCCATCTGCATCATGCCCCGTATAAAAGCTGAGGGATCAAAGGGTCAACTCTCCTTCTTCGATGGCCGATGTCCAAGGAGGACCCTGCCTGTTTGTCTGCCTTTGATCCTGATCCGAGTGTTTCTGACTCCAGATCTGNGTTCTTCTTAAAGGGTGAAGAGGGAGACATCATCTGTCTTTTCTGATTAGGTCAGAACCACGACAGTAGGGCAGGGGCACCTCTTAGTCCTGACCCTGCAGTGGTTCAGACTGAGGGCAAGGTAATTAAAAGAAATCAGGGGGATTTAGCGAGATGGTATATAACCAGGTCTTATCCTGAAAGCAGAAATGCAATGATGATATGATTTGCAGTACAAATTACAGCTCAGTGCAAGTACGAGTGATATTCAGGGATTTGAAGGCAAGTTATACTCATTTTGTTACTTTGCTGCTCAGTATAGAATTGATTCAAGGCAATTTATTATTATTATTACTTTTAGAAATAAGAGCTACATATACAAGGCAGTTGGCCCTTTAGGACCTGTTATTTGGAAGACACTGGGGTTTTTTAATTCCAGGCATTTTTTGCATAGATAATGGTTACAATTTTATTCATTCATCTCTGGATTTTAACTTCCTTAATGTTCATTAATATAAAGAATATTTTGATGGTTTTTATTTTGTTGCTAGTATTATTAGAAAAGTAATGAAAGTGTTATAAGGAAATGTTTCACTTGGTTCAGTTCATACTTTATATTGCTCCAGTTGCCTGTTACATCACTTTATGGGATTAAAAACTACACATTGGTGAGCAGCTCTTTCAATCCTATTACTTTTTAAAATAAATGACTAGAGATCAAAAAGTAGTAGCTCTGAAGAGGTTTGTGTTTATATAAATTTTTATTTCCTCTGGAATAATAACATATTTTTTGTTTGCTGGTCAGGTGTGTCTATGGCTCAAGGAACCTTGTTTTTCCCTTATTTCCTATGCCATGTTGCACCATATTTTGTGATCCTGCATTGAACAGGTAAGTTGCCTGCATGTTTCCTGAGAGCCTTTTTTTTTTTTAATTGTCTGAGTTCATCATTTATTCAACAGCAACTTTCAACAGACTTAAGTCAAAACTTGACACTTGTCTTCTATTCTATATTCTTAATCATGCTGGTTTTTGCAAAGAGATAATAAGCACCTAGAAATTGGCCTCAGTCATTTTGGTTCATTCTCTATATTAATCTCTTTTCAAATAATCATCTCTGCAGTTCTACCACTCGCTGTCAAGAGCAGAATGATGCTCCTGATGAATACTCTTTAGCTAAAATTTCAGTTCATCTTTCACAATCCAGTATTTATAACTGATAGTCCTCACTGTATGAAAGCATACTGTCTATGAAACTCCTCATCACTTTCTGGTTGCTCTGGGCATGTAGGGCCTTCACAGATCCTGGAATTCACCCTATATATTCATTTAGTCAAAAACAGAGCAATGCTTTTACCTCATGAGGTGATGGCAGGGCTACAGTTTGAAAGGAGGTGTAATGTATTTATTTCTTCTCTGAAGCTGGGGGCTTGGAGAGGAACTGCAATTTTCCTGGGGCTACATAATTCTCCTTTACACAGTTCACTGCTCAAATCTGATCACATACCCCATATTTTCTCCCAAAATTCTAAAATGCACATATTTTGTTGCTGATGTGCTATAAAATTAGAGGACTTGTAGAAGGTGTTTGGTTTTCCTGTATATAATTAGGTTAAAAAAGTAGGTATTAATTCCTGTGCCATGCTATGAGCAGATTCATGATACTTCTCCCCCAAAACAGTGCTGAGATAATGAAAAAGTTTGGCATTACTGTGGAAGTTCATAGTATATAAGATGATAACCCAGCAAAATAGAAGAAAGCACTACCAAAATTTTTAGAAGAATGAAAATAATAATATTGAAAGCTACTCTTTCTTAAAAGCATTCACATATTTGCTAGATTTTACTAGTAAGTTTTTTCTTTTATTATTGGTGCTTCAAAGTATGTTTAATACACGTAGCTGTCTGTCCAATATATTTGCAACTTTTTGAGATTTAAAAGACGGATAAAATGAATGGTATTATTTTCTCTGATTTGAACGTATGTGTATTCTGCATAAACAGTGCATAAATGTTTTCTGAATCAGACCCTTAATTTTCACAATCTCTGAGGCATTTATATGCATCTCTCCAAAATGTACAGCACCTCTCCTCATCTAAAAATACAGAACAGAAATATTTTCACTTAATACCTTTGGAAGCTTGCACTTTTAGCTTTCAAGTGCAATGCTAATTTCAGCAAAGTAAAATTGTTTACTTATACTTTCTTTTGCCTAAAGGAAAAGGAACAATTATGTACATTTTAATTGATCTGAGTGTCTGTGTGACGCTGTAGACAGAAGACCAAATATCCTGCACAACAATGATATGTTAATATAAAGCTTCCAAACTGGCACTGTTAAAGTGCATTGCAGCATTTTTGATTGAACTGGCATTACAAAAAAAGAAGTAGTTTTTCACTAAATACACGGAAAAGGGAGGTGAGAATTTGTATAAAGTTACTTGTCTGCAAAGACCTGAAGTTAGACCTTAAATCTCCTCTCAGCAGACCATCAGACAACTAATGGGATGCCAATAAACCCGAGCATCTCCTTTGAAGTCATTGCTATGAAACTGATTCAGGCCACAAAAGCCAAGGGTAAGTATCCTTTTAGCATCAGCAGGTTCTGAATCTAGTCCCTTTAGGAAGAAGGTTTCACAGTCCAATCCAGTTCCTTCAGCCATACAGGAATACATAACCAAACAAAATAATTGCTACTCTTGTTAGCAATGCAAATCTTGGTTTTAAATCCTTTCATGTACAGGCAGATTTTAGCTCAGTTTGAATTAGTGAGGTCTGAACTCATTTGTATTCAAATGTGTATGTTGAAGTACAATGCAGCCAGCTATCACAACTATCACAGGAGGAAACAACTTCTGGAATATATTGCAATTGAGCTGTTTATTGTATTTTAGAAATGGTGCCCACCAATCATTTGTCTTCTAGCCTTAACTTTTACATCCATATTATATTTTTTATACAGATATAATGACTCTTTGATCTAGTGGCCATACAAAAAAGAAAAAAGTTTCAGTGTGCTTCACTTCTCTTTTGAAACAAATCTGCAAGCTTATATTCTTTTTAATATCAGTGATAAGTAGAGTTTGGGCAGATTGTTTCAACAGACTTTAGCAAAGATCTAAAGATGAACACAAAGTATCTTCCCAAATAAAACGTAGAGATACTTTTGCATTCGATATACTTTTAAAACAAAACTGTTTGTCATTGGAGGGCTTTATATGTAGCCTAGTTTATCTGACTCTTGATTGTCCAGAGTCATAGTTTGATGGATTCATTTGTATTGAGTCACTACTTCTGTAATCTCAATTTTTATCACTGAAATAAATAAACTGTAGATAGTAATTTAACTTAGAGTCTTGCCACAGGGCAAATATCTGTTCCCATTCAATATTGTGACTGATCATTATTACCACAAAACCTGGCCTGTGTCTTGAAGACATATTTCTAATGGAGGTCATCAATGTTGCCTTCTGAGCTATATTGCTGATTAAATATTGGTTTCTCGTTCTGAAGGATCCTCAAGAGCTTTATCAGCTCTGCTGGCATCTTCATTCTCATTGTTTGTTAATGGTTCCGCTTCCTTCAAGTCAGCATTCTTCTGTGCTTTTTGCTTCTCATCTTCTAATTTCTTTTCTTTTGCCAAAAGCCTGTAGTTAATGGTATTGCCAATGAACAACCAGATACTGGCCACAATCACAATCACTCCACAGACAAAATACATGTACTGATATTCACCGGTAACATCCACTAACCAACCTGAAATACAAAGAGAAGAGAGAAAAGGAGTCTTTAGAAAGAATACCCAATGCAGATTTTTCTAGGAGAAATACCTATATGTTGCCTGATTTTGAAGTTAGAGCTCAAATTGTCTAACATACATAGTGGAACTTTAAGGAAACTTATATTAGTCAGGCTAGCAATTGTCATTGGAATCACTGACAATGATAAAATGTTGAAGAACAAAGTAAGTAAAGCTTAATGAATAATGACAGACAGTTTTTCAGTTCTTTCATTTTCCTCCTTTCATTGTCTTATTATTTTATTCACCTCCTAATTTTGTTTCCTATTGTTTTGGAGTGACTGTCTGACACTAATGGAGGCTGCATACAGACAATAGGATGAAAAGGTATGTGTCTTTTTAGGCTGCTGTTACTGTGCCTCAGCTGCTTGCTTTTCATTTTTACTTTCCTGGGACTGGTGAAAGAGACAGAAAGGCTTGGCCCTTCAGCTATCATGCTCAACCGCTAAGTTTTGAACTCTGAAGCCTATACCTAAAAATTACATCCACAACTCTTGAGATTAATTTGGTCACAAAATGACATTAAAAAAAAATATAACTGTTCTTCAACTTTTTGAGCCAATCGCTCTGAGTTTTCCCAACTGACAAATCAAGATTTGTATGTACTCAACTATTTAGCTCTCAGATCTGCTACACTATCATTGATATTCACAGGATAACCTGCACACTTCAATTTGGTATGTATTTAGATGCTTTTACCAGGCTGAAGCCAAAATGCCAGTCTATTCACCTGATACACACTTACAAGTCATCAAATTATTTTAATCTTTTCTTTATTTCACAAGCTTAGTATTGGGAAAAATCTCAAATAGCACTGCAACTGTAAAATTTGCCTATTAGTGTAAATAGTACAATTTACTCTTTTTTTATCAATAAGCAGTCTCATAAAAAAATATGACTAAAAATGCAATTCTGCATTGACATTACTTTAGCAAAATACTTTAAATGAGATGAACTAGTCAAAACTAGAATTTAGCTTTTCCATATGCTAACCCATTTGTTGTCTCTATTTAACAAGATAAATCAGTTATTCATACAGTTACAGCACAAAAACATCCTTTTCAAAACTTCTGTAAGCTAATACACCGAAAAATAAATAGTTGCATATGCTATTGCTCCATACATATTAGATTTAATATCTTTAGAGTTAATACAAATATTGATTTCAGAACCTGACTGAAAAGGATGGACTCTGTCGGTCACACACTCAGTCCCCCCACTAGGTGGCACAGGAAGAGTCTGTGTGAGAATATATTTTATTCTACCATCACCAACATGAATTTGTATGTTAAAAGACAAGGGAAATATGGAGTATCTTGAGGACTATTAAACATATACTTGCACAAATATTATTGTACTGAAGTAAGTGGAATTGTTTTGGCATATTTAAAATTTTACTCAACAACACTATTTTCATACAAACTGTGAGAGTAATCCTTAAAATACTTTGATAATTATAAATGGTTTTAGGCCCATACAAACTTTCTGACCTTTGTGGCTCTGCTTATGTGGTTATAGTGTACGTTCACAAGGCTTGTGAAGCCCAAAAGTTATGAATACAGTCCAAGTTATACACTTAGGCTCCCTTTAAGATCTCCTTACACTCAAAAAAGAAATTGGCAATATTACTATTTTTTAGACAATGTAGGATTTTTCACCCTCTAAATTGCCTTAGACATATCCATATGCTATAGAAACAGGCTAACAGACTCACCAAGAGGGAGTTTTTGGTGTGAAATCCTGCTAGGGCACAATGCTCCACATCTCTGCGGTGGAATCCCACTAGGGACACACCCTGTCTAGGCTGCAGAGCATGCCCCTATCATAGAATCATTGAATCACAATCATAAATCATAGAATTGTCTAGGTTGGCAGGGACCTTCAGGATCATCTAGCCAACCTATCAACTGATAAAAAAACATTACTAAACCATGTCACTAAACACTATGTAAAGCTGTCTCTTGAACACCTCCAGAGATGTCACCTCAACAACTTCCCTTGGCAGCCCATTCCAATGCTTAATAACCCTTTCAGTGTAAAAATTTTTCCTGGTATTCAATCTGAACCTCCCCTGGCACAACTTGAGGCCTCTTGTCCTACCACCTGTGACTTGGCAGAAGAGACCAATCCCTACAACTCTAAAACTTCCTTTCAGGTAGTTGTAGAGAGTGGTTAAGGTCTCCCCTCAGCCTCCTTTTCTCTAGGCTGAACAACCCCAGCTCCCTTAGCCTCTCCTCATAAGGCTTATTCTCCAGACCCCTCACCAGCTTCATTGCCCTTCTCTGGACCTGCTCCAGCACCTCAATGTCTTTTCTGTGGTAAGGGGCCCAAAACTGGACACAGTACTTGCGATGGAGCCTCACCAGTGCTGAGGAGAGGGAGACAATCACCTCCCAAGTCCTACTCACCACGCTGTTCCTGATACAGACCAAGATGCTGTTGGCTTTCTTGGCCACCTGGCCACACTGCTGGCTCATATTCAGCCAACAGTCAATCAACACCCCCAACTTCTTTCCTGCCAGGCAGCTCTCCAGCCACTCTTCCCCAGGCTTGTATCCTTTCTGGTACCTCCCTTCTGGTTTCTTCTCTAGAAATCTCTAGAAATGCCAATCCTCTCTACTTAGGCAAACTCAAATTGCTATTTTAAATCTATGTGGGTGCTCCTTTAGTTGCCATTAGGTTAGAGAAACCACAACTCACTATTTGATTTTCAGAAAAACTGACCAGTAGATTAGACCAGTTCAAGAATGTAAATACTGTTTTGGCAAAGAGTAAATTGGAGCCAAATACATGTAAATCAAGGCTGCAAAGTTAGCACTACATGCTATCAGGTAAACATGAATTTATCACATGGATTTTTGGGCCACTAGAGATATGCTCTTAATCTATCTATCTACTGCACATGCACACATATGTCTTTCAGATTCTCACGTGGATCTGCAGCTGTAAAGTGCATAGATAAATGATGCAGTGCAGTGCTGCCACAGTACTTTCCTAGTCACACAGAAGAAGTTAAATGACATTCAGAATAATTTTCTATTAATTCAATACTAAATTGCAAGATCATGCTGTAAGTTCTCAAAGAATTGAATAAAAGACATTCTTACCTCCTAGAGGAGGGCCTATGAGCACAGGGCAACATTCCACGATTGTGACAAGTCCAACCGCACTGGAAAATCTGGCAGCCCCAACGAGGTCCATCAGTGTCTCAAAAAGAACGCTGCTAACCATTCCAAATGCAAACCCAAAAAATACAGCATATATCACCAAGCCAGTATAATTCGTTGCCAGAGGGCACAAGATATGACAGATGCCATTGTACAAGACAGCAAAACTAAAAAAGTACTGAATCTTTGGCCGGATAAACTTGGAGTTTGCTACAAGTCCCATTGAAGGCCTAGCAAACATGTCTACAAAGGCTAAGATAGACAGCAAAAAAGCTGCAGAATATTCATCGATTCCCTTGTGCTTGGCATAAGGAGCCAAGAATACTATTGGAGCGAAGAAACCGATAAACATAATAACATTTCCTGACAAATAGATCAGAAACCCTCTGTGCTTGAAGAGGGACAGATCTAGATATTTATTCATAGTTTGACAAAAAGATTTCTTGTTGTTTTTGTGCAAGGTAGAATCTCCTGTGCTTTTTTCAACATCTTTTTTTGCAGCAGGGACTGTTTTCGGTCCAACAGGTCTCATAAGTGACCCAGCCACACAGCAGTTCAAAAGAAGTCCACCCAGAATGAGAAAGCTTCCTTTCCAGCCAAAAGCATTAAAAAGGAATTGGTTGAGAGGTGCCAATGTGCTCAGAAACACTGGACTTCCAGCCATGGCCAATCCATTAGCAATGGGACGCTTCTTATAGAAATACTTGCCAATCATGGTCAAGGCAGGCTGTAAGTTGAATGCTAAACCCAGACCTAAACAACACATAAAATAAAGTATTACTGAAGGTAATGCACTAAAAAACATATCACACTTCTTTTAAGTTATTTTTTAAATGACCAATATATAATCCAGTGATTCCAAATGAAGACAGAAACCAATTAGCATTAGAGAATGAAATACAACTTAATTGCCGTCCATCTGTGATAATGCCAAGATTATATCACAGTGGCATGCTACCATTTCCCCTCTAGCACTGCAATAAAAGCCCAAACTCCTTATTGTGTTTCATCAATGACAGGGGCAGGGTAACTACAAAGGAATGATGGTATCAGAGCCTTGACTCACCATTTTTATGTTTACTAAGCTGTAATGCAATTCTCTCTTGGCTCATTTCACAAAAGTTATTAAATGTCACCTCAGCTACAAGGAATACAAGGTATATTTAAATGCATAAATCTCCCAATTTCTTATTTCAAGCCCTATTTAAGATGAAACTTGTGAAAAAAAAAAAAAAAAAAGTGGAGCTTAAAATAGCTAATTATTTCAGGGCACATTCAGCTCCACTTCCCCAGGTATGGAAGTCACTACTAAAGGTGAAGGAGTTGTACAAGACATGCATGGGAGCAGACCACCCATCAACATTAGCTGAATGCATAAGCTGAACCTCGAGGCTGCCTCTCTGCATTAAGACATCTAGACAATAAGGTCTAACTAGCTATGCATCTGCTGAATGGCACTGCTCTTTCCGTGAGCACGAAGTTTAGAATGTAAAAAATAAGTGCTTTAATAAATAATCACTGAACAAAGCAGGACTCCTCTAGTACCAATACAAAGAAAGATAAGCCTGAATATAACAAGAAGTATTATCTCATTTGATTATTACCAATCAATATTTTACCTCACTTGCCTTTGTTATTCTGAGGAGGTAGCTTAAAAAAAAAACCCACAACTTTTGATAAGGAGGTTATTTAATTTACTGGCTTTATGATCACTTTAGTTCATTGCCTTAGGCGATATCCAATATATGAATATTTTTGTTTGGGGATTGACCTTGGCGGATTTTAAACAGAAAGTTATTGAACTGAAAGTTTTTATGCTTATCTATGAGAGTATAGGTATATACAAACCTTCAGACAACTAGCGCTAGCTTTTGCCTTTTTAATAGCCTACTAGCCTTTGCCACCTTGTTTGAAGCGCAACGTGATTGAAAGCTAAAAGAATGCATGTGAGATTCTACACAAATGACCGTAATAAGTGCTGTCATGAGCCAATCAATTTTTATATCATAATCACAGTGCAGTGTGGAACAGTATATACGTACAGCATTTATTGAATAAAATCATCTGTTGTTCCTGAAATATCTTAAGAAATAATTCAACATCATACCAGCTAATTTAAGTAATTATATAGCTCAGGTAGCTGAAATGAACTGATCTTGCTACCTTTCTGGTTTGCATTTGTACAATGCCTTGTACAGTGGGTTCTTGATCAGTATTGCTCATTGGTAGAACAGTATTAGAAATGAAATAATATAATTAATATAATATAACCTAATATGATTAATATAATATATAGAATTAGAATAGAATAAACAGAACAGAATATTCCCTTTTAAACAAGACTCTTACCTCCAACAACACCAATACATATATAAAGTTCAAGGACGCTATTGCAGAAAGAGGAAGCAATCATACCAAATGAACACAGGATACCTCCTGCTATCATCACAGGCCGGCTACCATACTTATTGACCAAAATGCTGCTTATGGGACCTGTTGGTAGAAAGAAAATGCATTTTCAGGCAACTCCATCATACATGTCTTTGTGTTTAGGACAGACATATTAAAATGCCTTACTCTTCCATCCTAGAAAAGGTTTAGCTGTTCCTATGCCAATTTATCTTACAAATACAGTTTGTGAGTTTGCAAACATGTAAGTCTGGATGTGGATATATTGCCTCCATGACAATATAAATATTGATTAGTCATGAAGATGGATCAAAAGATTAATGACATCAGACAAGCAAGAGGGATTGTTACAGTTCACAAGCAATCAATAGATCAGTCAATGGAAGTTTTGAAAGTGCAAGGACTGAAGAATTTTAAGTATAAGACTGATTTCAAAACTCCAAAGAGCAGGCTGAATCTCCAGGCAAGCAAAATAGTAACTGATCTTAATACTGTAGCATGCCCTGGATCCCTACTTAAAACTACACATAGACTTACAAATATTGTCAAATCAGATTGTAAATCTCTGGCCCTTGAGGCTCGTTTTCACTTACCTCATCCAGAAAGGAGTGTTAATGGGCAGTACGATAACTCTAAGTTGTCTGGGAAAATCTAAGATGTGGTTTAGCATAAAGACCTATAAACTTTGAAAATATTGCTACAGGACCGTTTTTCAGTTTCAACAGCAATTCAGTTTATGGTGTAATTACGTCCATACGAAACAAACAGCTAGTGTGCAATTTAGCATGACATGCATTATATGTTTTTTAAACGACTATGACTAGAATAGATGGTGTGCTACATATCAAGATTAAGAGGTTGTCAAAGCTCTTCAGGTAAACCTGCATACCATCTGACTGCATTATATTTGGGCCAAACCATTACGAATAGTCTTGCTTTTGCAATAGCCAAGCTTGTCCAACTCAAAAATAAATTTTAAAAAATATAATAACAAGCAATACATTTCAAACTCAAGATAACATGGGTACCTGACATAAAGCGGAATGCCAAGTTCTGCACTTGGTTTTACTGCAAATCATTCACTGTACTGGTAACACTTTTAAGGCTCTCTTTTTATAAATATCTAAAGGAATAAATGCCAGAAACTCCATGATGTGAAAAAGCTAAATCCAAACAAATTTAAAGTATGTTTTCATAAGTACAGTTTTATTTTAGACTCCACTGTTTGAATTACCTTAAATGTATTAAAGTACTATTATGGATGTACTGTAAATATTAATTACTGCTTGCACATAAAATCATAGAATATAACAGAATAGAATTGTCTAGGTTGGAAGGGACCTTTAAGATTGTGTCCAACCATTACCCTAACACTGCCAAAACCACCACTAAACCATGTCCTTCCGCGTCTATCCGTCCCTTAAATTCCTCCAGTGGTGACTCAGTCACGTCCCTGGGCAGCCTGTTCCAATTTTTGATAACCCTTTCTGTGAAGAAATTTTTCGTAATATTCATCCCAAATGTCCCCAGGGGCCAGTTTGAAATTAACTTGACTGAAAAGCAAAGATTTGAGTAACATTTAGATCTTACTGTTTGTGCGCTCATTAAATTGCCTGGGTCACAAGGAATCTAGGGCAGCACCTATTTAAAAAAGGAGGTCCCTGTCCGGGCAGCACAGACACTGGCCAATATATTCAGCTTCCCATCAGTAAAAGCAATCTATCTTCTTGCTCAGGTAGCTATCCTGTTCAAAGAAGGTGTAGGCACAGGGGATAAACTAGGTGGCTGTTTTACTGGCAAGGTAAAGGATGCCCAGAGTGAAGGCATTAGGGCTCACCTTACAGATACATCAATGTAGACCAGGCTCTACAGTTTAAGCGTAACCATATATTGAAACCAACAGACTTGAAAATCCACAGCGTGGAATGGCTCACCAAATATACAGTAGCCTGGAGATTTATTAAAAGGCTTTAAATCACATATGAAGCAGTCAAATTTTTCACTGGCACCTTATATCATAAGATATTTAGCACTTCTTTATTTCCATTTAGGGAAAACCACTGAGCAGAACAGTGACAATGAAGTGAGGTTTCTCTTTGAGGTCACATGGAAAAAGCAGTGAAACATGAAGGACGGACACATTACACTCCAAATACACTTCCCAGATATACTGTGTTTACTTCTGTCTTAATAAACTTGTGCTTTCATAACTATGCTGAAGTATAACTTTGATCACCATTTTTTTTATTTATAGAGCTGTTTGGACAATCAGCAGTTTTGTTCATGTTTGAATCAGAAAGAAAGCCCTTTTGAAATACATGAACAATACAAATATTTCCTCTGGGTCAAAAAAAGGGCTCCTTTTAACTTGGAATCTTTGTTTAACTCAAAGCAAAAGTTGTACCCCTATATCAATTAATATTTATATTTTTTAAAATAAAGTCAATTTTCTAAAAAAATGGTTATTGTTATTAAACACAATAACAGTATTTCACTTTAATAATACCAAAATAATTATTTTTTACATTATTTTCAAGTTCTTTTTCCTCTGATGAGATGGAAGTATTTACAAAACTGTGAATTAAAAATTTGTGTAGTATTTGTTAACACTCTGACCTCCCAAATTATTCCTGTAATAAATATTGCCTTGCTGTAGTCTTACTTCAAATGTTCCTTTCCTGATTCTTAGGAAAAAATGTAGGAAAGAGGCATCATGGGAGGTAAATATTTGACCATACAATTTGCAAATTTATTCACTACAGGCAGCACCATGAATTCTACCCTTATATAAATACTTCATTTATGATGTAGATAGACCTGTTAGCAATCTGTTTCTTTACTTATTAAACAAAGACAGCATGAAAAGCCAGGGGATAGGTATGAGTCCAAATGAAAAAGATGTGGTAAATCCACACATAGCAGACTATCAAGTGTTGGAAAGAGAAGAATTGCATTAAAAAAGATTGCTGTGCAAATTGCTATATTGTTAGCATTTTAAATACAACTATAAATCAAAAAGCCAGCACTACAGAGCACTAACAAAGTTTTTCAAACATAATCAAGGGAAAAGATGAGCTCTTCTATAATATTTGCCCCAGAAGAGTCTTGACTATAATAAATGTATTTTTTACTACTACTCGATCAATCTTTCTTTCCTTCTCCTGTAGAACCTGGAAATGAGCCAGATCCTTGTTTGTTTAAAGTTTTGGGAGAGAAGTTTGTTTTTAGTGGTTGGTTGGTTGGGGTTTTTGGGGGTGTCCAGAAATTACAAGTTTCATAGTACAGTCTTTGAGGGTGATCATTTTGCAAACGGTTCCTAATTAGGAATAAGAAAACTTGACCTTTGTGGATCTTAACTGTGGCAGTTAGGCCAGGAATGTAAGCTGCAACTATTCAGATCAAAGCATGCAATGTTAGCTTCACCTACAAGTCCTGTTAGCTAGAGGTCAAATACAGATGTATTAATTTATGTAAGGAGTGGATGAAGACAGCAGGAGAAAGACAAAGCTGTCTGATGGGTCTGGGCTCTGTACTTTCAAATGACTTACATCTGGAATATATTATGAACTTAAAATTCCTTTACACATAATATTCTCTTTGAGATGGTTTTCTTAAGTTAATTTTGTGTATTTACCATCACAGCTTCATTTGATTTTGGGTTTCATTTTAGTATATTCCAATATTTTAATTTAAAATTTGTGCACCTGGGAATTATTAATTTTTCTATGAGCCATAAAGTTAGTTTAACCTTACTCCCTAAGCTGTCTAGGAACCCTTCCAATCTGATGAGTAGGTTAAATATTTTCTCGTGACATCTGTGTATGTACTTATAAAAAGGTGCATATTCATACCTTAATGTATATGAATCTACATAAATTCCAGCTGTTTGCCTGCCATCACACATTTTACAGCCACGCACAAACTTCAATTCACATCTAACAGCTTTTACAATTATTTAAGCAATGCTGACATGCCAGCATGTATCTATATTCCTTGCATATCTTTTTAAGCAGAAGGCAGATTAAGCTGTTTAAGTACTGTAACACTGCCAAAATCATGCTATACATTAATGAACTTTAATGCACCAAAGGATCTCTAAGTCTACTTTCCCAAAGCCTGAAGCAACTACATAACAGATGTTAAGTCAGGAAGCCCACAAGAACATTTACTGTGATCTCTCCCTTAGCACCAACAAACCCTCAGCCACAAAACACTATATACTACCTAAACCAAATTTAAGACTATTATCATAATATGCTAACAGTCTCATGGTTGTATTTTTGTTTTATATCTTTCTGTTTGAAGCAAATGACTGGACTGTGAGAAGGAATGGGACAGCAGCTGTATCTGGTGCCAGTGAAGAACAGTTCAGAATGGACACAAATGCTTTAGAAGCAGACTAGAAAAAATATCAGGTCTTCTTCATCAAGTGTCAAGGGAAAGATGGCAAAAGTTATTTCAGCTGTGTGAGCAGAGACTGGCTCATGCACTTGGGAGCTCTTTATCATGTTTAATACTAAGTCTGTAATAATGTGACACCTATGATCTGTTTTGATGGCTTAGCGGAACATTCACTTGCACTTTTGAATTGTGCAAAATGTGAGGACAAAGCTGATTTCACTGGTCTTCAGTGAATAGCAAGACTTCTTGGAAAAAAATATATTGCTTACAAATGAGTTTAATTGTTTCTTATAATAAAACTAAGGTAGTGATAACCTATATTTTCCTCTTACTTCCAAGTTTAACTTTTCAATCACCATTTAAATCTTCCATCTTCTGCTAAGCCATACTGTTGTAAATTAAAAGCAATAAAGACTACATTACTGAATAATAAGCATATTTAAAAAGCAGATGTTTGAAGAACTAATCACTTTTTTTTTCCCCCTGAAAAGATGCTTATTGTGCTAGCATGGTTTAAACATAACTTGAACAATAAAGTTTCATTCTGAAGAAACATACTGCTTGCTATTTTGGTGAAAATTAAAAGAGGGCTCAAACTATACACTATAAATTTAATATTCTTTCTTGTATAGTTACATTCTTAGAGATGCACAATCACAGACACACATCTATCTACTTATTTGCTTTTCCCAGCCCTAAGAAAATATACACTTTAAAAAATTATCTGACTCTGGAGACAATGCCATAACTTTATATCTAAAAGCTTAAAGGATGCAAACCAGATAACATTATTTCCATTTCATAATACCTTGAGGTAATAGTACAGACAGATCAGTTTTAAGGCCAAGAAATAGACTAAAGGAAGATATATTTGGCATAAAATCTGTATCTTGCTCAGCTCTTAGGTAGAGTAACATTTTAAAGTCCAAATGTATTGGGTACACTCCATTAACTTATAAGAGGAAGAGAATCTAGGACACTAGAATTCTCTCTGTCTTTTCTCTTTTCCAACATTTTTTTTCTTACCACAATGAAAAAATATCTACTTACACTGGGCAGGTCTCCTGTAAATATATACACCTCTTTCTGTAAGGAATGAAAAAATGTTCTGCAACTAAACTGGACAATAACTAGTCAGAATAGTTACAATAGTAGGAATTGGTTTGTATGAGTGTCAAACCACTGTAATTGCCTTTTATGTCCATATAAAGCTCATCTTTGGGTCTATTCTATATGTATATTCACTGCAGGGATCAAAGTTTCTTCAGAATGTATATAATCTATGTTTCAGTATTTAAAATTTGACTTGGTTCGATTTCTCACTGCTGTAATACAGAGATGTAATTAAAGATCATTCACATCTGTAATTTGCTTCAAATACAGCCAGTGCATTTATGCTTTTTATTTTGCTACCTACATTATTTTTAGCATGGAACTACAGATGAACCTTCTTGATATAAAGGTGATTTATTAAACACATATTGGCAGTGGCAGACTGTGTTCATAGTGTCATTGATCCAAAGAAATCTGAAATGACTCACTCTGAACAATATGACATTTATTTAAATCAAATGAATCGCTGAAAGAAGTTGATAATAAATGCAATAATAATATTTCAAGTTGCACTAATGCAATATTGTTGATTGCATCCTGTCAAGGCAAGTGATTTAAACACAGGTACATTTTCAGCCATCTGCTCTGCCGAGTCAATGCAGCTATCTTTCTATTTCAGCTTTATTTTTATTTCTGTTTCCTACAAGGCTGGAAAATCATAAGGACCTCCAAGAATTAATATTAGGGTAAACTACTTGCTCTTGCTAATATCAGGTTTTTATTTTTCTTCTTTGTTTTTTTCCTTTTCTTCTTTTTGTTTTCCTTCTCTTCTTCTTCACCACTCCCCCACCTCCACCCCCCCCCCCCCCCCCTCCNACAAAATATAAAATCCACTTGCAAGAACTGATTTGCTTTGTTTGGCAAAGAATCCCCAATATTTTGCTAAAGTAGAGCTTTATCTTTCAAAGAACTCTTTCAACCACAAACATTTACAACTGGCTGCACTGATTCCATAAACCCAGATAATAGAGTAACCTCTACTAAAGCAAAGAGAAAAAAAAATGCTCTTGCAATAAGTATCACCAAAAAGAAATGGCTAACATTGAGTTAGTGTCACTAAACTGTGAGTTAAGATAGGACAGCAGCTGAAAGCACAGCATGCTCAGGAGTAGGCAGTCAGTCGTTCACTCATCCATCACACTTTACTCACCACTTCCTCTCCTCTAACTACATTTCCTCAGCGTCATTACCCTGAGCGCAACCACTCTCACTCGTGTCCTGAAGGATCCTTGAATTCTATTAAGCTTTTGTTTATCCATTGATTACTAATGGGCATTAATTTTACCTAAAGGTGTTCCTTAGGACTTTTATAAGAAGTACAATAATGATGTGTGGGGTAACCCATAAAGGCTTGGCTGATGGTAGAGTGCCTCAGCACACTGACTGCTTCTTCACAGTTCCTCCTCACAAAAGGTTACATCTGACAATTTTGAACTGATGTGCTCAAAGCAGGAACACAGAAGCCTGGCTGTCTTTCTCCTGAGATATTCCAAAGAAACAAAATAAATGATCAGTGGTGCTGGTGCTGCTTTAAATGTATTGTTTTTATGTAGAAATTACAAATCCTTGATCTATTTGTGTGTTTTGGTATTCTTTTTCCCAGTGATACATCAGAGATATGAACCAAGGGCATTATACATTTTGATTAAAGCTGTTGTTTGGCTTACAGGCTTTTTTTTTTTTGTTTGCTATGGTGCGACTGTGTATGGAATTATGGACTACATAATTTAGAACATGTCTTTGAGTTAGAAAATTACTCTGAATGAATTTTTAAAAAGTTGGAAAATTGCCTAGTTTTTAATCAAGGAATAACCATGCTGATTATTATTTACATGGATACATATCGATGATTTCTCTTAATTAACTTTTACATGCTCTGTTACAGATTTTTTTTTATGAAAGGCTAAAACACTCGGTTACAAAGCAGAAGACTTTAAGATGATTTATGGCATTTCTTTTGAAGCCAGCAATATGAAACTTCTCAATATTTAACAGGAAATTAGTGGAATCCTATGAGCTGCTGAATGTTCAGCAGTTTTCAGGAACATTTGTGGTCACTGACTACACAAACAAGTTCTGTCCCAAAATTAATTGCTCAAACTTCACATTGACAAATTTCCATTGAAATTAAGTCAGATGCAGCACACTATCTCAGGACTTTTTAAAACTGTCCTTACATTTGTATTCCTGTTACCTTCAGTATCACTGAGTAAAGTGAAGCCCATGCGCAGATGTTTGCAAAAATTAGTCTTTCAACTTGGAAAAAGGCAAGAAACAAGAAAAAAGAAAGGAGGAAACAAGTTCATGGTGAAATGGAACCAAAGGACCTGTAAGTGCATGTAAACAGAGATACTACAAGAACAGGCATATATTTCTCAAAGTGGTGTGCATGCCTCTGTAATGTGGATAGCTGGAAATAGCATCAGCATATGATATGTCATCACCAACGGACTTCTCAGAAAAATATTCTTTTCTTCTCAGAAAACCATCTTGTAACTGAAGCATTACATGGCATGTAGTGTATCAACATGAACATTAGAAAATTCAGTGGCAAATATGACATATTTGGAAGAATTAATGAAAGTTTCCTGCAGAAGAAAGCAGGACTTTCTAAAGCTTAGTATTTAATCACAATTTACTCCTCTGGACTTCACAGGCCTGCATCAATCTAAATTTAAAGCAGCTTTTCAGACCAAAAAAGGTTTTGGAGATTTCACTTAAGTAATACACTGTTGATACACATGATAAACCCTTGTCATTAAGTAACCATAAAGGTTACTTCTTTAAATGAAAAATCAAACATGGACTTGCTAATTTTTCCTCTCTGGAAATACAGTAATGATAATATTACCAATGTATTACTATTAGTAAAGATAATTCTCTACAGCAAGAGTTAATATGAAGGCATTAATAATAAACATCACTAAATTTATATAGAATTATAGAATCATCCAGGGTGGAATAGACCTCCAAAGGTCATCTAGTCTGACCTCCCCACAGTCATAGGGACACCCCAACCAGGCCAGGTTGCCCAGAGCCTCATCGAGGCTCACCTTGAATATCTCCA
>VZRU01005831.1:0-10540 GCA_013398155.1 Pedionomus torquatus
TCCCCTGCTTGGGCAGCTCCATCAGGAGACACTATCTCAGGCTCGACAGTCTCAAGATTTCTTTCATCAAAGTGCCAAGGTACAACATAGACAGTTTCACATATCACTGACCGATGTCAGCTATCGTAGCCTCCTACCTGGACTGTCAGACCTTCGTACGGTCACAATCAATTGTGGTTAACCCCCGAGGCCTTGGGCCTCTCGAACTGTGGCAAATGGATGTCACTCAGGTACCAGAATTTGCTCGTTTCAGATGTTCATGTTACTATCGATTGATTTTCCATGGCTATGTGGGCCACAGCCCAGACGAGTGAATCAGCCAAACATGTTATCAGACATCTCATGGAGGCTTTTGACGCTTTAGGTGTTCCCCTTACTATCAAGGCAGACAATGGTCCAGCATACACAAGTACCATCTTGAAGAACTTCTGTCAAAAATGGAGCATTCAGCATGTTTTTGGCATGCCTCATTCGCCCATGGGTCAGGCTATTGTTGAACATTCCCATGCAACTTTAAAGATGCTGCTTCAAAAACAANNCTGCTTCAAAAAAAAAAAGGGGGAGGAGACTTAGACCTGCAGGCAAGGTTACGAAAAGCAATATATGTTCTGAATTTTCTGCGTTTACCAGGTGATGAAACTATTCCACCAGCAGTCAAATATGGAGCAGCGTGTGTGCCCTTGCCTGTATTCATTTCTTCCTCCTCCTTCTCCCCAAGCACCCTTTCCCCAACACCTACTCCATCCTGACTCTTTCAGTTCACTGTTTCCTGTCCTGCTCCTATCTCTGAAAAATCCGAGGAAAATGTTCACTTGTGCCCAGATTTTACCGCATGCCAACTGGAAGGAGCCCCGAGGATATTCTTCCTATTTCACTCTGATGCTGTTAAACTGGCCCATAAACGTCACCACCAACCTGAAAGCTTACACTGGCCTCCAACAAGAGATCCTCTATTTTCTGCCTAATGGCTCCTATACAGAGAAATTGCTGATAACACTTACCACTTACTACAGATAAGGCTTATGGAAAAATGTAGGGCAGCTACTTTATAATTATATTAGTGGGGAATATACCTAAATCCAGTGACTTCAGCTTGGAAACTGCTGTTTGCAACAGCCAATACTCAAAAAGAAATTTCCCAAAATACATTCCTGGCAAATGTCTCATAAATGGAAAAAGAAAAAAAAAAGCAAACAGAGAATGTACTTGCATTTACATATTCTGGTTTTCTAACACAGCTCACACTTTCCTATATCGCTTTTCCCAGTGTCCTGGTTTGAGGTAAAACAAACCAATTTTCTGTTTTACAGTTTTACTTTCTTAGCTAGGCCTCTTCTAACTAAACTCTGAAATTACCAGCACATTATTCAGAACTGTTTCGTCTCAGAGAGACGTCAGCGAGATGCAGAGAGGCCCTTGCTTATACTTATTGCTAGAACAACCAAGGGCAGGGAATTTTTGTCATTTGCCCCGTTGGAGGGTCGGAAGCTGAAAAGCATAAAGGGATCCTTCCTGCAAGGACAGGTGACCCAAAACTGACCAACAGGGATATTCCATCCCATCTGCATCATGCC
Source organism: Pedionomus torquatus (assembly GCA_013398155.1). Taxonomy (NCBI): domain Eukaryota; kingdom Metazoa; phylum Chordata; class Aves; order Charadriiformes; family Pedionomidae; genus Pedionomus; species Pedionomus torquatus. Next base: position 1,575 of record VZRU01005831.1, read on the forward strand.
CCGTATAAAAGCTGAGGGATCAAAAGGTCAGCTCTCCTTCTTCTATGGCTGACGCCCAAGGAGGACCCTGCCTGTTCGTCTGCCTTTGATCCTGATCCGAGCGTTCCTGACTCCAGAGCTGGAATCCAGCTCCTGTTNGGGAGGGGGGGACATCTGTCAATCTGGTTTTGGTAAATTTGGCTGAAACCACGACACCCAGGCACCAGATATCTTTTCATACTGGATCTCAGAAGGCTGACACATCATCTACCTCCGCAAACTAAACCAGAAATAAAGTTCTGATTTGAATCCCTTGACTGTCACCCATGTCTTTCCGATATGAAGCTCCTCACAGCACAGTTGTAAAATATCAGAAAAGAATACGGAAAAAAAAATTCCCCACAGAAGATCATTGGAAGACAAACCATGCTGTGACTGCAATTTGATATTAATTTCACAAGGGAAGGAATTTTAGAACTGTCATACAGTGAGGAATTGCACATCTTGGTTCAACACTAATCTTTTTGACTTGGAAAAAGCCAGCTTTGACAAAACAGACCTTTTTGTTCAAATAGCCCTCTTTTTGAAAATGCACGGTTGTCATTCATCTTTAGTGTGCCTCACACCACAAAGAAATTACTACTTTACACAAAGCACGCATGCCTTGTACATACAGGGGGAACATCAGTACTTTTGTATTTCTCAGTAGACATCCATACCTCTGAATTCACATGGGAGAAAGGAACAGCATGCCTTTACACAGATTAGGGTTTAAACATGCAAACTGGAAAACATTAAGTATTATTCAGTCACTGTTAAAGTAGGTGTTGGAAATAATTACACATCTTGTGTATGCACTTATTCATGAAGCCACAGAAAGTACAAGGAATGTATACACTCTCCCAAGAGATCAAGCATTGTTCAGTTTTCATAACTCACATTATATTTTACTCTTGTCCCAGTAAACGGGAGGGTGGTGGTGAAAATAGTTTTAGTGGGGGCTGGGACACTGAGCATGACTGAAGATCCTGCATATAAGACTGATTACAGTCTTCCCAAGAAATCTGCTTTTCCAAGAAATATTATGCTATCTTGTCAGGGCTGCTGTGTAGAATTTCTCATTTACAATACCTGTGTAATCAGTGGCTGAAACTTGGCCTTTGTCTTGGAATTTTACATTAAATATACTTAAGATCAATCCATTCATTTGCAAAATTAAAAGATGTAAGAAACTGATGCACGTTTGACATGTCTTTGCTTTTCCCTTTAATGAATGTCTCTTTCTTAAAAAAACCCGAAAGCTACCACATTAGTAACATTTGATTTTTTCAAAGAAAGTAAAACCAGGTAATCAAGATCATTCACTTTATGCAACAGACAATTCAGCTTCAGCACTTGCCCTTGTACCCCATTTGAGCCTAATAAATTGTATTACAAAAGCATCATTTTCAGCATCGGAAGTGCCAGAATCATGCAATCATAGAAATGCCTAGGTTGGAAGGGATCTTTCGGATCATCTAGTCCAACCATCAACCTAATGTTGACAAAAACCAACACTAAACATGTCCCTCAATACCATGCCCCCCGTCTTTTAAATACCACCAGGGATGGAGGTTCTACTACTTCCCTGAGCAGCCTGTTCCAATGCTTGATAACCCTTTCAGTGTAAAAAAATTTCTTAATATCCAGTCTAAACCTTCCCCAGTGCAACTTGAGGTCGTTTCCTCTTGTTATATCGCCTGTTAACTCCCTCAGCCGCTCCTCATAAGATTTGGTCTCTAGACCCCTCACCAGCTTCATTGCCCTTCTCTGGACACTCCAGAATTTCAATGTCTTTCCTGTAGTGAGGAGCTCAAAACTGAACACAGTACTCAAGGTGGGGCCTCAACAGTGCCAAGTACAAGGGAATGATCACTTCCCTAGTCCTACTCACAACACTGTTCCTGTTAGAGAATGGCAACAATAATCAGAGACGGAACCTGTGACCCCTTTAAAATAGAATTGTCAGCAAAGGATTTTAAAGTGGTTTACATCTGTTTTTAAACACACACTTTCACTGGGACAGTCACTTGGAAACCTCAAAGAAGGTAGTGTATGATATTTATTTCTTCTCAATAAGAAGGACAAGTGCCTTCAGAATGACTGGCAAAGTCACCTTGCTCCTCCAGGAACAGAGATATCTCCATTAGAACAAAGCAGAATTAGAACTCCCACTGGAGAACACTCCAATTAAACAGTAGGTTTTATGGAATAGTGCTGTTCTCTCCTCAATAAGAACCCCAAGGATAAGTACTCTTGGCATTCAGTTGGATCCAAGGTACAATTTTATTCATAAAAATAATTCCTTTATACAATCTGGTTTCTCTATGCAGCCTTCAGAAACAAAGGCTTGCTATGGGTGCTGTGTTTTTTGGAGAACAGAATGTTTCATTTTGCTCTAATTCATTCTATTACTGAATTAAACCTTGATGTATTGGTCTTGACAAGTACCACTCCCCATGCATTTCACACTAGCTAGCTGATTAATGCAATAGATTACCTGCAGCACTGATGGCAAGAGGGAATCATTGCCCTTCTGCACACTAAACTTTGAATTTGCATTAGAGGGAGTGGAGGTGTAACCCAGGGACAAAAAAGGGAAAAAAAAGTGTGTAATTCCTTAAGTTTCCCTTTCCCTCTTACTGCATATCTCTGCTCCAGGGGTTAAAGGCACACTTGTATTCTGCTGAAAGGAAACAGGTATTTAAATTTTGAGATTCTACTCTAAGCTATTATCAACTACATGCTCTGATCTGTATGTGTCAAGTAATGAAAAACTACTCCTGTCTTCCTACATTTTCAACTTTTAGCACAAGGGAAAAAGGAACTAACCAAGTACTTTGGTCATTTTGCATGAGCCCATTGTTCTGGGTTATGCCTTTTTCAGTTTGTTTTAAAAACTGCTGCATCTTTGTGGATACTCTGCCATTTGACCAAAGGGTTCCATAAAAGAAATTTGCTTGAAAGATGCAGTTTACAGTATCATAGCCTGAGAATACAATCTGCCTAAGAGAGCATTTAGGTATTTGTCACATGTCTGTTAAATGCCCCTCAAGTCACTTATAGTACACTATAGCCTATATTCACCATAGCAAGTCATGGGCTATCGGTCTACAAAGCTAGGGGAAAATATAAAGCACCTGCAAATGAATCTCACTGATTAACTTCCCTAATATCCACAAAAATATTCATTCATTTGTTCACAGTCAATTGAAGGAAAAACATTGCTAATACTAGCACAAATAGTACTAAAATACTCCTTTATGAAAAACTTAAAATTGTGAAGAATCATATTAAGTAGTTGCCAGCGTTTACAGCTAGGTGGTGAATACAAAATATGCTCCTGCCCAAAAGAGACTAGATATTTTATCAAGTATTTTAACTGGTTCTCAGCAGCCAGTCTATTTTCAAATACTGACAATTTTCACAATAAAACTTAATGCGACCACTAGCTATTAAGTAGAGGTAGGGTAGTGTATTTAATCTATCATAAAGATGAATTAATTTCTCTCAGTTAATTTTCTTTAGGAAGATACAAAACTGGAAAGTTTGAGAAGTTTGTCAAACAAAACAAGATAAACAAGATATTCAAAAAAGAAAGGGATGAAAACATCTACTTTTTTTAAAGAGCAGAGCAAATGCAAACAACTCCCTTGCACGGTGGGAAAGGTCAGGAAAAAAAAAACGTATGATCGCCACAACTATGTTCACAGAAGTTAAATAATCCAATATAAATGGCCAGGAGAACACATTCTGATTGTCTAGTCTGAATTCCTTCATACTCCAAGATTTCCTGAGTCAATTTCATCTTCAAGTCCAAAAGTGATAGTTGAGTTTCTACAAAAATCAGCATACTTCAATTTTTAAGATTTCCAATATGAGAATCCAGCACAGCTCCTGGTAACCTGATCTACTGCCTGGCTACCATGATTATGATTATTTCAAAGTTTTCTAGTTAAATTTCTCCAGCTCCAATTACAATTTTCAGCTACCTTTTGTTTGACTGCTAGAAGTGTCTTCACTATTAAGTTTTTAGTCTACGTAGGTCTCTTAAATCACGGAGATCATCCTCCTTTATCTTGCATGACAGGCCCAAGCAGACCGAGATTCTAGATTACTTCTCCAATTTTTCAGTTATTTTTCCAGTATCCATTCAAGACAGAAAACAGGAAAATATCACAAGGCCAGATTGCTGGACCGCATAAATTAGTGAAGATTCAGTAATTCCTCTGAAAATCCAGTTCAGTAAATCCAGATTGGCACTAGCACTGGCACTGCTCCATGCTGACACTGCCCCTACTCAGGTTTCATCTACACCAACACCAGCACTGGTCCCAGCTCCAGTTCTGGCTCCAGTCCCAGCCAAGCCCGCAGCCACTGGCACAGGCCAAGGCTCCAGCCCCTGTGAAGGACCATCTGTCAATCTGGTTTTGGTAAATTTGGCTGAAACCACGACACCATAGACCTGTTACTTCTCTTTAGCTCTAGTATTTACTAGAAGTGGTATCAGAAAATGAAACAGTAACTTAATGTTATTGAAATATTAAAAATAGTGGAAGGAAAAAAAATAATAATGCTAAGTAAGAGTTTGGCCTCACAGTAAAACTCTGACCCTAATCTTTGAAGTAATGACTCTACAGTTAGGGCCACAATGAGTTTTGTACCAGCTCCAATACAGAACAATTTTTTTAGAACATTTATAAGTAAATCAGTTCAACAACTTAGGTATAAAAACTTCAAAACCTGTTTTTATATGGGTACTTGAAAAAATTTGGCTCCTACTGTAAAAGTACTTTCCATTCAACCAAACTAAATGGAAACCCAAACTTTCTGTACAGCATTAAAAATAAGCCCCTCAAGTTATGCTTATAGACTAAAGTTAATAACTTTCACTATTATTCCTCAAATTTGATGAATGCAGTTTAATTACATGAAAGAATACCCTCTTTGAAAATGGCTCCCACTTGCTGTCATACTCCAGCCTCATATACTCTCAATTTCAAATACCATTATGGCACATGCCAATAATCTTCTACCATTTGTAATGAAGGAGGAAGGAAATCATCATCATAAAAGATGGACAGCAGCCTGGTTTCATTCACCAGGGAAATGAACTTGACAGCAACAATTGAGACAATCCAGGGCCACGGCAGCAATTTCTTTATGTTGTCATCTATAACTCAGGCATACTGTTAATTTAGTGCTTCCAATAGCATAAAACATTCAAATACACTGACATATATTAACAGCTTATTATGTGAAAAAGATGTAGCCTTAAGTGGATGAACTGAAGGCACATGTCTTTTGTAACTGTATGGCAACCACACCATGGCAGCTAAGACTACGCAAACTGACAGTAAGAAAAGGATTATCAGTTAAGCAAAGACAGTCTACTGGATGTGGCACACCTGTAGACACAAGTATGTGCAAGATATCATTCCACTCATAAGTCTCATAATGAAAGACCAAGAGAAACAGTGCAAAGCATGGTGCATCCCACCTCCTTTGAAACATGGGCATTCCTACAGCTTTCATTTCAAGACCAGAAATGAAACGTGTAATTGTATAATCTAAACTATGAAAGAGCATTTGTACTGTCCTTAGCTTTAAGGCAGAACATGATTCAATTAGAACTTTAAATACTCAAAGAAACCACGTAAATACAGATATAAGCTTGGCACTCAAATTTCAGAATTAGAGCCTCCTCACTGTATCATTTTTGAAATACCATAAAATATGTGGAAAAGTGACTTTTTCTACTGCACAGCAGATCCTAAAAAGAGATTGCATGAAGTATGCAGCTCCAGAAAAACGGTATTAGAACACAAAAACTGTAATGAATGCTTAACTTTGGTGATTCTTCATGGCAGCCCTGAAGTAGTCACCAAATCTAGCATCAGAAAGGAATTTCTTTAGTGGCATACTGGCAATAATCCTAGCTGCTTTTGCCCTTTTTTTCCCCTCCCTTAAATACTAAGCAGAGATGATCTCTTTAGAACAGATTATGTCCCATTCATACAAGTTTGTCTCTCTAATTGCAAAGGGACGGAAAGCCTGAGACAGAATTATAGATGGAAGATTTATATTCATGTTTAAAAAATGCCAAGTTAGATTCTTTTAACCTTAACTAAATGAAGCTATCAGAAAAATTCAGAGTGGTTTCCAAATCAAAATCTAAGCATTATTTAACACTCAGTTGTTAGTTTGCTCATGGCAAAGTGTTAACTAAATCTTTCTTAACTGATCTGTAATGATTCCTTGCCTAAACTCAACATTTCAAATTAAGTTTTAAATGAAGAACAAAGTGTTACATATAAAAATTTAAGCATGATCCTTCAGGAAATATATCATACTATTTCTCTACATAACATGACCTTGTAAAATGATATTTTAGTTTTAAATTTTAACACAAAAAATATATCACTAATCAGAAAATTACCAATATATCAGCAAAAGTGACCTCAAAGCATATCATCAGGATGTTCCAACAGTTAAGAAGCAACCCACAATAGGGCAAAGCGCTAGTGAAAAACTACTAAGACTATTAGAACTAGTAAGACAAAGACATATTATTCCACTCAAGAGATACCTTGGAGAACAAGCCATTTAGTGTGCAGAAAGGACTGCAAGCACAGCACCCAGAAAAGCTTTATTCCATGCTTGAGGCTCATGGCAATATCATGAGAGGTTCCTACACTTAAAAACTTTAAATACTAATAAGTGGTTGAGATAGACAGGAGAAGGTTATGTATTAAAATATGGAGAGCACCCAGCTGGGAGTACAGAATATATTTTAAGTTCTCTTCAACTTTATGAAATAAAAGAACCAGAGATCAGGATCAGCTCCTCATGACAAAAACTCAGAACAAGTTTGACAATTTTATCCACTGCCCTGCCTTGCAAGAGCTCTCAGGATATACCTTCCACCCATGTATATTGGGTCTGGCTGTGACAGAGTTGACTTTCCCCATAGCAGCCCTCATTAGTGCTGTGCTTTATATGGATAGCTAGAAAGGTGTTGATAAAATACCAGTGTTTTGGCTACTGCTGAGCGGTGCTCCCACAGCATCAAGGCTGCCCCCCCACACCCCAGCCTGTAGGCTGGGGGTGGGCAAGAACTTGGGAGGGGATACAGCCAGGACAGCTGACCCAAATTGACCAAAGGGATATACCATATGACTTCTGCTCAGCAATAAAAGTTAAGAGAAAGGAGGAGGAGTGACAGTTTTTAAGAGGTTTGTCTTCCAGAGCAACCACTACAGAGGATGCTAAAGCCCTACTTCCCAGGAAGTAGCTGAATTATCACCTGCTAATAGGAAATAGAGATTAAATCTTTTGTTTTCTTTTGCTTCTGCACACAACCTTTGCTTTAGCCTTTATCTCGACCCACAAAATCTTTTCATCTTATTTTGTCCCCCCTTGCCCTGTTGAGGAAGAGAGTGATAGAGCAGCTTAGTGGGCACCTGGCATCTAGCCAAGGTCAACCCACCATACCATGACACAGCCATCATATTTTTGTTCCAAAAGAAACTAATAATTGACTCAGAAAACACCTGGTTTTAAATATAAAGCTGTTCTTAAATATAAAAATGGAGGAAATATATTAGAAATGTTTGTTTTGAAACATGCTGGTGGTTACTTAATATTATTCTTTCCACTCACCTACCCACCTTTAAAAATACTGGTGACATTTGCCTTCAAGTTGTTTTTTATTTCCCCTCCCTACCACAAATTCATATAGATTTTGAGGACTTCTGAAGCAGCAATTCAAAACTGTCAGCAAGTTTCTGTAACACTTTAGAGCAAGTGTCTTCAGACTTTACCAGTTTAAATATTCCAACTTCTGCCTGTGTTCCTCCTTCCATTGTGTAAGTCATGCATCTGGTCACAACTGACCTTTCCTGTAAAGCAATGTTAATTGTTATAACCCTCTGTTATTTGACCTCCTTTCCTGCTCAGTAACAGACTTCTGCTTTCCTTCATTGATATTGTCTCGTACTCCTAATGAATCTTCTCTTTTTGCTTTCTGTTTCTCTCCAGTTGTGAATCGATTTCTTCCTTAACCTTTCCAGTTTAGCACTAGTGGCTTATATACTTCCCCTCAGTTGTGTAGGTACATTTCCACTTTTTGCTTTATTCTTTTTAGATCTTTGTGTACTTACAACTTGTTGCAATTATGGTTGCTTCATACTATGTTCCTTTTCCTCCAACTGTAACTGTTTCACATAGATTATAAATTCAATTTCATCCAACCTTAACTGAACAAGCAAACCTGCAGAAGACTCTAACCCACTTTACCTATTACCACAATAAAGTTTCCCTCTGTCACATATATGCAATTGTTTCTTCATTATACACATGAAGACCTTAATGATTTTGAAGTCTATGCATTTACCCAGTTCATCCCAGAGCTGCCTATACTTGTCAGTCATTGCAGTTCCTTGTTGTCTCCAAAGCAACAGACGAGGGTCAGCCATGAACTGTTCTGTGATCAATGTCAACATGCGAGCTCCATTTGAATCTCTCATCTTTAGCATCTCTCGCACCTAGGAAAGGAGTCTTTTAATACAAACTTGAAAAAACCAAACCAAACCACAGTACAGACAATATGCTGCAGTGTTAAACAGTCCATCTCTGTTAAATAAGAAATATAATTTATATATCTGAAGTGAAATTTTTAAGTAGAAAAAATTAGTTTGCCTTCCCAATNACCCACCCTGGGAGAGGAAGAGTTTAACCTGTTCTTGGACCTGTTCTTCATCCAAATGCCAGCAGTTTTCATCATCTATGCTAGCACCTGCTGTTGGATCAGGAGCACCTGCAAACAGAAAACAAATAAATCATTCTGTTCAATAAAAAGAAGAGAGGTTTGTGGGTCCAAGGGAAAGGAGCACTGCAGAGATTCTTGGATTTGTGTATTGTCCCATTTTGAATGTCTTGACTTTAAT
>VZRU01005833.1:9719-30274 GCA_013398155.1 Pedionomus torquatus
TGACCGCCTGTGTAAACTACATGCTGCGTTGCCTGGGGCTTGTCATTTTATGTCTCTGCACCTCCTCCTTCTTCCCTCCCAGAACAGGAACAGCAGCACTTCTTTCACACAGGTTTTGGTAGGGCCACTCGCTCCCTGCTTGGGAGTTTCTCCGTGCTGGGTGTGTAGCAGTGAGACATGGAAGTAATTTGTTTCAGGGCTGTGATAAATCACTCTGACTGGGGCTCCAGTTTTGTTCCCTGAGCTGTAGCTCGGTTGTGTTCCCTATTGCAGTGTGTTTATTTTCTTTGTTAATTTTAAAGTGAGGCTCATTGAAACTTGGATGCTGCTTCTTGTTGGTCGTTAGCCTTCTGTTTTAAAGGATGGATTTATGGTGGAATACACTAGAGAAACCTGGTGTGGGACATTGGACGTGCCGCACGGCCTCTATAAAGTGAGAAGAGAATTTGAAGGGCATTCCCTATCAACAGTGATTCCTTGTTAGGTTCTCCCACTTGGGACTTTCTTGCATTTACTGAGTATTTACTCTCTAAGGCAAAAGGACAAAGTCCTCTCTTGCTGTTACACACATGCCATTTCGGTGGTGCACTGTTACTCAAACAGCGCGGACAAAATTTCCATCTTTGGAATTGCTACCGCGTGGCTGATGCTGGTTACCCGTAAGTATGTTGGCTTCCCCAAAGTGAGAAAATTGGCTGCTGGGGATCCTGTGCTTCATTCGATAAGCAGCACGCTGTGCCAGATGGTATGGACAAAAGGCTTTCAACACACTGATGGCATGAGATAAGGCCATTGCTGTGCATTGAAAAGCAAATAGTTTAAATCTTTTAGTTTGAAATAAACTTGTCTTTCCACCACCACCACCCCCCATGCTCCCCCACCCCGCTTTTCTTTCTTCCTCTATGGATAGAATTTCATGAGTTACAAATGGGTTTCATATTTTACTCTCAGCCTTCAGTATCGTGTGGAGGGAGAGTTTCAGGCTGCATAATTCACGCCTCAATACCATGCTGTTCCTGAAGATAGGCTTTGAGATGGGTGAGCGAATAAATACAGAGGAAACACTGGAATCCATCAGTGCCCTCGGTAAGAGAAGGCCCTCTGTGCTTTAGACAATGAGGGCCCTGAGCTCTGCCCACTGTTGGTGAGGTAGGGTGACGAAGATGTAGGAAAAACATCTCTTGAGATGCTGGAGAGGCTGTTACCCTGCAGGAATTAACTGGGTGTCCAGACATACTGTTGAGGAGAGCTGCGTCTCTCAAATAGGGAATAGTCCCTTGAAGACAGAAAGGAGCCAGGTTGTAGAAACACTTTTGAAAAAACTCCCTTAATATCGTTATGCACCGGAGTGCTTGCTGAAAGAGCTCCCATCTGTCAAAATCGGAACGAATGAGCGAGGGAGACCTGTGGAGTCTTCCTTGTCTATTTTGCGCATGCATCTGGGCTCATATGGGGAGAAAGTTGACCTGAACCACCCTAACCTTGTTCCTTCTGAAGAAACTGGTGGGAGAGAGCAAATCTACAGGACTATGGAGTAAAACCACGATGGGGGGAGCATAACGATAAGGGCTGTGAGGCTGCCTTGCTTTTTGTGCTCCTGTCACCTCAGATAGCTTCAGTCTTCAATTAGACCTTGGTTTTGTTTTTCTTTTTTTCCTTTTGAAACTGTTCAAAGTTTAGTTTTGTGTGGTTTCTATGTTCTATACTCTGCCACATGGCAGTTCTGAAACAGATTTAGTTGTTAGATCTGGTAGACTTGGTGTAAACGTTTACGCTCTAATTGAATCACAACTGCTGCTTTTTTCTTCTAACGTGAGGAGACTCCTGGGCTGGAGGTTTTAAGACCAAAAGTAAACTTCAGTGAGTCTTTAAAGGTTCCTTTAAAGTGTTGTGAGTTGTGTTCCTTTAAAGTGAGTGTTGTGTAGCATTAAGTGCTTTGTAAGGAAGAGCGTGGCATCACGGGATGATGGCTAAGGCATCTCTCCCAGTTTCTCATTTATACGGAAGATAAATGCCGAACTTGCACAGAAATCCATTTTTTTAGGAAAAGCTGTTCCTGCATCTCTGGGCTTCTTGGGTGATTCTGTTCAGGTGATGCCATGAGGGTAGCACAAAGCCCAGTTGAGCTGCCCGAGGAGCTGGGAAACCAAGCGGGACGTTTAGGATGGGCAGAAGCCTGTCAGGAGGTAAGTGCGGAGGATTTAGGTAATGAGGGAAGCGGGCTACGAGCAGCGTAAGAGGATTTGACCCTGGAACCGAATTGGAATCAGTGTTTTGATGTCAAGCGCTGGGGCAGCTGTTAGCATCTGCTGGGGAACATGACTTATTTTTGTTTCTTCAGCTTGCATAAAAGGGACGGTGGGTTCTGCTTCTGTTGTCTGCTCTTCTCATCGCTTTATGTTGTTTAGCTTGAGATGCCTCGCTGCTCCGAGGCAGCGCTTGGGAGGGTGGAGGACAGGGGGAGGAGAGGCGTGCTGCGGGTCACTGCACGCTGTACAACCTCCTTCGCGTGTAACTACTCCTGTCGTTTTTATTGCAACACTGCCCGGAGGATGCAACTGGATGCCGCAGAAACAGGCAGAGACAAACGCTGCTCCGACTACCCCGTAGTCTGAAATTGAAGCTTTTCTAACTTTTTCCAAGGTGTGGAGTGAAAGAGCCCGGTATGGTTGTGTAGGAGAAGGTCTCAGAGGGGTTTGCTCGGTGGGGAGAACGTTCTGCCCTGCAGGGAGCTGCCAGCAGAGCTGAAATGGGCTGTCCCCAGTGGGCACACGAGTTGGGAAGTTGAGACAGATCCTGACGGATCTTTGGATGAGGGAGGCCGTAGCTGTGCCACGGATCAGCTTCGCTCTGCTTCTGAAGGCAAAACCACCCTGCTGGAGAGGGTTGGATGGAAGAGTAGGGGCAGGAGGAAGAGCGGGGTGGTGTCTAGAAGGCCAGCAGCCAAGCTCTGCTTGAGACTGGGCTGGGTGTCACTTTTGGGGTGGCCTCGGTGGCTCTGCTGTGCTTCCCGACACCACTAGGTGCCTCTCGGCCTTTGTACAGCGGCTCTGCCACGGGTGCTGCTGGGAAAGGTGTGCAGGGGATGGTGGGCACAGAAAATACCCGCTGCGGCTTCTGGCTGCTAAAACCACCATGCTGGTGTTATAAAAGGATGGTTCTGCTTTTTGCATGGGTTCTTTTGGGTGGTGTGGTTTTGGTGTTTTTTTTTTTTTTTTTTTTTTTTGGATCTAGCATCACTGGAGTTTCTCCTTTTTTCTAGAGCCAGGGGTTGGCAGGATTTGACCATAAGGGCATATGGTGGGGGAAATGTGAAACTGTTTAAGGCAGTGCTGTCAGCAGGAGTATCGAGTGTATAAGGAGCCTATACTTAGCTGTGTACTGTGGATACACGGGCGAATTTTATGTGGTGTAAAATCCCCCATCCTTCTGGGGGTCCTCCTGTGGCCAGCAGAGCTTGGGAGCAGGAGGGAACAGCCGATTTCTCCATTGCTGTGATACTGCTTGTGGCTGCCAGAGTAATTTATACGCTTAGAGTGATTTTTATATTTGCTCAGTTTGTTCCTGGCTCAGCGGGATTAGGTTTGGGGCTGACAAGAATATAATCATGGCAGAATTTGGAGGGTGGGGTAGTAATATCTTCTTGTTCTCCGTCACTGGAAAAGCACAGGTCGGGATGGTGGAACAGCAAAGTGGTGTTAGTGGGGGGTGATGTGTGTCACTGCTGCTGGAGGGGGCTTGGGGCAGGACTGAGGGTGCCCCAGGAAAATCCCCATATGGAACAAGATACCCCTATCCAGGGTTAGCGCAGAGGAGAAAGGAAAGAAGTGGCAAAATCCTGGTAAACGGTTTTCTCAACCTGATGTTTTTCGCCCCTCCAAGACCCCAGTTCTACCAGTGTGCAAATTTGTCCTGGGTACAGCACGTACTGCCCAGTCCCTCACGTTGAAGCTCCATGAGGTGGCCCAGAGTTTAATGTGTTCAGATATTGCACCATCCCCCCCCCTTTTTTTTTTGTTCCGTGCTCCAATGCTCCGTTTTACCAGGCCAGCCAGCTCTTGACAGACGTCCAGTTTTATTAGTGCTTTTAGCCGAAACCAAAAATCCCACCTCCTTTGGCTTGCGAACAACCTACTGATTGAAGCCTGGGAGCAGAATGTATTTGTGTGTGTGTGTGTGTCTCTGCTGGGCTCTGTGTGAGTCCAGCTTGGAGGGAAAAAGAAAAAACAAACCAAAAAAAATGGAAATCAGAGATTTGAAAATGTGTCTGAGACTTCTTAGGGGAGAAAAAATAATGGTCGAAAATCCTCTCGCTTCAATTTGCTGCCTTACCTTTGGGTTCCTGCTCAGGAAAAGCAGGATGCGGAGAAGCAAATAAGGGGATCAGTAGGATCTGATTCAGGAAATGTTTAAAAAGGAAATGTTAAGGTACCTCTTGGCTTCTGTGAAATGTCTTTAATTGCTGTTTTCGCTAAATGCGAGGCTGAATCAGGTGTGGGTAGTCTGGCAGTGGAGAGAGTGGGAGTCCAGCAGCGCCCAGTCCCGTCCCAGTGGTGCCCAGTCCATCTTTTGAGACCTCATTTCCCCCTTTGTGAGAGGCACCGAGCCTCTTGGGTCCCTGTAATACAAATAAAAGAAGCTCGGGTTGATGGGCTTTGTTCTGTTTTAAAATTGTGAATGTTACTTATTCTCCCTTGGCCAAACGTTAACATTTAATGTTAAATTTTGAAGTGTGAAAGACGAGACTGAGACTTTTCAAACTTTACTATTCAACTTCAGGCATTTTACAGAAGACCTACTTTTTTTTTTTTTTTTCTTAAAAGGTATTACTCCCTCTAAAACTCGGAGTAATTTATAATCTCTTCATTTGAGCACTTCAAATTGAGAGTCATTTCTAAATAGAGATATTAGTTTCGGGCTTTTTACTTGTGTTTATTGCCTTTGATGCAAGAGAGGGTGTGAGGAGAGGGAAGGGAGTGGAGGCAGAGGAGAGAAACAGGAGAAATGAAGGGAAGGAGGTGGAAAAGGGAACAAAGAAATCGACTGAATTATTTTGCTGGCGTATCTTTCCCGAGGATGATTATCCTTCTGTGGAAAACATCCCCTTTGTTCGATGTTGTCGTGGCTAATACTTAATTAGTTGCTGATCATTAAGTGCTTTTTGTTGGTGCTAATCTGGATGGGGAAGTGGTGGTAGATGTTGTTTCTGATGGGGTTGCTGGTGACAGTCCTGCTGCCGGGAGCATAAGTAGGTTAACAGGGCAGGTATTTTTAAGTCTCATCGCCTGGCAGCATCTCATCTTGCACCCAAACTTCAAGGAAACCCCTGGGTGCCTTTTCGGAGGGGGGTGCAAAGGCCACGGGAGCGTCGTCCAAGAATCCAGACAAGAGCCTGAGAAACAGCAAATCTACAGCAAAGGCTTTAGCCTTTTTTGCCCCAACGTCACATTTGTTAGTGTGAGGTGCTGAAAACTCATTTTCATCATTTGGGCATGTGATATAAAGCCTCAGGATCTGAAATATTACGGTAACCATGGCTACCAGTGACTTATCTGAGGGAGTTTGACTTTTGTTTTGATTTTAAGTGTCTTAATTGTAGTTTAAAAATCAGAATCTGAATGTGTTTTTTACTTGGGCATGAAACTAAAGGCATTAAATGATTTGCATTATTAAAATACCTATAATGCTGCCTTTCAAAGGTTCTTAAAGAGGGTCCTTAATATTCACACCCTATGTGCTAAATAAAGTTACTCTTCAGCTTTATGTTAGTTCTGCTGCTCTCACCATAGGTTTCTCGCGGGCTTGAGCGCTCGGAAGGTGCCTCTCTGGCTGTTTTGCAATCCCAGGTCTTTTGTTTATCCACAGAAAAGCCGTGGCACCACGTACTCGATGCGTGTGAACACACACACACTCTGCTGCCTTTCCTCCCTCCTCTCCTGTACCCCAGCCATGCCCCGCGGGCTCCTACCTTTAGAGCTTGTGTTTGCTGGAGGATCTGGTTCTTGGAAGTTTGCCCTGCTTAGAAATCTTGCCAACCCCCCTCCTTGAGTTTCTCCGGTATGAAAAATTACTGAGCACCACCTGCCCGGAGAGTGGGAAAACGTGGGTGGGTATTACCAAGGATGCTGAACTGGGATGCAGAGAGAGCCTCGCTAGCCCTGAACTGTCCCTCCTTGGAAGGAGGACCGCGTTATGAAAGAAGAGGAGGCAGATGACAGGCGGTTGTGTAGCAAAAGATTTTTCTTATTTAATTCAATCACTGAAACGTTATGATCTGGCCGGGTATAATTCTCTCCATTTGTGCTTGTGCAGTAGTTACAAACATGCTGAAATATGAACTCATGCTTGGTAAGCCTTTAATTCCAGCTTTGATGTTTTTAATCATCAGTACAGATTTGGTAAAAATGATTCATTAGCCTGAAACGCATCTTGGATTACATGTGATGTTGTGGAGAATCGAGGAGGCAGCAACAGGGGACGCTTGTTCTTTGGGATGTTCTTTGTGCCTTATCTGAACCGATCCTTGAAGTACGGCCCCGAAATATCTCCCAGCTCATCAGCTTTAGAGGCCTCTGGGGCGTCCGGATGCCTCCTCGCTGCATCTGTTTCTGCTCAGAAACTCAAGCAGCCTTTGCTCAGAAAGGTGTGGGCTAAGGATGTGGTCAGTGTGCTCGGAGCAGGGATGAGCACGTGGCTGAGCTCCTGCAATAGTTGCAGGAGGAGAATTTCTGGGCTTGTTTGCCTTCCCTGCCCGCTGTCTGGCTGGAACCGCTCCCTTAACCCTTGCTTGGATGTTTCCACAAGCCTGTGCATGGTTTTGGGCTGATTTTTCCCATGCCACGGTCACATAAACCATGGCGAACTCTGACCTGAGGTGACTGGAGAGGATTGAAAGCAATCTGGCTTCCGAGCAGCGGCTTGGAGACAAATCCTCAATCCCATTACTTGTTCCCCCGCAGTCCCATTTTGAAAATCGGGTACCAGTGATGTTATCGGAGTCTTTGAGGCTGTTGCCCAAAACGGGTGGCTCTTCCGAATCAACAATGTGTCTATTGAATTCCAGCTGCCCCCACCATTCGTGCTGTGGGTGCAGTTACATGAATATAAAGATGCCTTTCATGGCTCTGGCCTTTTCCATAAGGAAAGGGGGGATTGCTGTTCTGCTGAAGTCACCTTTATACCAATATATAATCAGAACCTCTAACGTGAATGTAAAATCCCCTTGCAGGTTGCTGCAGGATGTGCTGCTCGATGTGAATGTGATTTTTATGTTTCACATTATTTTTTTCAAAGAATAAATTTGACTGGGTGCAGCTGGACACGCTTGACCCCGCTCCAGGCTAATGTGCTTGGTCCCTGCCAAAGGATGCTCTGGCCACAAAAGCTTCCCCAAAGCTCTGAGGCAGGGGAAGGGCATTGCTCAGTGTCGTCCTTTTGAGGACAAGGAGGGGGAAAAAAAAAGGAGGAAAACTGCAGAAGCTCTCCAGCCCTGCCTCCATCGGAAGGGGAAGGGGAAAGGAGCAGAATAAACACTTTCTCACCCTTGTGTGATGAAAGGTTTTTATCTGGAAGGCATGTTCTGAACTGCCGAGGAGTAGATGCAGCTCTTCCCAAGTTTGTCTGCAAGGTTGTTTCTTCTGTAACAAATTGTAAAGCAACAAGTACACGGCATATTCAGATCCCCTGCGAGATAGGGACGGCCTCACAAAGGCACTTTCAGATGTTCAAGGCTTCCTTTTGTGCCTCTCTGACATCCAGCCGCTGCCTCTCCTCTTCCTCTCCTCCTGATGGGGCGGAAGGCAAGGCCGTGCTCGTGTTCCAGCAGCCTGCTCTGAGCCAAACCTGCTTTTATCCCAAATCCCTCTTTACCCACCGTCCCGCAAACAGCGTTTGGTGCTGTTTTCTTCCTGCTCTGTTTTATTTCTTTATTTTGTAAAGCCTCTTTACTTGATTTCTTATGCTTTGTGTGGATTTTATTTTGCTTCCACCTTACGTGTTTCTTCTAAAGTGGACGTTATCACTGCTTTTCTTACTGTTTGGGTTTGGTTTATCTTTTCCCCTCCCGGAGGATTGTGTAATCATCGGATCCTTTTATTCGATAAGTAGACAAAGAAACTAGTACAGGGAGTTTTTCAGGGATAGCTGTTCACAATTCCCTACTGAAATGAATCGCATGTGCAAGCATGTTTATTGCCAGCACAGAAATACCTACCTGCTGGGATTTAGCCCTCCATCTACTTTCAACTTACAGTCTGGTTTTGAACAGTGCCTGGAAAAGTTAATTGAGAAAAAGAAGAGGAGGAATGTTTGTTCAGGTAAAGCTGCTTGTTTGAAGAGGCACCCGCACTGGGAGCCTTGTGGACATAGTGAAAGCAATCCTAGATGGGTAAGCCCTTAGGCTGGGGAAAGGAGCAATACTTAAAACTGGTATGAAAAAAAAAAAAACAAACCAAAAGCCCTGCTGAAGAAAATTCCCATGAGAAGAATCCTGCAGGAGATGGAGTCTAACGAAGTAAGGGTAAACTCGGGAGTTCCCATCTCCCAGAGGAGCCGCCGGAGCTCTCTGTGTGTGTTTTACCTGTCCAGCGTGAAGCAGGATGGGTTTGCAGGGTGAACGCTCACTGTTCAGAGGCGAGATGGTTTCCTTGCCTGTGCTCCATGTTTCCTCCAGCGAATCATAGCCCTTCTTCCAGAGAAGAGAGTAAAATGAGTTTGACGTGATGAATATTCATGCGCTCGCTCCCTCCAATCTCCTTCACCATGGGAAGAGCTGGAGTGGAGAAATGTTTCTTGGCTGACGGAGCGTTGCATAAAGGTCTTTGTCAGCAAGTGACTTTTTGTTAATCCTTTTTATTATAGGAAGGATGTTGTAGCTGGACTCTGAGCTAAGACTTTTTAGTGTGCTTTGACCCTAAGGTAGGCATTTCAGATCCGTGTGACAAAAAGCCCAGCCGAAGGATATCACTTTTCCCAGTAGGAACTGGTATGAATTTTAAGGTGTCTTGAGGAGTTTTGAAAACGGGCTGCGTAGACTTGCTGTCTGCACCCCCCGGCATCCCAAAGAGCTTGAGGGCTCCTCACCCTGCTCTGATGAACATCACAGATTTCCCCTCGCTCGCCTTTGCTGTAAAAACTTGCAGGAAATTGCAATCCGATAAGTTGGGGAAGTAGCAAGTCCTGTCCATTGTTCCTTATTGTTTGAGGATTGTTTACATCCCCTTTTTTTGTTATCCCATCTCTCTGACTCTTCTCTGACCTTGCCGGCTTGTTTGGTCCATTGTGTGTGGCTTTTGTTGTTGTTGTTGTTGAGGTAGTGAACGCTTAGGGACAGTTGGGAGCAAATGATGGGATTATACAGCCCCCAGCACACCGGGACCTAGTTCTTGTACTATTTTTGGAGCTTTGTTGCTATATTCTACCTAAATAATAATACCCTTTGAGCACAGTCCTAAGTGCTTGGGAGCAAGTAACGCAGCTTTCCACGCTCGGTCTGATCTGCTTTGGGCTTTTTTAATATCACTCTTTCATAAAACACTTCTTAAAATGCAAAGACTAATGATAGGATAGTTCTGAAAACAATAAACCCCGTGTGTATGGTTGGACTTGATGATCTCGGAGGTCCCTTCCAGACAGGAAGATTCTGTGAAACCCTGTCCTGAATACTGGTCCTGGCTTGTGTTTGCTTCCCAGAAAGACTCGGATCTTGATCCCGAAAAGTAGTTCAGTTGGATTAAATTTGCAAACGAATTTAGGATTTCGTGCTTCCGCTGGCCTGAGCAGATCCCATTTGGAGGGCAGGGCGCGTTGGCCCGATGTTGGCTCAGGAAATCTGCAGCACAATTGTAGTTATTTTGGGAGGAGCGCACGGCGTCTAATAGCCTCTTCCCCTTGCGCTGATGTTCACCTCCGAAGGCAGCCGTCTCGCTGACAAGTGCATCTGAGGCCAAGTGAATCCAAGACTGATGCTCTCCGCGCTGGGGAACACGTGCGAGAGGCACTGGGAAAACCAAGGAAATATTTGCCCTGGGAGGGGACCGTTTACAGCGCGGTTCAAACTGTTGACGTTATTTAGAGCGGCCGGTGCTATGTAATATTTTTGCTTTTTGCTCTTCTCATGAGGGTCGGGCATAAGGAAAGGATCAAACGGGGTGAGCAGGGCCCTCCTTGGCCGGTCTGGAGTATCTCACAGCTGCGCTCGGGATAGGTGTGAGAAGAATAAGCAACTGTGACTCAGTCTTGTGGTTGAAGTCAAGGTCAGGGTGGACTCCGGGGTAGTTGTAGTGTGGGGACACCAACGTTCGTTGGAGGTGTTGGCCCCGTTAGCTGGTGTTTGGATGGTCTCTGAAGCCCACGTGTGCTGCAGCGTGAGGGGCTGTCAGTGATGCTAAAGTGTAATTTAAAAAATTTGGAAGTCTCTTTTGCGCCGGGAGAAGGGAATACAACCGAGGTACTGATGTCATGATGTTCTGTGTGGCTGTCGAGCTGGGAATCCGCGTTCCAACTGCTTCATGTTACAGTATCTTCCCCAGCATGCTTTGTAGGTAATACCACATATTGTTTTAATTTAAAACCAGCCTGTCTCTCTTGTTCTGTTTTTAGCATGGCTGACAAGAACAGCACCCTGAAATGCACGTTCTCTGCTCCTGGCCACAGCACCACTCTACTGCAGGGACTGGCCTCGCTCCGAGCTCAGGCTCAGCTGCTTGATGTCATCCTCACTATAAATAATGAAGTGTTTCAGGTTCATAAAGTTGTCTTGGCTGCCTGCAGTGACTATTTCAGGTGAGAATCCGATAGGGAAGCAGGCATCTTTTTATTTTCTTTTATTTTTTTACCTTTCCCATTGTGTTTTTTTTTTTTTTTTTTTTTTTTTTTTTCCCTTTAATTAGTCCCCCCCCT
The DNA here is from genome assembly GCA_013398155.1 of Pedionomus torquatus. NCBI lineage: Eukaryota > Metazoa > Chordata > Aves > Charadriiformes > Pedionomidae > Pedionomus > Pedionomus torquatus. The sequence continues at coordinate 20,619 of VZRU01005833.1, forward strand.
GCCCCTCCACCCCAACCTTCCTATCGCACCCAGGCACAGCCCTCTGGAAGGATGCTTTGCCCCACGGATGCCGATGGGGTTACCTGCAGGTGTGGAGAGGCTTGGAAGGCAGCCCTTCTGCACGCGGATGAGGTTTGTTCCACTATGGCTGCTGGGCCGAGAGGCAAGTTCAAGCTCAGGTCTTGAATCCACCTCTGTGCTCTGAAGGAAATAGGGGTTTGCCCTGGAGCTACTGGAGTTTGATTGTGAAGAGGCAGCTGAGGGCTCTGCAGTGAGTCATCCCATTGAACCATGGTGCCTGTTGTAAATAAAATACACTGGTGTTATCTTTAAATACCAGGGATCTGTCTCCAGCACTTACCATTCAGGAGCTGAAGAGTACGAAGCATTTCGTGTGCGAATTCCCCAGACCCTGCCCCGGGGAGATGGGGGAGAATTGTCCCATCTTGTGTGGGTAGGAAACTGAAGCACAGAGATGAATTTTCCCAGCCAAATTAATGCAGAGTGAGCTAATTGCAGCGCAGAGAACTCTGTCTTAAGTGAAAGTATGTATTGGTCTTTCCTCTGTCAAACTCCTCGGTGATGGTTCTCTGACTGGGAAGGACTTTTGGGGTAGGATTCTTTTCCGGCAGCACCAGGGCGTCAAGTGAGGGACACGGAGGCAATGGGTGTAGGGGAGGCTCAAAACAACAGAGAACTCAACCTGAGCATTGTTCCAGACTGCAGGAGGTGGCAAGAGAAGGGTGGAGAAGGGCTGTCCAGGGGTGGAGTTTGCAGTCCCTTGAGGTGTAGGTTCCTTCCTGACCCGTGCAGGTTTGTTTGCTGAGCAGCTAACCGAGAGCTGGGGACTTTGTTGTCCCCTGGCATATCTCCTGGCTCCCTTCACCCGTTTCTTCAGCTGCTCCGATGATGTCTGTCTTGTGTACGCACGTATTTTCTAGGCTGTTCCCTTCTTCTCTCTCCCTTCGGTAACATAAACCTTCCAGGCTTATCACTCTCCCTAACAGGCATGCAATTAATGATGGAGCTGATCTCCCACCAAATGCTAATAGCACTATTTGTATTCATAAATGCTGTATGCAGTGCCACTGCTAGTGTGTTTTCACTGTCGAAACGTAATTGCTGAGTAGGTTTCTTGTTATAACTTGTGTGGTGCTAAGGAAGGTTGTCCTGGGGAACAATGGCAGAATAATCTCGCTTTTGAAAATACTCTGGTTTTATGCAGAGCGGGGGGAGGGAAAAGAGCGAAATTGAGGCATTTCTATAATCAGCGGTTTAGAACTGTAACGCTTTTCAAAGGAATTGCATTCTCTTTGATGATTTGTCTTCATCACGGCAGCAATAATGCTTTTGCTTTCCTTCTGCACGTTCGGCTCCGTGTAGCTGATGCCGGAGCACACGTATGACGACTGCGTGTCCTCTGGGGCACGGGATCAGGCCTCTTCAGTGACAGGGGATACGGAGGGGATCTCAGCAGAGCGCTCTCGTCTGCTGCCCGGACGCGTAATTGCCAACGGTATTCCTGGTCGCTCGGTTCCAGAAAGCTGATTCCACATGCAGATATTTCCTTATTTAGGTCATTTAGGATTTCTTGGGTTTATGCGGGACGGCAACAGGTTTTTTAGCCTGGTTTGGACAGGAAACTTAGAACTCCTGTCTTTTGACAGCGTTCCCAAGATATTCCTTTATTCCTGTGTTGGTGCAGAAGAGCAGGGTCTGTTGGGTATTTCAGGGGACGAACCTGCCCCTTAGAGTCACTGCAGCTTCTTAGGGTGGCTCAGCTGACACCGTGCCCTCGCAGGGAATTTACCTTTCTGGTGGGAAAGAGTTAGGTTATCGATGGTGGAACAACCAGCCCGGAACGCGCAGGCAGGTGCCAGCAGTTCAGAAAGCTCTTTGGAAGGACAGTTTGTGGCCTTGCTGTGATGTGTGTGGCGGTCAAGGGTGAAGCTCCGCGTCCCCGTTCCTCCAGCAACCTGTTTTGGCTTTGGCTTCCCCCAAACTGCTCTGCTTTTGCTTGTTGAACGCCACTGAGTGCAAACCTTTGCCCCCAGGCTCCCCATATATAATAAAACCTGCTGAAATTTAATGTAAACATATTAAAAAAACCAAAACAAACCCACCCAAAAACCAAATGTCCCCGTCACGCCCACGGGCCCCGTAGCTGGGAAAGGCAGGACCGCTCTAGAGGAGCGCTTTACGAGATGTCTGCGTGCAGTCCTTGGCGTGGTATGTGCTTCCTGTGGACTTTAGAAGCCTCCCAAGGAGGTGATCTAGGGCCTAATCTCTGCGTGGCCTGGTCAACTGATGTGCTTGCAGCTGTGCTGTAACAAAATCTTTTCCTTTTTTTTTTTCCCCCTTTTTTTTTTTCTTTAATTGCCTGTCAGCCCCCTGCCGTCCTACTGCAACATGACAGATGGTTTTTTCAGAAGTGGCTGTGACTTTTGTTTTCCTAAGGCGTTGGGAATGAAGCTTGGAGGGGAGGTTTTGTTGTGATGACCAAGGCTGTTCAAGGAGGCTGAGGGGAAACCACCTCGTGCTCTGCAACTCCCTGGAAGGAGGCTGTAGCCAGGGGAGACGTAGGTCTCTTCTCCCAAGTCACAGGTGATGGGATGAAAGGGGGTAGCCTCAAGTTGCCCTGGGGAGGTTCAGTTTGGAGATCAGGAACAATTTTGACACAGAAAGGGTTCTTAAGCCTTGGGCTGGGCTGCCCAGGGAAGTGGTTGAGGCACCATCCCTGGAGGGATTCAAAAGCCGGGCTGACCTAGTGCTCAGAGGCATGGTTTAGTGGTGGCTTTTACCAGGGTTAGGTTGATGGTTGGACTGGATGATCTGAAAGGTCCCTTCCAAGCCAGACAATTCTACGATCCTGTGTGCCGTGTCTGCAGTATCGCAGCCGTTTCAGAGGCAGCTTAGGATAGAACAGGCTGAGATCTTTGCCTAAATGCAATGCTGCAGACAAGCTCAGGGGATCACAGCCCTCCCAAACGTGGGTGTCTTCCAAAGTGTGTTCTTTGTGCTCCAAACCCTGCGTAATTAAACTCCTTAGAGTACAGTTATCGGTCTCTGCTGGTGTAGATCGTGTTGCATCCTTTGGTTGGTGGATGTCATGGATTCGTTGGTATCCAGTTCTGTGCTCCCAGCTCTGGTAGCTCCACCTACTTCTTGAAGCTTTGTCCTGTGTTCCAGGTCCTCGTAGCTGAATGTCACTTCTTAGCGCGTTGGTTGTGTGAGCTTTATGTAAGTCATTGCATCCTCTCATTTCTCCTGGCTTGTAGAGATTCAGCCTTGATTTATTCTCCCTTTTCCCCATCCTCTCTTAGAGAATCAGTACGCTTGAAAAATTGAAGTAAAATTCTGAAGTGCTGCATCATTTTATGTGTATTTAAAAGGGGGGAATATTTTTGTTTGTGTTTTTGACCTCCAGGGCCATGTTCACGGGTGGGATGAGAGAAGCCAGCCAAGACGTGATCGAACTGAAAGGTGTATCCGCGAAAGGATTGAAACACATAATAGACTTTGCCTACAGCGCTGAAGTGACTCTTGATCTCGACTGCATTCAGGATGTGCTGGGAGCTGCTGTCTTCCTCCAGATGGTGCCTGTCGTGGAGCTCTGTGAAGAATTCCTGAAGTCTGCCATGAGCGTAGAAACGTGTCTCAATATTGGGCAGATGGCCACCACCTTTAGCCTCGCGTCCTTGAAGGAATCGGTAGATGCATTCACTTTTAGGCATTTCCTCCAGATCTCGGAGGAAGAGGATTTCCTCCACCTGCCTCTGGAGCGCCTCGTTTTCTTCTTGCAGAGCAATAAGCTGAAAAGCTGCAGTGAAATAGATCTCTTCCGCGCTGCCGTCCGCTGGCTGCAGTACGACCCGACGCGCCGAGCCAACGCCAGCCAGGTGCTCTGCCACATCCGCTTCCCGCTCATGAAGTCCTCGGAGCTGGTGGACAGCGTCCAGACCTTGGACATCATGGTGGAAGACGTCTTGTGCCGCCAGTATTTGCTAGAAGCCTTCAACTACCAGATCCTGCCCTTTCGTCAGCACGAAATGCAGTCCCCTCGGACCACCATCCGCTCAGATGTCCTGTCCCTCATCACCTTTGGTGGCACTCCCTACACCGACAACGACCGCACGGTGAGCTGCAAAGTCTACTACCTGCCGGATGCCAGCGGGCGCCAGTTCAAGGAGCTGACGGAGATGGAGGTGGGCAGCAGCCACTCCTGCGTGGCCGTGCTCGACAACTTTGTCTACATCGTAGGAGGGCAGCACCTGCAGTACCGGAGCGGCGAGGGGGCCGTGGATATCTGCTACCGTTACGATCCCCACCTGAACCAGTGGCTGCGCATCCAGGCCATGCAGGAGAGCAGGATCCAGTTCCAACTCAACGTTCTCCACGGCATGGTGTACGCCACCGGCGGGAGGAACCGCTCGGGGAGCTTGGCCTCCGTAGAGAAGTATTGCCCCAAAAATAACGAGTGGACTTACGTGTGCTCCCTGAAACGCAGGACGTGGGGCCACGCCGGAGCCACGGTAGGAGACAAATTGTACATATCAGGTGGGTACGGCATTTCGGTGGAAGACAAAAAAGCCCTGCACTGTTACGACCCCGCCGCGGATCAGTGGGAGTTTAAAACCCCGATGAACGAACCCAGAGTTCTGCACGCCATGGTCAGCGCGAATAATAAGATCTACGCCCTGGGTGGCCGCATGGACCACGTTGACCGTTGTTTTGACGTTTTGGCTGTGGAATATTACGTGCCTGAAACGGACCAGTGGACAACGGTGAGCCCGATGCACGCGGGTCAGTCGGAGGCCGGCTGTTGTTTGCTAGAAAAAAAGATTTATATCGTAGGAGGGTACAATTGGCATCTGAACAATGTCACCAGCATCGTGCAGGTGTATAACACGGAAACCGATGAGTGGGAAAGGGACCTTCATTTTCCAGAATCTTTTGCTGGGATAGCGTGCGCTCCCGTTATACTCCCGCAGGTAATGACCCAGAGATAACTACGCAGGACGGCGGCGGCCGGCGAAATCGCCTCGTGTTGCATGTTATCAGGGTGCCGTGGTGTTTCTTCGTGGTTTGCAAATGGTATTGTGCATTTTTGAGGGGTGGGAGGGCGAGGGAAGGAGGAAAAAGAGCTTGTGTCCTCTCCTCCGTGAAGTCCCTCCTCCTCCTCTCACGTAGTGTTCTGGCAAGCGCGTTTCAGCAGGAGCACTTGTCAGCCAGTTTGACTTCACAGATGTTACAGCTGGAAAAAGCTTTTTCTCCTTCTTTTGGTTTTTTGGTTTTTCTTTTTTTCTGATGGGGGGTGTGGGTGTGTGCATTTTGCCAACTTTTCATATTTTTTAACGATGTTACGGCATCGCAACCATTGCCAGCTCAGGAGTAACGAAGTACTGTGGGCTGTTTAAAAGAGTTCAGGTGTGATTTTTATGAACAGCTTCAAAACAGAAAACAAAAAAAAAAAAAAAAAAAAAAAAACAAAAACACAAAAAAAAAAAAAAAAAAAAAAAAACAAAAACACAAAAAAAAAAAAAAAAAAAAAAAAACAAAAACACAAAAAAAAAAAAAAAAAAAAAAAAACAAAAACACAAAAAAAAAAAAAAAAAAAAAAAAACAAAAACACAAAAAAAAAAAAAAAAAAAAAAAAACAAAAAACCAAAAAAAAAAAAAAAAAAACCCACAAAAAAAAAAAAAACAAAACCCAAACCACAAAACAAAACAACCAAACCCAAACCAAGCCCCGTTGTGTGACGCTTTGTTGTTTTTTAGCGAACAAAAAGAACCAAAACCTGTATAACACACTGACCTCCAGAAGCAATAAAGGGACGCTGAGAGCTGGGAGAGCTCAGGTGCTTGGATCCTGAAAGCATATTCTTGATTTTTATTTTTTTTTTGAAGGTGACTTTTTTTTTAAACCCTTTTTAAGAGGGGAATTCTCCCTGCACGCCTCTGCTCTCCGTTGGTTCTTCAGTTTGGATGACACTGCCATTCCCAGATCTCTTCCTTCCCCTCCGCCCCCCCAAAGCCAGCAGGGTGATACTCCAGGCCAGAAATTCTCCCGTAACTGGGGCAGCCAGAGTGTGCAGCTCTAAAGCCATGTCGCTAGCTTGATTACAAATCAACGGGCATGATTAATTATTTATCTTATGGTCTAACTGCCAAAATCGCGTCCTCTTCACTGGCAATAAGAGCTCTGCAGCTCTTGGCCCGGGCTGACCCCCCCGGGGAGGGGGGGTCGGGTCTGGGTTAGGACCCTGCGGCCTCTGCGTTTCTCACAGCGCCTTCACCCAGCGTCCCCTCGTACAGGGAAGGATCAGCACCTCGTGGGTGCTGCTCGTTCGTAGGCTTGAAGGTTTTCTCCCTTGGCTTGTAAATCAGGCACTCGGCATCACGATCTGATGGAAGTCGAGGTGGAATGAGTTTTTTTTCCTTTCATTGTTGTTGCCGGTGAATATTTCAAATCAAGAGATGAATTTTAAGATGTTGTTTTTGTAAAAAAAAAAATTAAAAAAAATCCATGTTTACCGCACAGAATACTGTTACTTCCTGAACTTTCCTTCCCTCCAAGCCATCTTTTCTAATTAATTTGACTGATTAATGAATTGAAAGTTTCTCCTTTTATCAGGTATTCTGTTTCAAGGGCTTTGTTTTGTATCTGTGTAAGTTTGATTTATTATTGGTTTTTTTGATGCACGCGCTCCTCTCTTTAGAGAGACGGTTGCATTCTGCTGTTCAATAAACACCGGGCTGTAACCTTTGGGTACGATACACGATGTCTGTTCTGCTGATGAATTGCTGGCCGGGTCTGTGTAACGCATGAGCTCCGTACCTCAGATTCAAAAGGGATCTTTTTACTTTTTTTCCTCCAATAATGAAAATCCAAAGCACCTTTGGTTGGGGTTCGGGGAGGGCACGCGCTCCCCGCTTAAGCTCTTTGTTCTAAATTTTTAGACGGAATGACGCATCCTTTCATCTGTTCCTATCTATTTGTTGGTTTGCCAATAATAAATGAATGAAAAGTACTTGTTGGTGTAGCGTATGCTGAAGTCAGTGGGCAAGCTCTGCTTTCCCAGCTCTTTAGGCAGTTAATTTTCTCCATTCTCAGCTCATTTGGGCTGGCACCGATGCTCCGATCGCTGCAGAACAGGCTTGGCAGATAACGAGCCAATTCTGAAAGGATGAAATGTAACTGGGTACAAGCTTCAAAGTTACAAAAGAATGGATTTTTTCTATTTTTATTTTATTTTTTTTAATGCTTCCATATGTTTCTGACAAGGTACTTTCTTAGGTTAGTAACAAACGGACGGTTACTCTCTTTCCTATTTGCAGAATATGATTAATCCTCTTAAGAGCGTGTCATTCCTTCATCGTTGCCTTCCTAAAAATACTGCAGTAGTATTCTCTAGTTGATTTGAATTTTTCTATCGAAAGGGTTTGTGTGGCAGCAGTGGGTGGGTTGGGTGTTCTCTGACACCTTGAGGTTTTTCTGAAGGTGCAGCCGTCGCGCTCCTCGGCCCCACCGTGGCGATGACTTGGAGAACCCACGCGAGGGCCGTTGCTGGCGTCTCACCGTAAGGAAATCCACGCTTTGTGTTTCCCTCCGAGCTTCGAAGGTACGTGTCTGTGTTGGAGGGTGAAGGGGGAAGGCAAAATACTCCTTGAAAAAAGAATGGAAACCTGTCCCCTGGCGCTGCCGAGCGGGAGCTGGGAGAGGTTTCCAGCTTCTCTCACCGAGACTCGCAACGAAGCACAGCTCTGCACCACCTCTCTTTGTTACTGGGCTGTTCTTTTTATAGCCATAACTATTTTTCATAACGTCGGCAAGAAATATTCTAGCTGGTCTAAATTTAGCCGAGACTGGCTAAAATATTTGTGGAAGCGTGTATCATCCCCATTGATAATAAAGTTTGGTTTAGCCCCGTGGAGTACCAAGTTGTGGCTCTGGGCTGTTCGTTATCCCGCAAATAAATGGTTCTGCTCCTTTTGCCGTGTGGCAACGACGTGATGCGTAGATGAGGGTCTTGATGTAAATGCATCTGAGCGCTGGTGCTCCCTGGCTGGGTCGGAGAAAGCGCTTTCTGGGATGCCCCCCCTGTGAAAAAGCGAGCGGCCCGGGCTCCTCTCCTCTTGAAGAATGAGCAAAGCCAGATAGATGTTTGATTGCGCTCGGAGCCATTTATTAGTCTCGGAGCAGCAATAAACGTTATGGGGGTAAACCTGATTTGGTACATTTTAAAATACCCTTGAACAGATGGGGAACAGTAAAAGCAGAGCATCATTAGTTCTAGGTATTTGCAGAGTTTGCACGTCCCATTAGGGACTCCTGTCATGGCCGGGATAATAGCTTCTGTCTTCTCTGATGTTTTATGGGCCTGAAATTGTACTTAAAACTATAAAGAAAGTGAGCGCGGCGGCTCTTGGCAGGGCGCGGAGTAGCTGGAGATGGGGAATGTCTGCATCCTATTAATGGTGTCACTGACCCTCTTCCAGAGGGTCTGTCGGCTCGGCAAGCCCACTGTCATTCCTGCCTAGCCCAGAACCTCGCTAATTCACCGCGACGTGTCCCGGTGTTCCTGCCGAGCTCTTGGAAGTTGAAGAGCAGCAGGAAAACTTCATTTCTTCTTCTTTTCTCTCTTTTTTTTTTTTTAATTTTATTTACAATGCCTTAAGGCTCTCCTGCTCGCTCTTCGGACCCCGCTGCCGCTCTGAAACGATGCTCTGCCACAGAACTGCTGGGGACCTCGTGAGAGCCACATCAGACCTCCTCAGCCGTTTCCGCTTCCACGTCTGCGATAAGGTCTTTAGTTGCTGAAACTCTGCAAACTTTAGGGACATTCATCATGCTGGGGTTATTGAAGCCAGACTACTGTCAGAGTAAATAAAACATGTTTCCCAGTGCAACTCTAATTATGATTTTTAGCCAGTTGGGTAACGTGCAGAACTTTATTTACAATAAATCTTCCAGTTGCTTGCATAAATGAATGAGATTTCATCACTTGTGACTTAAGGAGCGGGAGAAGTTGATGTGGCTGAATAAATTTAGAGTCTAGGCCGGGCGGGCTGGTGCGTCAGGCGAGCGAGGGAGCAGAGCTGGCTGGTGGTGCCTTCCTGAGAGGGCTCCGATACCTTGAATTTCACCTGGGAGCATAAATATATGTGTGTATATATACACATACACGTGTATCACAGAGACACCTCTCCCTTCAAGTTAGGTTTTTAGAGAGACACCTTAGATCTACCCTGCGTTTTAATGGTGAGTAGGCACAGTATCATCCCACAGACTCCAGAACTTTTGTTTCTCGTTCCAAACCAATAACCTGAGTTTCGGTAACCCAAGTTTGGCCCTTTTTGGTTGACTATATCAATCTGAGGGAGAAGCCTACAGGAGAGGGGCTCTTGGTCAGGAAGCATAGTGATAGGACAAGGTGTAATGGTTTTAAACTAGAAGAGGGGAGATTTAGATTGGATATTAGGAAGAAATTATTTGCTGTGAGGGTGGTGAGACCCTGGGAGAGGTTGCCCCCGAGAAGCTGTGGGGTTCAAGGCCAGGCTGGATGGGGCTTGGAGCAACCTGGTGTGGTGGGAGGTGTCCCTGTCCAGGGGGAGACCTTAGAGGCCCCTTCCAGTCCCGAAAAGCCCCTAAAAGG
>VZRU01005836.1:9240-33692 GCA_013398155.1 Pedionomus torquatus
GATGGCGAAGGTCCCACAGCCTGGATGGTTGTACAGCAGTTCCTGGTGTCGATGGGCTCGGGCAGGGTTTGCTCAGGAATGTGTTCTGTGCGTTTGAAGCTGTTACTTGGTGTGTTTTGGGACACCTGAAGTGATGTTTCCAAATCACTCTCTGGGTGAACCTGGATTATCTGAAAAGGAACTGCTGGTGGGCAGTTGTCATACTCCATCCTGGATCGTATCCACGCATCCCTCATGTGCGAATTTGGCTAATGATGTTATATGCTAGATAATTATTTTTTTTTTAAGTTGTAGATCATTTGGTTGCTATTAACCTGTATTACAAAATTTTTTGCCCACAAGAGAGAAATAAGGTCCTGAGAAAATAAATGAAGTTTACAGAGAGAACATAAGGGAGAGTTAACGCTCATGATTCATTTGGGTAGCTGCACTTTGGAATTATCTTCTCCTTCCCACACATGAGTCATTCAATTGGTATGATGTCTTTTTCCAAAAATCTTGATGAGTTTTGCTGCATGGGAATAAAAGTTATGATACTGACATTTATTTATTTATTTATTTATTTGCTTATTCTTCTTGCAGAATTCGGTGTTCATTTAGCAGAACTGACTGTAGATCCCCAGGGAGCTCTGGCCATCCGTCAGGTGAGTTTACCTGGAACTCTAGATTTTTGATTTCTAGAAAGAATTTTGATGGTTGTTTCCTTGGTTTTTAAAATATTCTCTCATGATCTGGGTGAAAAATCTGAGGTAGCTTTCTATTACTGCTTCTCCATTCTCTTCTACATTTCTCTAGAGTCATTATTTTCTCTTTCAATTCAGGTGTTTTATATATATATATACCTTTTTTGAAAATAGTGCTTTTTGCTCCATGCGTTGCATCTGTTGCTTGATGGACAACCATCAGTTCATCTTTTTACTCCTGTAGCTTTTATCCATTTTGCAACAATTTTTTGTGTTCTTGGCAAGCCCTGTTGCCCCTCTAGAAGCAGCCTGATGGGATGGGAGACTGAGCAAATGGGGCGGGGGTGAGGCTCGCTGTGGTTGCAAGATCTGTTACTGATTCTTGACCTCTCTTCCAATGCAGCTTGCCTCTGTCATTTTGAAACAGTATGTGGAAACTCACTGGTGTTCTCAGTCAGAAAAGTTTAGACCTCCAGAGACCACAGAAAGGGTAAGATTTGGTTTCGTGTTGTCTACTTTGAGACACTTTATCCATCAAGAATATTAATTTTGTAGGTGGTTTAAAAAGTGCCAGTGCTCTTATGAGGATCAATGGCTTCAGTCAAGGTTTTCTGATGTTTTCCACTTTGAAAAATCTGTTTTCAGTTGCTTAACACAAGACTTGAGAAGCTTGGGCCAATTTCTGTAGGCTGAAAAGTTCAGCTATAATGTTTCTGCTGCTCTAAAAGCAAGACTAGAAGGAAGCTGCTTTATGAGTTTTACAAGTACTGATTCTGGCAGTCCTTTTCCAGAAATCTGCTAAATGTTGGGTTTTTTTGAGCTTGGGCCTTGAAGGCTGTTTTCCCATGACAAATTTTGGTTGAAAGGTCTACTGGGTTTCTATAAAAATGTGTTCAGTAGGATTATCTAACAGCTGGAAGGGTTGGAGATTCTAGCCCTTTGCCACTTTGTTTACTAGATCATCTAGGATACGATTCAGCCTGTCCAGAGATAGCTGCTTGAAATAGATCTTGTGAGTTCTGCCCCACAAGTGCTGGCTGGCTTTTCCTGGCCCTTCAGGGTTGGGTGACTTGTTCTTGTTTACTAACATCTTCCAAAGTAAGCAATTGTAGTCTCTGACACTGGATCTGGGATTTATCTCGGCGAACTCTGGATGTCTTCCATGTAGATATCCACATCCTAGCTGATTGCAGCGGTGAGTTCCTTCTGTCTGCTTGGCCGAGTGCTCTGTGCAGAGAGTGCTGTGTTAAAACTCACCATGCGGTTGCCATAAAAGAATTACGGGCTGTAGTGCAAGGTTGGTTTGTCTCATGAGTATTCATTTTGTAAAAGCAATATTCAATCAATATGAGGATAAAGTCACAGGTACAAAAAATTTATTAAATTGTTTTATGACTGGGGATCCGTTTTGCTAAATAATGTTATTCTCAACAGGCAAAAGTTGCCATTAGAGAGCTCCTCCCCAATGGGCTGAGAGAGTCGATCAGCAAAGTGCGCTCGAGCGTGGCTTACGCAGTTTCAGCAATAGCCCACTGGGACTGGCCCGAAGCCTGGCCTGAGCTTTTCAATCTCTTGATGGAGATGCTGGTTAGTGGAGACGTGAACGCAGTGCATGGAGCCATGAGAGTGCTCACAGGTACGTGTGTGCCAGAGCCTTGGCAAGGATAATGGAGAAAGTGGTTTAGGCTTTTCCTTAGCACAGTATCCTATCACTTTTCACTCCAATTAAAGAAATGGGAATTTGCTGCTTCTCTTCTCCTGGGTCTGATGCCTTTGGTTGAATTGCACACTCAATAAATGTCATGAAAGCTGAAGGAGAAGGTTCTGTGCTACAGGTTTATAGCTCAGAAGGAACTTGGATTGTAACACTCTGTTTTCCATATAATCGCAATTTTTAGCGTGGTATTTTTCTGCTTGCCTTCAAAGACTGCCATGGTAGCACTGACACTGCCCTAGTCAAGTATCACTCAAGGCGTTTCCCGTATGCTTAATGTTTCCCAAAGATTCTCTTGCTGCTGTTGCCTACAAATTTGTTTTCTTACAAGAACTTCCCTTGTTTTGCCACTTTACAGAATTTACACGGGAAGTGACAGACACACAGATGCCCCTTGTCGCTCCTGTTATTCTTCCAGAGATGTACAAAATTTTCACAATGGCAGAGGTATGCTCTTCACTGTGAAGTTGGTGTGAATGGCATGGGTGGGGGTGTTTCTTGGAGCAGAGAAGCTCCAGGTTTAATGGTTCAGCTGTACAGTAGTATGACTAAGACTTGCACAATATTCTTGATGTGATAGTTGAGGGCAAGTAATGTTTCAACAAGAAATGTTGGGGCCAGTGATAAAATGAAGAGAATCAACTTAAAGCCAAAAATAAATAGAATTAATATAAACTTAAAGAAAATAAAATTATCTTTTATTCCTGATCTATTATCTAAACTTTTTTCTAGGTGTATGGTATTCGCACAAGGTCACGTGCAGTGGAGATATTTACCACGTGTGCCCATATGATCTGTAATATGGAGGAATTGGAAAAGGCAAGAGTTTAACTTACTCTATGACATTCACTGAACTCAAACTGAGCAAGACTCTAAATAATCGTTAATATGAAAATGAAGTGTTGGGGAATTATATACTCTGTCAGCTGTGATTCTGGGGAAGAGGGTGCCATTTAATACATGTGAAGTGGCTAACTCCCTGCTTTACATGCATGCCTTGATACTGAGGCTTGGTCTCCATAATTAAGTCTAACTTCCAACATATCAACAGATGTCCTTGGAGCAGCTCAGAGGGAGGGCAGCAGCGTGGGGAGGAGACAGGGTCATATCTTTGGTTGGAAATCCCGGTCGTAGCTTCCAGGTGAAACGTGTCCTGATGAACTGCCAGGCCTTGGCCATCTGGGTTACAATGGGTATTTTTTTGGCCCTTGGGTGAGGCAGTGTGTGTAAGCTCCTGAAACTTCTTCAGTTGCTTTAGCGTGCATGTCAGCCTTTCGTTCCGAAAGGGGTTGTGGAAACCAAACAAAACAAGATGTTAGAAGAAGAGCTGTTAAGAACGAAGCACTCTGCAGTTAAGCAGAGTCTCCTGTTGGGCAGTGAGCACATCTGCATTTTAGACAGCCTTTGGCAAATGGGTTTCCCAGCAGTCCCCAGAAATTAATTGTACTTTTTGACTTTTTTGGGGGTGAGGATAGGAAAGGGTGGCTCTCACTCTAGTGGCTGGTTGTTGCTGAGTGGCTGGATCTGCTGTTTCCTCCCTGTTTGCACAGGGAACAATTCAGGGCAGCCTTTTGGGAAGTTCTGGTAATTCACCGATTGTGTACTGCACCGACAAGGTCACTTATGCAATAATATCATGCAGCTGGTACCAGTATCCAAAAGATAGTAGTAGCTTCCCACTGGAGGCGGACTGAAAGTGTTCTTTACATGGTATACAAAACTTTGTCTATTGAAATTTGACTTAAAAAAAAAAAGAAAAAGAGGCAATCTTTTCATAAATTGCTACGGTGACATTTCATAGTTGATTTAAAGATACAGCTTTATTGTCTTGCTATGGAATTATGAGAAATATTCTCAATAAAATTATTTTTATCCAGTATTACTTGCTCTGCCAAACACTGCTTATGGAGCACTTTGACATCTGGAAAAATAATTACTACATTTTCCTGGGAAGAATCATGATGGTAATCTTCAGGCCAGCTGTTGATACTCAGTTCTCAAAGAGCTTGTTTGCTTTGGTGGAGGGTGGCTCAGGGTGAGCATAAATGCAGTCGTTGGGGCTCGGTGTAATAGCTGGTGGCGGGGTGTTGTCACCCCAGGTTTCTTTTGTAGCCTGGGGGATGCCCGGTGGCAGGGTGTGGGGCATGATTCATCTAATCAAATGGAAGAGCCTCTTTAGGAGGATGTGCACTGCTCCAGAGACTCTCCGGACCTGATTGTCTGGATCTCTCTGGAGAGTCTGAAGTGACAGCTTAGTTGTAGGTGTGTGATTTGTGGCAGTCTGTGCTGTGCAGTATTGAAGGGTGGGATTCAGCTGAGCTTAGTTCCTTAGTTCAGCTGAGCATGAGGAGGGAGCTAAAGTGGTGTCTGAAACAAGTTTTTCCTGTGACTTTGCAGCATTCTACAGTTGTCATGTGTTTCACTTCAGTTTTGTAGCAGGAAAGTGCAATTTCTGTTGCTTCTGGTGCTTTACTTCTCAGAGGTGAGGGTTCTGTATCTAGTGTTCACCTCTGCTTCCATTGATTGTAAACAGGGTGCAGCCAAAGTCCTGATTTTTCCCGTGGTGCAGCAGTTCACAGAGGCCTTTGTTCAGGCCCTGCAAATACCTGATGGACCTACATCAGACAGCGGCTTTAAGATGGAAGTCTTAAAGGTAAGTGACTTTAGACTGGATAAATAAAGAATGGAATGCCAACACACTGTCAGATGTGCTGGAAAACAGAGAAACCGGAGTGCCTGTCACCTCTCCTGGTAACACTGTTGTTATGTGAAGGTTTTTTGCTCCCAGCACCATATAACACTGAAAGAAGTTGTTCTGCCTTTGCTGAAGACACCTGTGATGAAATCTATAGGGATATGCCCATAAAGTGATCCATAGGGATTGATCTGTCCAAGGACAAGGACTTTTTATCCTTGTCATTTGCTGGTCTAAGGCATCTTGGATGCATCTTGTTTGGATGCTGTACTCAGCTGTCTGTTCTAAAGATGCTGCAGTGAAGTTTTAAAAGCTTGTTATGTGCGGTTGCTTTTCTAGAACTTGCCTGCTCTTTAATGCTAGATGATATCCCTAATAGGGAGATGGGGAGTCTTTATATTCTCCTGATCTCCTGGAGAAAGACAATTGGGTTGCAGAGCTCCATGCACGTGTCGCTCAGTGCATGGGGCCAAGAGTGCCAGCGTAGGTGTGGAGATGCCTTCAACAGCTGGGAGAGCACTAGAGTTCTAGGCTGTGCTGCCTGCAACATGGGAGAGGAAAGAAAACTCAAAACCAGGAGTTGCAGAATCAAATCCAGATCTTTCGTTGGCTTGCATGTGTGCGCTGGGGTAAGCAAGACATGGGTCACAGCGTAGAGGCTTCTGCAGACGGATGGCTGAGGCCCATTCTGCTGCGTTCTCTGAAGAAAACAATAAGGAAGAATCACCGAAGCCAAGCATCCAGAGTTTTTCATAATGACCTGCTTTGTGCTGGAGCCATGAAAATAAGAGCTGGGAAGATGCTCTGGTATTATACAAACTACCAACTGCTGAGTTCTTTGTTGCAGAACTTGTTTTTTCAGCCTTGTTAAAGGCAGCAGTTCCCTGGCGGTGGCATCTCTGTCACAGCTTAGGAAGGAGTTGCAGGTATCGTATGCTGGAAACAGCTGGAGGTTGCTTCTTGCTGTGCAGCACCAAAGGGAAGGGAGTTTGGGGTAGGATGTTGGCAGAGACTGTCTTGCAGGTTTTTCTTTTCCACTGGCTGTGCACTGGATCACTCGGACATTAATGTATAGGGATGCTGATGTGCAGGGGATGCTCTGAGGTACTCTGCAGGGTGCAGTCTCAATTTGAACGGGCTGCAGCTTGGGAATGTCTGATATTTCAGGTATATACATTGGGAAGTGTAATGAGTAGTAGTTTTCAGCATGCACGGAAAGCAATTGTAATTGATAGTTTTTCTCTAACCATAGACCACTTCTGTTCTTGTTACACTCCTACATTCTGCAGCCTTTTTTGTTATTTACGTAACAGCACTTAGAGGAATTGGAGCTCTTTGTACTTGCGTGTCTGCACTGATACACAGCAGTAGTCTTCTGAAAGATGATGACAGGCTGGGAGAGCGTTTGAGGAACTGTCATTGTGTTCTTGCTCTGTCCCTTAATTGTGTGTGGGCATCTGTCTTTGGCCGCTGCTGGGCAGGTGCAACACAAGAGAGGATTTTGGTCTGAATACACTGTTGGGTGGTATTGCTGGCAGCAGAAAATCGTATGGATTTAAACAGTAAATTCAGGAGATCTGTTGCTGCTGAGTGCTGTGTAGAGGCTTTTATGAAGAGATGGGTATTGTGGCTGTTCACTGAGGGCAATTTGTGCTTTTGTCACTTAAAATTTCTAGGCAGATGATACCAATTTTCTAAGGGAAAAGGGATTCAGGTGACAGACCCATAAATTGCCTTCCCTTCCAGAAAAGTGGATTTTATAGTCATTGTAATGCAGAAGTAAGAGACCTCAAGGGATTAGTTGAGCCAGCTCTACAGATGAGATCATTACAGGAACCCCTTGAAATGCTGATGCAGTGGAGGAGGGAGTTGAGACTTTCTTCATTTTCAACCAGATGCAAACTCAGTCCCACCTTTTTTTCCCTTAATGAAGTGCTATGCAGCAAGTGACAGGAAGATTTTTATTTTTTTTCCTCCCCTGTCTCTTGCGAGCTTTGCACTCCAAGGTTTGTGGAGTTCTTGGTGGAAATCAGGGGCAGCCCTGACCTAAAATGCCTTGCTTTCCATCTGAGAATGTTACGCAGGGCAGCGTTGAAACCTGTAACGAATAATACTGAAGTGTGTGCGTGTGCCTGATCCGCTGGGACAGTGATTCTGGGAAGAGGGTAGGGAGGTTGGATCCCATTGTGGCAAACCACTGATTGTTAATTTGCCCCCGGTCTTTCTGAGTGTAGTTACGAGTGTAGAAGCAGTGTATCAGAAAGCTGGTACGTGTAACTCAAGGAGATGGGAGGTTTGGCCACAGCAAAACCCACGAGGTCTAGAACAAAATACCAGCAGTGTCGTGTATTGCTCTGTTGTTTGCTGCTTTAGCACGAATTCAATTGCTGACATCTCTGAGGATGAATGAGTTGCAACTTAAACGATTCTTGAATCCCAGTTCCAACATCGCTGTTGAACTATTGATTGTTTTGAGAGAAACAGTGATTGAACATGATGAGTAACTGAGTTAAGGTGAATCTCCCAGCGAGGGAATACGAGCAGGATGTACTTGGTATGCAGTAACTACATTAACAGCACCAGTTGGCCAGCAGTCTGAAGTATCTCACAACCTTGCTGTAGTGCTGCTTTGCTTACGCTTAAAATCTGCTCCTCTGACACCTGTATATTAGGTGGGTCCGAAAAGCTAAGCTTATCAACTTTTGTTGTTGGAACAAATTATTAGTTGCAAAAAATAATTGCTACTACCCTCTGTGTTCTTGCATGGAAGACAAAGCGGCAGCTGTGTCTGGGGGGCGAATTTCCTAAACTTAGGAGCAAAGTACATCCCCTGCACCTCCTGCACTCGTAGCTTTAACATGCCCTCCTGCTGCTCGCTGGTGTATTATTTTTTTTAAGCTTTTTATCCACAAATTTAAGATTTTTACTTGTGTCTTTAGGCAGAGAAGGTCGTGAAGCAAGAAAAGGATTTAATACAGAGTGACTTTAAGGAGATGCCGAGCACTTAGTGGAGATGTGGTTGGGTGTTTGCTTGTGCAGTAGCTGGAGGGGACTGGGGAGCTGCGGGGTTGCTCCCCCAGTGGTGTTTTTTGCTGTCATGGTGTGGTGACTCGGGCTACAGGTGTGGAAGCAGCTGGTTATTGCCTGGTTCAGCCATTAAACATCCTGCTTGGGGAGCAGCTTGACTTTGCTCTGAAAAGAGATGGGTAAGAATTTTCTTGGAGGACTTAATAGGTGGGGGCTGGCAGAGAAGGAGGTGAGGTCTGGGAAGCAGTTCTTTCAGCTCAGAGAAGCGGTGGGAATTGGCAGAATGAAAGGCCAGGGGTTGAAGTACATTTGACAGGAGAGAGCGCTCTTGGTTTAATGACTTGCATTGCGGGAAAGTGGTGAACTTGCAAATGCTGCTTTCTGCTGCTAGAACTGCAGAACTATTGAATGGAAAATCTCTCTTACCCACTCCAGCAGCGTTTTCCTGCAAGGTTTTCTTGGCATGTAGCTTAGAGAAACTTGTAGGGGGTTCATAAGCAATGGCATGTGTCTTTAGATGCTACAGGAACATTCTCTTGAGGTGCTGCTGTGGCCATAGTCAGGGTCTTGAGTTGGCAGCAGTTCTGCAGACCAGGGTCAGATCCTCTGCCAGCACCTGCATAAACTTCTTTTCTTTTTCAGAGGGTAGTTTTTGTCAGCAGGTTGCTTCTGTAATGCTTCTGTTACCTCCCAGATTAATTCTCAAACTTCTCGTCTGGATTATTTCTGTCTGTCTGCTCTTGACAGACACAGTGGCCACAATATAGATATTAGGATGCTGGGTTTTTCCTGAAAGGTGAATTATTCTTGTTTTATTTCTGTTAATGTACCCAATGCTACAGACCAACTAACTGGATGAACTGTTCAGTTTAGTATTGGGTGAGTAGAAGCAAACCTAGACCCATGTGTCTTGCAGAAGCTGCCAGTCAGGCAGTTGGAGGGGTTCTTCTGTACCCAATATAAAATATCTGGAGCTGTGCCCCTGCAGGAGGAGAATGGTGTCTGTTGAGTGGAGTGAGAGCTCTCCGACTCTTGCAGGGTCTCAAAAGCTTTCTGGCAAGCAGCAGTGAAAGGGCTCCTCTCGTTCGGGGTGATCAGCTTCATGAAGCCCCAGGCAGAGTGTGTTGTAGAGCTGCTGGGCTGGCACAGCTGCCCGCGTCAGCAGCTCACAGCGGGGAGAGAACTGATGGGTTGGGTGTTTCCATCTGCAGCTGTTCCCTGGATTTGCAACTGGATAGTTTGCACGTGTAGAAATGTGGGAAATATTCTGTGGTCTGGTGTCACTTGCTAATAGGGTTAATTTTCTGGGACAAGAGAACTTCCAGGTGGTGATTGTATCCAGACAGCGCTGTGATGTGCTGCTGATCAGAATTGATGCCTTACCCCCAAATTATTGCACTGTCTTTGTTTCCAGAGTGGTACATCTCGTGTTATCCCTTTGTTTTCCTGCAAAAGAGCAAATATGAAGAGAACCTGATTGTCAGAGTTTGTGCAAGTGAGGGGAGCCTGGTCAGGAGGGAGAGGAGGAGACCTTGGTGGCAGGAAGACATTGGATGATCTCTGTTGTTAATTAAACAGCAGTCCGTGATTTGGGTGTTTGTTGCTGGTTTTCCCGATCTCACTTCTGATAGATATTCTTTTTTGTTCCAGGCTGTGACAGCACTTGTGAAAAACTATCCAAAGCACATGGTTTCGTCAATGCAGCAGATCCTGCCCATTGTCTGGAACACCCTTACGGAAAGTGCCGCGTTATATCCTTTGTAGCCGGTGGTTTTAGCGTGACTAGAAGAAGACAAACTGTCTGGTACTTAGTGATGACCTGGACACAGTTGAAGAGCACGGTACATGGAGCTGTACCAGAATATAGGTGTCTGTGGTGTAGGTGTGAAGTCTTCAGGTGAAGGAGAATCTACAGCAGCGCTGCTTACACTTGCTGCTGAAGTCGATCTGCCTCCTGAATTTTACAACAGTCATCACTTTGCTGCACGATCTGCCACGTTAAAGGGGTTCTTTGGGTAGTTTTCCCAGTACTTACAACCCGTAGTCTTTCTGTATGGTTAATCCAAATGTTGCTTTTTTTAGCCTGTTAAAATGAGACAGTAATTGTAGAACACCGAACCTTCTTGTAGCTTTTTCTGAATTTTTAGTATAAACAGCAGTGTTGGACACTGTTATAATAGCATAAGTGTTGACTGAGCTTTTCATCCCTAATTTAATGACTGTTTTCCCAGAGATCATAGAGCTGGACATTTTTATATCAAGGCTGTTTGCGTAGTCTTGTGTTTCAGAATCCTGCTGCGTATCAGGTGATAGGCTTTCGTAGAGTGAAAATGGGCAGCGAGACCATAAATGTAGCCTTAGTCCTGGAGCAAATAGAGGCTGTCTAGTTTCAAGGTCAACTGGTTTTTGAGTTTTTTTTAGAAACCTGTTAAAATACAAGGAGTAAAATTTTGTATGGTGTATATCTCCCTCTCCTGGCCTTTGTTTGCAAAAAGGGAGTGTCTTGTCTTGTCTTTTCTTCCCTTGTGTTTGCTGTGGTGTTTGTTGGACCTTCAGTTTGCCATCCCCGGAGAACTTCCTTCCTTGTCACCCCCAGGTTAGTTTTTTGCCGCTGCCTGGGGTTTGAGGCAGTGGAGAGGCCTGAGGAGGAGCAGACAGAAGGGAGCATGTGGGGTCGTGGGCTCCTTACCCTTTTGCAGTGGTGAAGCCTTGAATTGGCTCATTGTTCCCTGGAAAGGGTTGGGTCTGAGTGCTTCCATGCTTGTGGAATCTGGGAGGATTTAGTTTAAGTGAATCAAGTGATCTGAAGGCCAGGCTGGATGGGGCTTGGAGCAACCTGCTCTACTGGGAGGTGTCTCTGCCCAGGGCAGGGGGGTTGGAACTCCATGATCTTTAAGGTCCCTTCCAACTCTAACCATTCTGTGATGATGAAGAATGTACTGAAGTCATCTTAGAAGTTGGGCAGTGGACAAAGCGAGGAGCTCTGGGGCTTCTCCTTGCATTGAAACACAGGACTGTTTGTAAAACCTAGGATTTTTTTTTTTTTAAGAAAGAAAACTTCCCTGGTTATCTGGAATTTTAAGATAGTAACAGATTAATTCCTAAACAGATGCAGTTCTTTAGAAACATGCATATTTCCTTAACTCCATCCACTTATGTAAGAACAGAAGTAAATTACACAGAAGAGGTGGAGGACCCTGTGGATTCTGATGGTAAGAACTTGTTAAACTGGACTGTTGCCTTCCCTTTTGAGGAGGAATGGACTGGCCTAATTTTATTGATGTCAAAACAGTGACTAACACACTGCAGGAGATCACGCTCAAAGGTACATTTATGTGGTGAGAACAGTGTTTGTCAGTTCTTTGCAAGTTACATGTGATTGCGGTCAATGAAGCTATGCAATTTAAGTTTTCTAATGACTCAAGGAGTGAGTTTTTCAACAATTTTGAGGTAAGAGTAATAGGACAAAGGAAAACCGAACAGCTTTTAGGTGGAGCTTGCTCACTTGTAATGAGGGATGCATGGTGAGGTGGGAAGAGAGCAGAAAGTGATGATGTCAGACGTCCTCTGGGGGCTGCTGCTGCCCTTGCTAGTCCAGCAGTAAGAATGAACATTATCTCGTCAGACAAACTAACTTGTTGTAGTTACATTTGCCACCCACTTATGCCTTTCTGTATGGTAGCGTATTCACTCATGGGTTTTATTTTTGCTTCTGCCTCTCTGTATGTTGGCATATTCAGTCATGTTCTCTTTTTTTCCTCCCTCTTCTCCCTTCTTTGTTCAGGTGAAGTTTTGGGCTTTGAAAACCTGGTGTTCAGCATCTTTGAATTTGTTCATGCCCTGTTGGAAAACAACAAATTTAAGAGCACAGTGAAGAAGGCTTTGCCGGAGCTGATCTATTACATCCTCCTTTATATGCAGATCACAGAGGAGCAGGTGAGCATGTTTGTCTTGTGTAGGATGCAAATAAGAGATGGAAAGCGGCTGATGTCCTGGGAAGAGTTTCAGTTTGTGGAAGCAGCCGCAATTGAGTAGGCTGTTCTGTCACTTTGTTGTACCAGGAGCGCACAGGAACATCCAGGTGTTCCTGGATGGGGTAATGTGGACAGCAAATCTCAGAACCATGGAATGGTTTGGATTGGAAGCGACCTTCGGAGATGGTCTAGTCCAACCCCCTGCCAGGGGCATCTTTCACTAGATCAGGTCGTTCAAAGCCTTGTCTGGCTTGACCTTGAACACTTTCAATGATGGGGGGACCCACAACTTCTCTGGGCAACATACTCCAGTGTCTCACCACCAGAGTAAAGAATTTCTTCCACACATCTAATCTAAATCTGCCTTCTTACGGTTTAAAACTGGCCTGGTAAAAAATTCCTTTCCATCTTCCCTGTCACCCTCTTTATACATTGAAAGGCTGCAATAAGGTCTCCCCAGAGCCTTCTCTCCAGGCTGAACATCCCCAACTCTCTCAAGCTTTTTTCCTTCATTCCTTCATGAAAGGATTATGCTGTGAATATGAGGATTATCACACTGAAAGGGACAGCCAGGGTTCTGTGATAGTGAAAAGATTGTGTTAGGAGTGTGAAATAATCCGTATGGAAATTCTACACGGCTCCTGGCCTCCCGGGCCTGACAGACATCATCTTTTTCTCTTGTTTAGGTAGACATGCATAAAGCTGGGCACTCTGTTAAAGATTTATCCGCTTTTCCTGTTCCTCATTTATAAATAACACAGTGTAGCATTGATTCCAGGTCAGTTGTTAGTTCTGTCGAATTTTGATCTCAAATGAGGAGCAGAAGAACAAGATGAACAGAACGGAGAGGTGCTTCTTCTCAAAGGTTTCTCCAACAGAATAGAAGAAACATCAGTTGAAAATGGCGACTTCTTATGGCAGAGAAAAAAAATCTGTTTTGCAAAACTGACATTACTGGAAATAGAGAAGCTCCCTTTTACCTCTGGTGTTCTGAGTTCTTCATTCACCCTGTCTCCTTGTCTCTTTCCTATTTCAGATAAAAGTTTGGACTGCAAATCCTCAACAGTTTGTGGAGGATGAAGATGATGATACTTTTTCCTACACAGTGAGGATCGCTGCACAGGATCTGTTGCTGGTATGAAATGCGTTCCACGTTTAGGTGCAACCAGAGTAATAATAACAAATAATGCACCTAGCTTCATGAATGGCACTTGGAGAGAGGATCAATTTGTAGAAATCTATACAAACAGGCGTTACCATTTCCTCCCGCACAGGCTGTGGCTGCCGATTTCCAGAATGAGAGTGCGACTGCTCTGGCTGCAGCAGCTACAAGACACTTACAAGAAGCTGAGCAGGCGAAAAACAATGGGGCTGAGCACTGGTAAGGAGGTGGGCAGCAGGGAATGACACTGAAGGGCAAGCTCCTCTGGGTGTTGGGTTCAGCACATGAATCCCTTTTTTTGGTGTGTGACGTTGCTGCTGATGGACAAGGACCAAATCTGAGAAGGAGAAAGAGGAAAGTACAGCAGGTCTTGAGCCAGGTTGCAATTTTTAATGTTACGTGGGGATAGGAGGTGAGAGCTCAACTGCAAGAATCCCAATTGTGTTCTGTAACTGTTCTCTCTTGTTTACTACTTCAGTGTTTACATTTATTTTGAATATTAGTGTCAGAGTAGCCTCTCTGTTTAGTGAGAAGCAACTGAATGTCAGAGGAACTGGATATTGAGTCCCTGTCTGCCTTAATTGTATAAGTTTTAAAGTACGTTATTTGCTTCACAAATAAAACCAAGGAAAAGCAGTATTTGCCTGTAACCCTATTTTATCATAATTAACATGCATTAATACAAAAAGAGACATTTTTAAACCTTTAATTTACAAGATATCACTGTGTTTTTGCACGCAGAGCAATCAGGCAAGGCACAGCTGGTGATGTAAGCCTTCACAGAAAACCTCATTTCTTTTTTTATTAAGGAAACAAATTGGTACAAGAAGTAGTAATTATTCAACAGGTATTTTAGAAAATGATTGAGGATGCTGCTGTGCTCGGGGAGTTTCCAAGCCCCCAACTTGCAGAGTTTTGCCAATGTTTCTTTCATTGCTTTTTTAAATTCTCTTCTTTGGGATGAGGAAAATAGTTCAACCAAAAAAATTGTAAAGGTCTCGCTTCAGAATGTTTATTTATTTATTGAGGTGACAGTGGTGGAAAAACCTCTGAAAAGGCATCCAAATCCTTTTGCAGGTGGAAAATACACGAAGCGTGTATGCTGGCCCTGGGCTCTGTGAAGTCGATTATCACAGACAGCGTGAAGAACGGTAGAATCCATTTTGATATGCACGGCTTCCTGACAAACGTTGTTCTTGCAGACCTCAACCTTTCAGGTACGTCGGGCCTTGTCACCAGAATAACTGCTGAGTGCCAGCCCTTGGAAATCTCTTCCGAACAGCAGTCGCAGCTGTGTGTGTGTGGGGCTGCGCAATGCAGTTGTGCACATTGCACGTGTGAAAGAGCATCATCTTACCCTGTGACCACGCTGCCAGGTCTAACGTAAGCCCTTTAAACGTGGGATGCTGCTTTCAGTTGAAATCACTGTGGGCTGGATGCTTGAACCTGTAGGACTTGGAGATGGAAGGAAAATTGCTTGGGGAGCTTGTGGGGAAGAGCTGCTCTGTTGTCTGGTACCTGTTTCTGGGAAAGACACCAGTAGAATTCCTGCAGCCCCAGACCAGCTCGTGTTCTTTACTGGTCATAGCACATGAGTTCAGAGAGTTACTCCTGGCTGAGTGGTATCTGTTACTGGGAGCTCTGCAGGCTGCTGCTTTCTGTGGTACCTTATCAATGTGTGGGGAAGTCAAAGTAGTTGTTGACAGTTAGACCTCAAAAGTTCTTGCAAGTAATTAAAATGTGTTTAAGAAGTTTAAGCCAACATGAGCGTTATTGGTGAGTCCACATAAAGTTGTGTTGGTGCAGAAAAATTGCTGGATGCTTTCATCAAAGAAACATTTATACAGAATGTTACAAAGAAGGTTTTTTCTTTTTTTTGAGTTACTTTTGAATGAAGAACCAGTGTGCAAAGTGTTTAATACTTATAAAAACAAGATGAACCAGCCTCATATATTCACACACACTTCTGTACGTGGTATTGGGTTGTAAATGAGCTGGTATGCTCTGGTAATTGCTCCTGGAGTCATTATGTAGGTAGTTCGCACAGATGTCCATTTAATGCTCAGCAATGGTAATAAGGCAAAGGAATCCTGCTTTTTGGAATGCTCAGAAAAGAAAGCTTTTCTTTTGCTGTACATCTCACTGGACTTTTATATGTCCTTATCTGCAAGTTAATACTCGCAGGAGTATAAATAATGGCAGTAAAGATGCTGAGAGCTAAAGTGCATTACCTGTTTGAGGGTAGCCTAAATAGAGAAGGATACCGTCAGCCTGAAAGGGCAGAAAGGTGCGATAAGGATACCTCCTACCTTCAGAAGTGTGAACAGGTGAGTAGATAATGGGCATTCACTGGTTCTCTGGTGCTGTTGAGCATTGTGTTCTGTAATTACAAGGCAATGGCTAGAAACTAAGAGAAGTAGCTGTGAAAGCTCCGTGTACACGGGCTGTTTCTTGAATTCTTTCCCTGGAGCTCCCGCTCTTTGCTGCTGTTGGGGACAGAATATTGAGTCAGGTGAACGGGACTCACTGAAAAGGCCTTCATGATCACTAACACATGTATTGCTGTATTGATGAGAGAATTCAAGCGTAACTACTTGAGGGGGAGAAGTCTCTTTGTTTTAAAACAAAGAAGAGTTTATTTTTTTTTTTAAATAACTAAAAAGAAACTGGATTCTGCCCATCAATAAAAATTCTTTGTATGCCTGTGTGCTGGCCTTCTGTGTCACATCTTACAGTTTTCCTACTGGGATGACAAGATTTTGGATACCAGATGGAAGCAACTATCATTTCAAACGCATAAAACTTACTCTAGCACCCCTGGGGTGCTCTGTTCTGTTTCAGTGTCTCCGTTTCTCCTGGGCCGCGCTCTGTGGGCCGCCAGCCGTTTCACAGTGGCCATGTCTCCTGAGCTCATCCAGCAGTTCCTGCAGGCTACCGTCAGTGGTCTGCATGAAACCCAGCCTCCTTCTGTCCGGATCTCTGCAGTCAGAGCTATCTGGGGGTAAGGAAACTCTTGAGATATTCCAAAGGAATATCTGGACTAAATTACACTTATAAACTGGTGCGTTAAAATACCGATATTTCTGTATAGACTGTGGAAAGTATTTGCTTTCAATTAATAAATGTCAACTTATAAAGTGTAAGCAAGCAGGCTTAAATTAGAGTAACTAATGAAGAATATGAAGTTGAAACTCAAGGTTGGCTAAAATAAAATGCTATAATGGATACAGTCCCAAAGAGAAGCAGAACTAGAACCCAATGGAAGGGATAACAATGAAACCAAGATTACTCCTGGTCAGTCACAAAGGGGGCTGAATGACTGGATACAGGCCTGTGGAGCAAATCCCAACAATAAGGGAGGTGGTGTGTTGGCTCCTGTTTTTGTAAATAACTTTCAAAAAGAAAAAGAGGAAGATCTGATGTACTGACCCCAGTGTGAAAGTTGGACGTCGGTTTAAAAACAAACGCACACAGAAACCACAGAAGAGCTGCTCTTCCCCACTCCCCCAAACCACCTTGCCTTCTGTTTGCACTGAATGATAGTGAATAAACTTAGCTATTCCTCCAATTGCTTTTTTCTTCCCTAGCTCACTTGTAGAATGTGGTGATTAAAGACGTTGTAAGCAGTGAGTCTCTTTCTTAGATTCTTTTTACCCCTCAAGGTTTATTTTCTCCATCACTGGGCAGCTCTTAAGAGAGAATTCTTGCTAAAAGGCAGTGGAAGCTTTTAACGTCACTTGGCTCGACTCCTGTGAAGCGTTGGGGATGGAGTGAGGAGGGAGGACAGCTGAGATCAAGGAACAGTAGTGGACTGATGGGGAAGAGTTCTAGAGGAGTGAACTAAAGCAAAAAGTGTAGGTGGGGTGAAATAACCCCTTGTGTGTCATCTCGTGTTAAATGTATAAATCACTGTTTTGTATCACAAATTTCTTGCCCAGCTACTGCGACCAGCTGAAGATCTCCGAGAGTACGCACGTATTGCAGCCTTTCCTTCCAAGCATCCTGGATGGATTGATCCACTTGGCAACTCAGTTCAGTTCAGAAGTCCTGAACCTGGTGATGGAGACGCTCTGCATCGTCTGCACGGTGGACCCAGCGTTTACAGCAAGCGTGGAGAACAAAATCTGCCCCTTCACAATTGCAATATTTCTGAAGTACAGCAATGGTATGTGTTCAAGTTATGCTCTCAGAGTGCAGTTGTTTTTGCTACTGAATCCTGCTGCTGAAAGCTTAATAAATGATAATTAGAATTGAATATTGATTCATTCAGAGGTAAAGCTGGAAGGGAAACCTGCCCCTTTGCCTATTCAAAAGAGCGGTAGGAAAAACTGAGGTGTGTTTGTTAGTATGTGTTAGTAAATGCTCCTTTCTCTGTCTAGATCCAGTTGTTGCTTCTCTTGCCCAAGATATCTTTAAGGAGCTCGCTCAGATCGAAGCCTGTCAGGGCCCGATGCAGATGAGGCTCATACCAACTCTTGTCAGCATCATGCAGGCGCCTGCAGACAAGATCCCGGCAGGGCTCTGTGCGGTAAGTGCTACATGGGCGCAGCTGGAGAAGATTCCCTCTGCTTTGACATGCAGGAGGGCTGCAAAGAATAGGCAGGTTGGTTTTAAACTGCTTTGGAACAATGACTCGGGTCATTGGTAGAAGTTTCTTTGTGGAGAGGAGGCAAAGGGCAGGGGAGGGGAGATGCTTCAAAAATTAAACTTGAGCTGCCCCTCTGGCCTTCTTCAGTCTCTGCAGCTTATCTGTCATCCTTGTGCTTCGACATAGCTGGAATGTTCTCCAGCAGGGCGTGTGACTATTGCTTTCCTTTTTTCCTAAGGCTTTTTCTGATTTATGTGTCACGTGTATGAATCGCTGGAAGTAAATTTTAGAGGTTTGCCCTTTCTATAAAAAGCCAGTTTACAAAAGGTTAAGCATTGATTATGTCGACTTAAACTCGTAAGCATCTCTATCAATATGCTTATAATCTGTCTATTGATTGGTCTGACTGTAATGATTGCTCATGGGTAATTAAAATAAATTTAAATCAATATAAACAAATTGGAACAAGTCAACTAGAACAGTTCTCCGGCTGCACCGATTAGCATCAAGGTACCATGAAACTGTTTGCTGTGTTTAAGTGATTACACTGCTTTTAATGTTTGAACTGCCTTGGGAGCTCTTAGAGCTCATGCCACGTGTCCGTGTCAAGTACAGTGACGCTGTGGGTCCTCTGATTTTAAAAATATCCTAGACTGTAAAATCAGGGTGTGATCAGAGCGCTGGCTCAGATCCCTCCAGCTTGTGCCTTTGATGCTAGGTGGGTGATGCTGACTTCGTGTTCTCTGGCTGCTGCTGTAACAGTGCTGCTCTTGTGTTTCTTCCAGACTTCTATTGATATCTTGACCACAGTCGTGAGGAACACAAAACCTCCTCTGTCCCAGCTCCTCATCTGCCAAGCGTTCCCTGCCGTGGCTCAGTGCAGCTTGAACACAGATGACAATGCCACTATGCAGGTAACACTGGGGAGCGGTGAGGATTGCAGGGCTACCCAGCTCCAGGAGAGGTGACCAAGCAAGACAGGTGACAGAGTACAGTCATTAAGGGAGCCCTGGCACCTCTCCAGGAGTCTCTGCCACCTTCAGTTTATCACAAAAGTACTGCTGTTCAAGGACCTGCAATTACTTTTACTGATCATTCCTTAATTTTGAGGATCAGAGTGAGTAAAGCAGCAGCCTTGACCTTTTTCTCTATTTTAGGGCTCTGGAGCACATTCAAAAAGAAATCACAGTAATCCCAAATGAAAGAAACTTTTCTTCCCACCTAATAAATCCCATCACACCTAGGAATGGCAGAGACTGTCTTCTGGAGAGCAATAGATGTCCTGTGCAGACCTTCTAGACCTCCCCCTTCTAGCTCTTTTCTCCTGTACTCATTTAGGTGGGAAAGGGAGGACAAACTTCTTTGCTGTCTTTATCTCTCGCTTGTTAGAATCTCTTGGAATTTCTCTGGGTAACCAGACTGCCATGAAACTGCAGCTACCTCCGTTTGTCTTTGTATTAATACAGAAAATCTTCTTGAGAGCTGCCAGGCAGTGAAGAGTTTTGTACTTTATGAAGTCTGTAGAAATTATTTTTACACATAGGTGCTCGTTTTACTGCATGTTAGAGATCTTGGGTTTTTTCCAGGTGCTGCTGGTTTGCCCATTGTTTTCGTGTTGGTTAAGGGTCTTTTTGGGGTGATGAAAGGATATGTCTTCCCACACCTCCCCACTCTCATACTTTGAAAGGGAGATTCTAATGCGATGATCTTCTTGTTTAGAACGGTGGCGAGTGTCTGCGTGCGTACGTCTCGGTGGCGCTGGAGCAAATCGCGCAGTGGCACGATGAGCAAGGCCACAATGGACTGTGGTACGTGATGCAGGTGGTGAGCCAGCTCCTGGATCCAAGGACCTCAGAATTCACCGCTGCCTTTGTGGGCAGGCTGGTCTCCACTTTAATTTCGAAAGCAGGAAGTGAGCTGGGAGAGAATCTGGACCAGATCCTGAGAGCTATCCTGAGCAAAATGCAACAAGCAGAGACGCTCAGTGTGATGCAGGTGAGCAGGCTGGGCACCCAGCAGAATAAGAAGAGGTGTCAGGAAAAGAAATTGCTGTATCTTTTTTTTTCTAATTGTGTGCCTGATTATTTATGGCTCCTGCAATTGGAGGTTCTACGTATCTTCTTGAAGTAATAAGGTGCCTGCTGTGTTTGTACAGAGTTGTCCATGTGCTGGGGTAAGCCAGGTTCTTGTGGGTAACCTGGAACACACCTTAAATAGTCCCTCATGACCTTGTTGCTTGCAAGCAGTTTAAGCATTTAAAAGGGGACAAGAGTTGCCCAACTCTGGATGTTGTGGCAAAGGCAACGCATTCTGAAGCGCTTTTGTCCTCCGTTTGGAGGATAAATGCCTGGGAGTTGAGACAAAGTGAACTTTTGGTGGACAAGAGCTATAGTTGGTCTGCATCGGATGAGAGGCCAGACGAGAGCATCACCATCTTTTCTAGCCTTCACCTAATTCTAGTGGCACATTCTATGGAATGATTTTATCCCAGTGGACTTCTTTCTCTCTCCCGTTGTCCTTGTCTGTCTTGTCACTGTCATGCTTGGCTGAGGCTTGCTCTGCTGTAACCCTTTTATCCTGTGTATTTCTCTGCTTTTTGTATGTGAGTTTTTCAAGCCAGCACCTGGTGAATCGAGATGGCTGTTCAGATATCAGCACAGATTCCATCATAAAGCCTTGGTTTATTTTAATTCTCCCCTCGGAAGCACTGTTGGTTCCTACCTGTTCAGAAGGGCTCTTGCTTTGCCTATTTTTGGTAAAAGATGCGGAAGCTTAAATCTGAAGCAGTCGCGTGAAGCCCCTATAGCCAGGGGAAGAGAAAGGAGCCTTTCACCATGCTGAATCTCTTCCCTGCATTAGCCTGTAAGATGGACCTCTGGAGTTGGGCAGCTTTTCCCCAAGGAAGCCTGTGGGGATGCCCTCGGATTCAGAGCCTGACACTTCGACAGACGCAGCGTATGAGTTCTACTCCTGATCTTCAAGACTCAGGCTGTAAAAATCTATCTTCAAAAAAAAAAGAAAGCCTTTCTAAAACTTGCAGTGCTTTGTCTAAAACTTGTGTCCAAAGTGCACTCAGAATTAAAAAAGTGCTCCTTGAATGATGGTGTAGGAGAAGCGTGGTCCTGTGGTGGAGGTGACGATGGGATGGCCCTGGGGTGAAAGAGGAAGAGAATATGGGTTCCGACTCTGGGCCAGTAACTTCTGTTCTTAGCTTGATGGTGAGACACGTTTCTGCTGGGGTGGGTAGATGCTGTGTGTGTAGAGCTGTGTGTGTGTCTGGCTTCTGCTCTGCCAAGCAGACTCGGGCACTTGCAGTGTCTGAGTGTCGCCATATAATATTTTTGCTAATCAAAAGTCAACTGCAACCTCTGATTTTTTTGAAATAGGTTTTTAATCTTCACTTTAGGATATCGTGTTAGTTTAGTGCCTGAGTGTGAGTAAACTTACTCTGGCTGGGTTTTTGGTGCTGTTGACTGTAGTTTTTGTAGCACAGAGTGTCTTGCAGAGGGTTATATTTTTACTTCCTCCCGGGGCTGGTAAGCACAGTCTCTACTCTTGCAGAAAACTCGGTTACTTGAATATTTGATAAGACGTTTTCAGCTATTAAATTATGTACAGCTAACGTTTCCTTTCTCCTCTTGTAGTCTTTGATTATGGTGTTCGCTCACTTGGTTCACTCACAACTGGAACCACTTCTGGAGTTCCTGTGTAGTCTCCCTGGACCGACGGGCAAACCTGCCCTGGAATTCGTGATGGCTGAGTGGATGAGCCGACAGCACCTGTTCTACGGGCAGTATGAAGGCAAAGTCAGGTGGGATGTTTTCACAAGCAGGATCCGTGCACTGCCGTTAGCTGACTGATCTCCCCAGTTATGCTCGGGGTGTGAGGGAGCGGGGGCTGCTTCAGCCTTGGATTAGTGTGTGCCAGCGTTGGACAGAATTCATCTTTCCCTGCACTGTCAGTTTGGCTCAGGAGAGCTGCAGGAATTGGAGCAATCGTTGCTCTTGCTCTAAGTGCTCCTCTTGCTGCCTGGTGGCTCTGTGCTGGAACAGGGGGCCCCAGGGGGAAGTGGGAGTGCTTCTGAGATTGAACTTCTGTGGAGGGAATGAGAAGAGTTTCCACACATGAAATTGTGTTTATTCCTGTTGAGTGTCAGGGCATTGTAGAGGGTTTCCTATGAGAATCTGGTGATTTCTTGTTGTTAAAACTCAATAAAGAAATCAACTGAAACAGTTTTCTCTTGTTTTGCTTGTAGGAGCACGTTTGTGTTCCAGTGGAGGCTGAGTACAATCTTCTGGAGCATGAAATGCTCTGAATTAATTTAAATTTTGCTGCAGCTGCTGCTTTGATTTTTCTGGAAATATGAAGCCTAAGGGACAACTCTTAGGGGTCTTACCAGCTGTTAACTCCCTCCTTTTTACGTGTTGGTGTGTTAAGGCGGTCAGCCTGTGAAATAAGAAAAAGCATGTCTAAAATGGAAGTCTGTGGATGATCGTGCAGAACAAGAGACAGTTTGATGTGTGGGTCTGATGCTGTTTTCAGTCACACTTGGTCCATTTTATCCCTAAGAGCAGCGATTTATCCCCAGTTTGACAGGGCAGGGTTGTCTGCAGGATCCTCTGAGACTGTGGCCACAGGGAAAAGTCAGGGCTGAGACTGACGAGGAGAACAAGGTTAGACTTTGCTGTCCAGAGCTGTCTCCATATTGTCCAAGATCACAGCAATTTGTGTGCAGATGACTTGGCAGGGCTCCACGCTATATTAAACACTTGGGTTTGGTTACTTATGGTGATGCTTATCGTGCGTTGGAAGATGCTCAATGTTCTCTGCACACTGAATAAAAGCGATGCCTGCTCAGAGGACCCTCTTGTTTTGAGTTAGTGAAGGTAACGTGAAGACAGCTGACACTTTGTGTGCCACAGTCCCCAGCCCTGCGAGTGGCAGGTTGAAGAAGTGGCTGTTTGCCCTTGACTTGTGTGATGAAAGGATGGGAATACTTTAGGGAACTTGTGGGTTAGCGCGTAAGATCCAGGGCCAAACCAGCAGTATGAGAACTCTGAACCGTGGTGTGGGAGAGAAAGAGGGTTTGAAGTGAAAGCACAAAAAAGGCAAGTTCCAAGGAACCCCAAAACTTGAGTTTGTGAAGAGAGGAGAGGAGTTTGAGAACACTGAGTGTAAAGTGACGGCCTTAACCTGGAGTCAGAGTCATCCTCCGTATGGCTTGAAAACAGCCTGGAACTGGAGAGGGTTTGAAAGTGTGGCATAGAAATCTGAGCAGCAGAGATGGAGAGAACACAAAGATACGGAGGGAGCAAGCTACAGGGTCTGAATGTAGCTGAGCTGTGAAGAACCAGAAGCGAAAAAGAGCTTTGAGACTGGAGAAAAAGTACAAGAGACGTTCATGACCGCAGATCAGGCAAATTACTACTTTCTTGTTGCTGTTTTCTTCTTAATTCCATCTTTGTCTGCAAGTGATGCTGCAGGAGTTTGTTTACCTTGTGGCCCTTCTGAACTAGAAAAGCCTTCAGTGTGCATCTGCGCTGGTGGTGCTTCATCCAAAGCTGTGTCAGTTTTTGCCTCGTTGTGCGGGTCAGGAGAGGAGGCCAGTTTTGGGTGCTGACATAAAGTGAGACAAATTAGAAAGTTCTGTAACGCTTGTTCTTGGTGAAAGAGTGGAGCAAGGGGCATCTGAATGTCTGCTCTGGGCGCGTGTTCCGCCACCTCGTTGGGGAAGCCAGGCCGTTTGGAGACATTCTCATCTGTAATTTTCCTGTTCCCTGCTCCCCAGCTCTGTAGCGTTGTGTAAACTCCTTCAGTACGGCATCAACACCGATGACAAGCGACTGCAGGACATTAGGGTAAAGGGAGAGGAAATATTTAATATGGATGAGGGAATACGGACACGATCAAAGTCGGCCAAAAGTAAGTAATCATTTTGCCATTTTTAAAAGTTCTTGGGTTGGTTTTTTTTTTCTCTTCGTAGATGCTCTGAAAGACTGTAAAATAGAACTAGCAGATCACACAAAGCTGTGTGAGGTATTTCCTACAGAAGGTGCGTGGTTTTTAGAGCTAATCCATACATCAGGTACTTAATGTGCCCATTATTGGTTCTAAATCTGTCAAAGACTGATTTGGAAGACTCCTGATGTCTCTGATTTAATACAAGCAGCTGAGGCGATTCTGGGATGGGGGGTTACGGCTGTTCTGCACCATCCTGGTCCATCTAGTGAGGTAGGATCGGTAGTTTCATGATGGCTAGTAGCTTCTCTGAGAGGAAGGTGTGTTCAGTGAATGCAGGGATTTTAAAAAGTGGTGGGGGTTTTGATAGACTTTCACAAACACCAGCAATGATTTTAACCAGTTGGGTGGAGAAGAACCTAGTGAGCTTCAACAAGAGCAAGTGTAGGGTCCTGTACCTGGGGAGAAAGAACTCTGGGCACTGATACAGGTTAGGGTTGGACCTGCTGGAAAGCACTTCTGAGGAGAAGGATCTGGGGTCCTGGCAGACAGTGAACTCTCCATGGGCCAGCAATGGGCCCTGGTGGCCAAGAGGCCAATGGAATCCTGGGCTGCGGAGGGAAGAGTGTGGCCAGGAGGTGGAGGGAGGTC